>OZ005648.1:216090146-216199146 GCA_963930645.1 Salticus scenicus
AAAATAACACAATTTTAAATGGAATTAATGAAATCCTTATTTAAAATTATAGATAAAAATTAATTCTTAAATTGAATTTCAAATTTCTCCAGCAACTTGACTTTTACAGTGAAACAATTTATAGCGCAAAACTTTTAAAAAGATGTAAATTTTAAAACTAGTTATGCTGAATAGCTGATATTTGTAGTTTTTAAGGATTTAGAAATGTGTAAAATTATGACTTGGGGAATTCTTTAACTGAGATCTGTATCTCAATTAGTCTATTCACCAATGAAAGTTAACAATTCCATGCAAGGTGGTGTTTAGCTCTAGTAGCAGTCACCAAAAGCAATTTATACAAAACTAGAGAACCTAGAGAAATGACAAGTTTTCACTGATTCCGTCTGTTAGTGGCTTGCATCTTTTCTCCAACTGTTTCCCTTTTGTCTGATAATTTATTAGGTGTTGCCATGATCAGCACAAACGTTGCCATGATCAGCACAAAAGTTATTAATTTCAGCATACTTAGAATGGCCATATTACAACTGTCTGGAAATAGAATAAGTTAGTTCATTTAACTTATCTTGTCATCATTTAGTAGTACCTGCTGTCATGATACATATTTAACACAAATATGGACTAAACAATTCAATTATCAAATGGCAGGGCTGCCAGTAGGTCCCTATTTCCCTAAAAAGTCCTTATTTTTGACCTTGGTCCCTAAAAGTCCTTTTTTTCATTAAGAGGTCCCTAAAAGTCCCATTTTTTCACTGATGATCAAAATAAAGAAAAAATTTCAGATTTTCTAAGTTTTATCTTAAAAATCTAGATTTGTTTCAAATTTTATGCCATAGATGGCAGCACATTACTCTGCATCCATAAGGAAAATGCACCAATCAGAGGACATCTTAAGTAAGAGCCAATCATTGGCAGCCTACTATATTGTAGGAAAAAAGTTTTCTTCTTGATTCTGTGCTTCTTGAGAATTTTTATTTTTTTGTCTTATGTTCATATAAGAATTTTATTTTATTTTAGTAGATGGTATATTTTTCTTGATTCAGACTGCAGTTAGTTAATGTTAGTTCACTTTAGTTAGTCTCTCTGAAGTAAAAGAACTTGTTGATTTTGTTCTTTTTTTCACTTGTTAAGAATTCATGAAATAATTGAACAGCCTGAAGGATATAATTAGGTAAGTTTCTTTTATTTATGTAATATATTTTTCTTTTGAATGCACATATGTTATGATTATTAGATGTGAAATTATACATGTAATTTAGTATAGCTAAGATGTGTTTAAAAATTAAATATTGCATGCAGATATTTTATCTTTTTGCATCTTCTGAACTAAAGACACAAACTCTTCCATTTTCTTATGTTAAAGATTACAACGTAATTACTTACAAAATTCACTGTTATCTTTAATGAATGTACCTTTTTTTGCTTATTTTCTCCCCCATATTAATATATTATACATCCTTGAAATTATAATCAATCACATGTGGCAGTTAATCTTATATCATCTTGATGTAAAACAAATTATTTTTGAATAATATTTTGGTTTTAGAACCTTACAGGTATCAGTACTAATCAATTGTTATTTTCAATTTACACAAGATTTTCCTTTAAAAATGGAAGAAAATGTATACTATAGGTAGTTGTTTGCCATTTTGTTTGTGATGACAATCCAGTTGTATTTTACTTGGCTGTAAATTTTTACATATGAGCCTAGGGTGATTTTGATAGTTTAGAAATTCTTTTAAGTTAATTTATCTTTTTCTTTATTTTAAGAACACATTGAAATAAGAACAGCTGTGCAGCATAATAGGAAAAAGTGGGGGCATGTTGGGATGAATTTGTTAACAATTTTTATAATTTTTTGTATGCTTTCATTTACTTCCAAATTTTGCATGCAAAGAGCAAAAGCATTTATCAAGGATGAGATTTTTCAGCTTTTTTGTAGATCAGGGATAAGTTTTTTCCACATTTCTGTAGATTTATTTTTTGTTCTGTAGTAATGTATTTGTGAAAAAACTGGTAATTTTTGATAAGTATTCAAATGATTTATTTGCCATTGTCAATAAAACATAATTTATTGTTCTTTTTTTTGCTTATTAGAGATTAAAAATGTTAAACTAGAGTTCTGTAGTGTTTTTTTTTTTTTTTAATCTGAATTTTAGTTTATTTCACTATTGCACATATTTTCAGTTTTTTTACACTTTTGTCAATCTCATCCCTGATTTATTAATCTACTAAAAAGAAAATTATATTAATTATATACAATAGAGAAACTGAAACTTTAATTTTGGTAAGGTAAACTTTGGCCCTTAAAATGTGCTAAGGTGCCCCACCTAGTGGGGCACTTTGGGAAAGTCAAAGTTAATTGGCTATCTTTCAGTATTTTCTTGTTAGACAGTCAAATGTTGACAATCATGTCTATTTATGTAATTTATTTAATAAAAAACTGATTAGGACTTGTTTATATTACTGATATTTTTGTCAATATATAAATTTAAGAATTTTAACAGAATTTACATTTGATAAAATGCAGTCTATCTTCATTGAATTTTAAATTTAATGAACATTGAATTGTTTGTTCAGGGCTGGTTAACTTTACAAGAACATCATTTGTATCAACAAAAGATCTATCATCTTTTGCGTCATAAAAAGGTGTCCCAAGGTGCCTCACTATGCATGTTACTTATTAAAATAATTTCGTGTGGTTAGGCTCAACTATATCATCACATTTTTAATATTAATTTTAAACAAACATTTAATAACAAACTGGCAGAGCCGCCTGTAACTACTGACTTTCTTTTTTAAGCAAAAGTAAATAAGTAAACATTTTCAATCTAATCTTAATTAAAATCAAGTTTTGTTACTATATCCTTGTAAGTAATCAAAAAATGATAATTACTGTATAATGTTGTACTGTATAATGTTATACTGTATAATGTTGTTAACTAGATACTATTACCAATCAATTTGTACCTTTCATCTTATGCTGACGCGACGATTAACGGCAGAGTTAGCTTGGGAAAGGAATTTTTTTATTGTTATTATTTTTATTTTTTTTTATTGATGACTGTATCTATGATTTAAAAGGTATGATATTGTTAAATAATTGTAATTATTTGTAAAACTAATAATTACAGTATTTTGAAATATAAATTCCTGAAGCAGTTTGCACACTGTAAAGAATTTTTCTAATTTGTTTGTATGCAAGAAAAATATGATGATTTCTTATTCAGTGATTCTGATTATTTCTTTACTGTCTGAAATCTTCATTAAAAAAATCAAAATGATACAAAAACTTGCTGAAATTTATGAACAATATCATAGCCAATTTACATGTTTTCATGTAAGCTGCTTCAGTGTAAATCTTATCTGGGTTTGTGTCATTCTCTTCATATTTATCAATAATACATAAGACATTATTTATAATAAACCCATCCAGTTAACTTTATCTAGTCAAATTAGTATCTTTAAAATATTAAATAAAAGTAAAAGTAAATTATCAGAATTAGCATTGTTTTAAGATAAATTTGTAGGTACATTATTTTTAATTTATTTCAGGTGTATTCTGTGGTACAATGGGAATATGCCATTTTCAAGACAAATGGCTGGACAAACAGGATTCTAATGGCTATAAAGTGTCAGATTGGCTACAAAAAGCCAATCAAGATGAGGCTCTTTGCCGTGTTTGTTCGAAAACATTCTCGATTAACAAAGGATTCCACACAATTATCCAGCATGCTGATGGTAAAATACATCGACAAAATTGCGCTGTTAAATTGAATTCATTGAAATTAGTTTCCAGTTCTAATAATACAATTAAACTCTACAATGCTAATGAACGGGCACGTATAGCTGAATTAACATGGGCTCTTAAAGTTGTTTCTTCAAACTTTTCTGCTGTGTCATCTGATGATTGTGGAGATGTTTTCCGCAAAATGTTCCCAGAAGCTGTACCTGATAATTTTTCTCTATGCAGAACCAAACTTAGTTATTTGTTAACTGATGCTTTGGGTCCTTATTTTCGTGAAGAAATGTTAGATGAAGTAGCTTCTGCTTATTATTCTCTTATTTATGATGAGACAACTAATAATGCTGGTAATAAAGTACTCCAAGTTAGGATAAATTATTGGTCTGACAAGAACAAGCAAATAGTTTCTCATCATTTACAGAGTTTTTTTATGGGCCATGCAACTGCAGAAATTCTGAAAGAAAATATTCTTAAGAGCATATCAGATGCAAATTTGCCTCTTAAAAATTTGATATCTATTGCTAGTGATGGCCCATTTGTCAATAAGAAAGTATTTAGATTGCTTGATGAAGAAATACTTACAGTTAGAAAAAAAGGTATATTGGACATTGGTACATGCACAATACATACTGTGCACAACTGTTTTTTAAAGGGTCTCGAAGAGTATGGATCTGATGCATCTGATTTTATAATATCAGTTTATAATTATTTTGATGACTGGCCATCAAGGTGGGAAGACTTCAGTAAAATACAGGAAAAACAAAAGGTTCCTACACATCGATTTATAAAACATGTGTCAAGTAGGTGGCTAACATTAGAACCTGCAGCAATTCGGCTGTTAGAGCAATGGGATTGTCTAGTTGAATATTTTTTACGATTTATGCCATCCAAAAAAGAAAAGAAAATGCTGAATACAGCAAGCTATAAAAGAATTGTTGGATATTTAAATGAAAAAACAATGAAATGCCAAGTATTATTTATTCTATCCAGTGCCAAATTATTCACAAACTTTACTTCGTTTTTTCAAAGGGAAGATCCTTTGATTCACTTAATTTATGATGAAATTAAAGACCTTATAATTAAAATTGCAGGCCGCATTTGTAAAGAAGAAGCTATCAAGTCTTTTAAGGTTGACATTAATAAAAATCCTTTTGAAAATAAAAATTTAATTTCTCCAAAAGACATAATTTTCAATGAAGAACTTCGAAAGGAGTTACTTAATCTATCAGAAAAGGATAAAGGTTATTTTTTGAGAGATGTGCAGATGCATTTTATAGCCTCAGGTACGTACCTTTTAAATAAGGATATTTTACAAAATAAAAACTTAAAATATCTCCGCTGTTTGAATCCAAAATTTCAAAATACTCCAAAAAATCTAAAAGTTTTTGCTAAACTTGGTCAACACTTGCCCATAGACATTGAAATTGATGCTCTCTTAGATGAGTGGAAAATCATCAAGCGGGAGTTCAGTCATGGAACAGAAAGTGATCGAATAGATTCATTATGGTCAACATATATTACTTCAAAAGGAGAAAATGGAGAGTTAAAATATCCTAACCTCTCCAAGTTTTTAAAGAGTAGCCTAAGTCTGTATCATGGCAGTGCTGATATAGAGCGAGGATTTTCCATTTCAAATAATATTCTTTCTGAAGATAGAACTTCGATGAAAGAACGTATGTTAAATGCAAGGTTAAACATCACTGATGCATTAAAACATTTTTCAAATCAAGCTGCTCTAGTTCCCATAACAAGTAAAATGATAAAAAAAGCTAATGTTGCATATCAGTCATACAACAGCTATCTAGAAAATGAAAGGAAAATAAAAGAAGAGAAAGAGAAAAAAGAATTAGAGTTGCGGAAAGCTGCAGAGGAAGAAGAAACTAGAAAAGAAGAAGCTGAAAAGAAAAAGAAACAAATTGCTGACCTTGAAAAGCAGTTGGAAGATATAAACAAAAATGTAGAAGAAGAAGAAGCAGTCTCGGATAAATTAATTGCTGAAGGCAATGAAAAATTAAAAATTGCGTTAAAAAATGGTAACATAACTGATGCTAAAGTTGCCCAAAACATGATTACAGCTGGTGTAACAGCTAATGAGGAAATAAAAGTAAAAAAGGATGAAGCTCATAGCTTGATTAATATTATAAATAAAAGAAAAAATAATTTGATTACAAATTTTGTAAATAAAAAACCTAAAAAAGGTTAATTTGTAAAAAGTTCTGAAGTTGATGTAATAAAACAAGATTTTAAAAATATAAAATTGGTGTACTCTTTTATTATTGAAATTTATTTGATATAATACTTTATGTAAATATTTTTTGTGTTTTTCAGGTCCCTAAAAGGTCCCTAATTTTTAATTTTTAGGTCCCTAAGTCCCTAATATTTTGGTCCAAAGTTGCTGGCAGCCCTGAAATGGTGAAATGGTTCACATTTAAACAAGACTTAAATCTATTTATAATCAAATCTATTTATATTCCACTCTTCAAGAATCAAAATTTAACTAAAATTACATCTTTCATAATTGCTGCTTCAACACACCATTGTCTGCTTCCATGAGCAAAACTTCAACAAATATCTAAATGAAATTTAAATAATGAAATATATATTAAAACATAAACTAAAAATACACTATAACTTAACAGCCATTAATCCCTGTCTTCTACATGTTATCCAAAATTTGAAAAACAAAAGGTTATCAATTCAATTGCAATGAGACATGAAAGAAAAAAAAAAAGTAACAAGTGATAAATTGAATGGTAAAGGTGAAAGTTTTGATATGGGCTGATTGTTCTCTTTGAGCAATTCGAAATTTCACCACTTGTACATTGTTTTTTTTTTTTTTTTTTTGAGGAAATGAATCTTTAAAATGTTAGTGTGATGCTTTAAAGTCATGTTGCCAGATGATGTATGTAAAAAGTTTTGTTGTGTTGTGCAATAGAATAAATAAAGCTTTAAATTAACAATATTTATTTATCTATTTATTTGAGGAGAAACAAATAGTACAAATGAAATTAGCATTTATAGATTCTAAAATTTATAAATGCCCTTTTTTTTTTGAAGAGAAATAAATATTTATAGCCATAGTTTTTGTTTTTATAGCTAAATAGTCTTTCATGTATTTAGCTCTGAATGATTTTTTTTTTTTTTTATATCTTTCTTTCATATCTTCTCCTTCTGCCTTTTTTATCTATTCTTTCAATTATAATATTGCTTGTAAGGAAAAATTTAAATAAAAGTAATAATAATTTACTCGTTCCCTCTCTAAATTTATTAAAAATAATAATGATAATAATTAGAACTTTTCTTGAGATATTTAAATGGTTTTTTTTTTTTTTTTTACACTTGAGTATATAGTAGTTCTCTTGATGTTTGTGTCTTAGATTTATCAAGCATTCTACTGAAGATTGGCTTAAGAAACTTAGTGGAAGTGGCATACCTTATGGGCCAGTTAATACTATGGAAGATGTCTTCAATGATCCTCAGGTTAATTTATTTTCTTCTAATTTAACAAATTTTGAGTTTAAAACACAATTAGCAACATTTGATTATGTAGTTTTTTTTAGATTTGTCATATTTCTCAAAGTAAACATAGAATTATGTAATAAAAAGTAAAGCTTTTTTTTTTCAGTTCAAAAGTGTTTCCAAATATCTCCAAAATCCTTTAAAGGGATATTGATACAACAAGTTCCCAACAATTATTATTACTAATTAAAAAAAACAGAAAAGCTTCTTTCTTGCAAGAGGCAATGCCACTGCTTTATCCATTTTCTATAGTTACAAATCATTTCACTTTCTTAAAGGCACAGGGTGATTGCAAATACTATATAATTTCACCCACTTTGTTATCGATACCCTTATAATTGTCATAACACAATCTTCACCATAAAAGATGAGTATGATCCTGTCTCTACATCTCCAAAGACCATTTCATCGAGTGCACAATTTATAAATTAAAATAACTTTCTTTTGTAAGTCTTTCTTAACTTTTCAATAGCAGTGTATTTATTTCGTTTAAATAAAATATTACCATAGCAATTTTTTATGCTCGACTTTAATTATGATAAATTTGTAAAGTGTCCCTTAAGGGCCCTCTTCACTCACCGCCGCCGGAAGCCGAAACTAATGTTATTCTATGGGAAATTTTTCTTTACAAATAACTTATTAACTAATACATATTTTTAAATTCTGTTTTCACATTCTGAAAGTTCCCAGCTGTTAAATTGACGCACCTTTTCTAAAATATTATTTTTTTAAATTTTTTATATTTTATTTTGAAGCTGCAAAATACGAATTTTCGATATGTAAAATTTTTTCATTTTGCAATTTTGAAATAAAATATTAAAAATTAAAAAATTACATTTTTAAAAAAGGTCCGTCAATTTAACAGTTGGGAATTTTCTGAATGTGAAAACAGAATTTAAAAATATGTATTAGTTAATAAGTTATTTGTAAAGAAAATTTCCCCATTGAATAACATTGGCTCGGGCTTCCGGCGATGGTGAGTGAAGAGAGCCGTTAAGTAATTTTCATATGTCAAAGGAGGTTTAGTGTAAATATGTACATATTATTTATTATTATTATTATTATTATTTATTTTTATTTTTTTTTAGTTCTCTCCACTTTTCATTAATCCAGATACTTATTATTCAAGAATCAATTTAATTAAGTAATTGAATTTGGTATAGCCCACTTTCGATAAAACTAATGTAAATACATACTTGCCTTGTGATTTTTAATATACAAAAACATTTTTTCTCTATGACTCTGTTTAGTAAATTTTTAGATCCTGGCAAAAAATACTTAGCTTCACAGCAGTATTGTGCCCGGTACAAGGATATTTATAGGGATATCCTTGGATCGACATCCAGTTACCTATTATCTCCTCCTCCTTTGCTTCAGTTTAGAACATGCGGTTCTAATAGATGTAAAACTTGCCCTATGGCCTCTCACACACAATTGGATAATAATCACTCTTTGGTTCCATTTTGTCAGGCATACAATGTTATTTATAAAATCAATTGTGGTCATTGTAAACTTAGTTATATTGGTGAAACTTCAACTCCTCTTCATCTACGCATTAATCAGCATCGATCAGATTCTAAAAACCTTTCAGCTGCATCTTCTAAGTCAACTATAGAATTACAACACTTTAAATCACATAATTTTAATTCATGTACCATAGAGATTGTAAAAATTCAGAAAAATAAAAGTGAGCGTCTATTTCTTGAATCAAAATTTATGCAATATTATAATACAATTTATCCATATGGCCTAAATTCCGAATACTTTAGTAAAACTATTAAAGCATTTTCTAACATTAACCCTCTACATGATTATTCGACTATTTATGCACAACTCAATCACAAAATTAACAATAAAACTTCTAGAACTAAACGAGGTAGTAAAAAAACAGATTTAATCTTTTCTAAAAGTGCCATTATTAAACTCATTTCAGATCTACAGACTAATTACTTATCTAACTATAACTGGTTCATTATTCGAAAATTTATTTTTGCAATTAAAAAGAAATACTTAGTAAACTTTCTGAATGTCTTTCAAAGCCAATCCTATAATAAACATTTTTCAGACATTTTTTATGATATTATAATGTACAAAATCAAACAATTTAATTTAAAACTTAATAAAAAGCCAAACAAATACTCAATTAATTGTGAATTTTACAAATCAAATATTGAACAGTATTAACATTACGTCTATAATTAATGACAAAGAATGTTTGTTTCCGATTAAAGATTTAAATCTATCTCGTACCTTCAAATATCCTCTTCCTCTTGGCAGAAAGATATTCAATTATAATTCTGTATCTAAGTCTACCTCTTTTACTAACACTGTAACCTGTAAATGCAATGATCCTTCTTTCTCAAAATTTATTGACAGAGACCATGGACACATTATCACGGGTAATCTCAATATTATTGATAATTATCAATTAAAAAAATTCATGAAATTTGGCACCAAATTTAGACTTCCAGTTAAAACTAGCATTCCACAAATCTTTCAACAGTTTTCTTATGACCTAGATTTATTTATTTATAAAATATCTATTACTCATAATAAACCTATTGCCTACTTCACTCAATGGAAAGTTTTAGTGTTACAAAAAATCAAAAATGCATTATTTATCAATTCTTCAAATCTGGTGTTATTTAAAAAATCTGTACTTCTTAACTCAATCAAATCACTACAGGATGACTTTGTGATCACTTATGTTGACAAATCACCTAATAATTATGCCATTATTTGTAAATCCTACTATCTCTCTATTTTAAACTCTTCAATCAATAATAGTAACATCTTCAGTTTAACTAATAATAACCTTATTATTAATAACCGAAAAATACATAATTACTATAAACTACTTCAACTTCCCTTCAATAACTTTAATTATCCTTATATAGTTCTCATACCTAAGTTTCACAAATCTCCAATTAAATTTCGCACTGTCACTGTTGGGTGTAACACTTATAACAACAATGCTAATAAAGCTCTACTGGATATTCTAAAACAAATTTACAAATGTACTTGCAAAGTTGATAATTTACACTGTCTTAAAAATAGCTTTCAATTAATTCAATACATAAAATCGCTCGATTCAATAGACAATATTATGACTTTTGACTTTCAAGATCTTTTCAATAATATTGAGTTATCAGATCTTAGTAATATCATTTACAGTCTTTTTCAAGAATATAAAGCTCAAATTAATCTTCCTTACAATTTTAAAGCAGAAAAATTTAAAACTCTTCTTAACTTTGTTATCCATAATAATTATATCTTCCACAACAACGCTATCTATTTGCAACAATTAGGCATCCCACAAGGAGGTTGTAGCTCCAGTATTTTTGGCAGATCTCTATCTTTATTATTATGAAAAGCAAATTTGCAATGATGATGTTCGATTTTATCGTTACATCGATGATATTATTGTATTTTATCTCAACAAGAACTCACAAAATGGCTTTTCCTTCAATTATCCACCTAATTTAAAGCTAACTCAAAATACTCTGACTAATCAATCAATTAACTTTTTAGATCTCAAAATAATCATCGATGGTAATAAACTTTACACAGATATCTATGACAAACGGCAAGATTTTTGTTTTAATGTCAACTTATTTACACATTTTAATTCATGTCTGCATCTTTCGGTATTTAGAAACATCATCATTAACCATTTATTTCGAATTAATAATTTATGCTCTGCAAAGTTTAAAAACAAGAATATTAATAAACTGATCACAGCCACTGGTAAAATGGGTTTTCCTAAAAACTTTGTATTTTCTATTTTATATCCTTAACCATGTCTCTGTCAGTACAAAAAAAAAAAAAAAAAAAAGCTGTGTACACTCTTGTGTATATCAACAAAAAAATTATAAAATAATAAAAGACAATAAAAAAGGTGGCGGTTGGGTGGGCAGATGTTTGATTACGGAGGTGGGGTGGTGTTGTAAGGCTGGATGGTTGGGTGGGTTTGTGAAATTAAATAAAAAAAAAAAAAAAAAAAAAGTAGAAGGCTTGTTGCATTTGCTTTGTATTACTATGCAAACTTTCATTTTCCAATAAAATTTCAGATTTTTCCTTTTTGAGTTGTCAACTATATTTAATGTTCTAATTATACTGTTAAACACAATGTGATCAATCGGTGAATTTCATTGTGGCTTCGTGGTTTCATTGTTGTTCATCTGCTTTGAAATTTTGCATTTTTAAATCCATATGGTTCCTGATCTGGTTGTGGCAGGCTGGGGGAGTGTTGCCGGCGTAAAACTAGTGTAACCCCACAGGCAAGTCACAAGTCTTGCCGCCTGCCTCCTTCCTATCTTGTGTTTCTTGGGTTGTTTTTTCATTAATTTTGATAAGTTTATGGTTTTAAGTTAAGATTTGTTGTTTTATTTTATTGATTCGTTTGTTTTGCAGACAGTTAATTAATAGATCTGGTTTCTTTACCTTAATGTATTTCATCCACTGATGATTTTTTTTTTTTTTTTTTTTATCTTATTGGTCATTGGTGTTTCAGTGATCTTGTATCTGTTGCTTGGCTTCTACTATGCTTAATAGATCATCTTTATTATATATATATATATATATATATATATATATATATACTAAAATTTCTATTTCTTTACTTTACTTTTATTAGGCTCATGAAATGAACTATACTTATAACTTTAAAGCTTGTATTTAAATAAAATTATTTATTTTCAGGTTCTCCATAATGGAATGGTCATTGAAATGGAACATTCAGTTACAGGGAAAATCAAAATGACTGGTAAAATATTATTAAAAATCAAATAATCATATTAGTTAAATATTATTAACTGAATACAATTTTTGTGAAAAATTTTTTTGTTTTGTTTGGGTCTTCTTTTTTGTTGTTTTTCTCCTAATATAGCTACTGCAAATAAAATTTAAATAGTGTAATATTTTTATGTTTATATTTGATATTAAATTAAAATAAAATAAATTATATATATTCAGAATTTTTTCTTCACCTAATTATATCCATACTTGGGAAAATTAAGAATTTCTTAGAAAATCAGAAATTTTTAAATAATGTTATATTTTTATCTTTGATATTGATTTATCATAAAATAAGCTTGTATACATTCAGATTTTTTACTTTCTTCTATATTTAATAGAACAAAGTATTGGATGTACAGAAATTTTTGATTTCCAATTTTTAATGGATTTACAAGATGTTTTGAACATGATTTAACCATTAAAAAAAAAAAAAAAAAAAAAAAAGTCTGTTTATTTGTGGATGACAAAGATTTTTTACCAACTCTCACTCAAGAATAAAGGATACACATAATTTCTTATGTCCTGAATACAATTTGACCATTTTTAAGAATATCCATCTGTCTGTAATGACAAAAATTTCTACCAACTCTATCTCAAGAACTGATGCACAGAATTTCATGTATATTTAGCTCCCCTTGACATAAATTGGTGCATATCACACAACAGGTGGCATTATCATCCCATTTCACCATAATTTTCAGTATTTTCATATTAAATACAAATTATACCCTATTAAAAACAAAATTTTATAAAAATGATCCAAAATTTATTTATTTTTTTCAGCCTACTCCAAAAACCAAAAAAAATTTTGATTATTGATTATTATTATTTATTTATTTAAATAAATCTCAATAAATTATAATTATGCCTTTTTCTTTTATTATTTTTATTTATTTTTTAAAACCTTAAATACTTTTAAACAACAGGCATGTTCCTTTCACACATTTTCCCCCCTTCTTCCTCAAAAATTTCTTTTGCCCCCCCCCCCCCTCTTTTTTTTATTATTAGAAATTCCTTCTACCCTGCAATATATTTATATATATGAAAATCATAAAACTTATAAATATTCTAGAAAAGAATCAACATTTTCAACCAAAATAGTCTCATTATTATTATTTTAAATAAAATTTATTTTTATTGATTTATAAAATGAACATTAGAAAGTAAAAAATCTAACAAAAGACGTATTATTGCCATAAGCTGGCAGTTCTTTGTTGCATTTCTAAAATTAGGATTTGGTGAATTTTTATTGTTCAAAAAAGAAATGTTCTGAATTTAAATCTTTATTTATTTTTCCTTTCTGTGAATATTTATAATGTTGTTTTACCTTTTTTTCAGGTCCTGCTGTGAAGTTTAGTGAGAGCATAAACAAAGGTGTTATCCCACCTCCAGTCTTGGGAGAGCACACAGATGTTATTTTATCTAACATATTATCATACTCTAAAGATAAAATTGCAGCTTTGAAAAAAGATGAAGTTATATTATAATTTTATAATATAGATTATCAGATTTACATATTAAAATAAATATTTTTCTAAAATTATGAAAATTGATAACTTATTATTCTGTGTTTTATGTAGTATTACAAATTTCAGAAGTATGCAATTGTTTTGATGGATATGAATAAGAAAAAAAAAAAAAATGCAGATATTTTAACTTCCATTAGCCGACTACCATAGGTAATGGAAGTATTGTGTTCGGTCCAAAAATTCGATATTGAGATTTCGCCTGATTTACATGTTCTAAGGTCTGAGTCCAAAAAAGTGGTTTTTGGCAATTGGTCAGTGTGTATGTATGTATGTGGGGAATCTTCTGGCTGTTATGTCTCAGAAACTAATAAAGATAGAACTACAAAACTTTAGAATTTAAACTGGTCTGGTGTACAGATGAATTTTCCAAATTTTGGTGAAAATTGGAAAACCGGAAGTGGGACATCCCAAACTGATAAGTCCATATCTCAAAAACGGCTCTAACGATTTTCTTCAAAATTGCTGTATAAATACTCTGTTAAATAACCTTTATAATGATATAGTTGGTCAGTTCAGGAAAATTGATAGGTGTCTTGTATAAATAGCTAAATTTCAGGTCCTGCAAGTGCATTCCTTTCAAAAATGTCTGTTTGAATTTTTTTCAAACTTGCCATATTAACCCTCATTTAAATATCCTTTTGCATGAAATTGTTGTTTTCTGGTCAACAATTAATTATGCCAAGCTTTGGTAAAAGTTGGTATCTCAAAAATGGGTCTAACAATTTCCTTGAAACTTGTTACATCAACCCATTTTAGATATTCTTTCTCATGCTTTACTTGGTTATCACAGGAAAATTAATAGTCATCCTGATCAGACACATCAATTTTAGATCTCGGAAATTGACGTAAAAAAAAAAATAAATAAAAACTCTACCAATCTTCTTTTCATTTCTTTTTCTTAAAAAAAAATAAATTTTAAAAAATCGCTGTGTAAACTTTGTTTTGTGTTTTTACACGTGCATTAACTTTCTTTTACTGGAAAATTTTTAGGTGTATTTCATTAGGTCAGTTCAATGTCTTCTGATAACATTATCTCAAAAAAGTGCATATAATATGTGTAATAGTGAGTAATAGATGTCGTGTGGTTGTTTCACACCAGATTTTTTTAAAAAACTAATCAAAAAGACTTTGAATGTTTCATATTTGTGAACATTTATGTGGTATGTACTTACCTGTTTTCCTGTGTGTATATAAAAGTATGAAGGGACATCTTTCAAACCAATACAGCTTGTATTTTGTCCAACTGATTCTTAGTTTGGGTTGGATCAGCTTGAGTTTAGTTTTGATGTTTGTGTATATTATTCTTGTATTCATCTGTGCTGTAGAGCTTGTTTGAGGCATTTTTCGCTTCTGCTTGGAATGTTGTTTCCTTTGATTTCTACACATAATGTAATGATTTATTATGCAATATTGATTATCTGCTTTTGTAAATTCTTGTACTTCCTGGAATTTCCTCTAAATAAACATTATGATGCTCCAAGGAAAGGAGTATTTTTATTGATTTTAAACTTATGTTAATCTAATTTTACTGATTTTAACTATATATGTAAAAGAGTGAAAGAAGTCTGTAACAAGTGGAGTCTCACCAAGGATCATTCAAGTGAGGGATGGAGTAGAGTAAAGGTATTCTTTTTGAAATATCAGTTTGTCAAAAATGTGGAAATGAGAAACAGAAGTATGGTTATCAAGAATTCTAATACTGTCTTGCTAGAGTTCAGTTGACAGATAGGCATTGAGGGAAACAGGAGATTAAGAGTGGCTAAAAGAAAGAACATCAGGATGGCTGTTGGAGTCATAGAAGTCGGAATGAACAGGAACAGAAGCTTAGTCAGAGACATCTGCGGGAGACTAAGGTGGCTTGGGAGGATCTAAGACTCATTTTCTAGTTTGTTTCAGTGGTAAAGAATAAAAAAAAAATTGATTTCAAAGTATTGGGGGGGGGGGGGATTTCAAGCTTTTATACCCTAACACCCTCACTACAACGCCCATGGACAGAATAAATAAGATAGCATAAAAGCCAAGAATAAACAAAGTATGGTCAAGAAAGAAAAGTTTAGAGACATGAATCATACAAAAAAAGATTGTATTGTAGAATAGGTATTATGATGTAGTGCTCAAAAGTAAAATTGTTGGATATTAGATGAATAGGGTGGTGAATACAAAGAAAATTAATATTAAAATAAAAGAAGAATGAAAGGAAATTCAATACTTTGTAAAAGATCTCAAATCAACTGTCAACACAAACTTATAGGGATGTAAATTTTATAGTAAATTATTAACCATTGAAAAAACTATTTTTACCAAGGGTTTCGATAGAGCCAGAGTGGTCAACAGGAAGATAAATTTTGAAAATAGCATTCAGAAGTCTACTACCATAATGCTCCCATTTTCTGATAAATTATACTCAAGAAGAATGGATAATGCAGAGACACTCACAGACACAGTGGTGAAACTTTTCAGAGGCTACTCCTGATTTCTGGGTTTTTGAAAATTTTTCTATCTCTGAATGTCATGTTAAATTATTTTATTTTTATAGAAATTTCTAATTTTTCATTTAATGTACTGAAAAATTCTCCAGACATCACTTATTATAGATATGAATGAACAGTTTTCATAATAGCTATATGATATATCGTTAATAAAGGTTTCTCGTCATTAATTTTGCATATATATGTCACAGTTTTCAGGGTTTTTGCGTGATATGTTGTGTTTCACCTCTGCAGACACCAAAAACTTTTTCAGTTTGAATGGGGAGGTTTCTACTGACATTTCAGCAAAATGTGTTGGTATATTTTTATGTTATTTTGTAAAAAAATAATTAATTCTGTGCAAAATGTTTTCTACACTAACCATTTATTTAATTATCTTTTGATAGTTAAGGTAAAAATTAAAGGGGACTGGGAAAATAAAAACTCATACAGCATAATATTCCAGTTTTTAATGTAAGTATGAGGGTAAAAAATATACATATAAAGAATTAATAAGAAATTCTACTTGTATCATAAAATTTAATTTTAATCTCAAACAAAATATTTTAACTAAAAAATAAATAAATAATAATTAAAACTGAATATTTTTTTAGCAAAAACTAACACATTATGTTGTTATTAGAATTAAAAAAATATTATGCATGCAAAAGTTGAAATAAAACGATTAAACAAATTACTTAAGTAATTTCAAAACATGTAATAAATTATCTCCTTTATAAAAGCTGCATACATTTTTAAAAACGACAAATTTTAAAAGATAGTATTTAGTTTTTAATCAAAGATATATTTGTATAAATAACCAATATCACAGTCCATTTATTTAGTCAGATAGATAGCTAAGAGTTTGGTTTTGAAGCTTGTAAACAGGAAATGCTGGGTTCAATCTCATGTCATGCTTATTGTCCTAGCAATTCAGAGTTTTCTCCAAAACTCTCATAAATACAGGCTTAGAAACTCTTAGAAAGACACTCTTCCAAGGCCCAGGCCAGGGCACTAATATAGTCAAATCAGCCTTAACACCTACACCCAGGCCTAGGATACACATGTAGTCAAAGCAGCCTTAAGGGATACATCACATGAACGTCAGCCAAAACAAACCCCATATTAATCTATGGGACAATAACCACCATTATTATTGATAATAAAGTACCACAGAACTGGCAGTTTAAATAAGTGCAAAATTTTAATTCAAAGTTTTGTACTTATTACCATTATTCATTACATAGTACATATTTTAAAATTCCATTTTCCAGTTCAGACAATTCATGACTGTATAAAAAAAAAAAAAAAAAAAAAATTATTTTGAAGTTGTAAAATGTTGCATTAAGTGTGAAAACTGAATTCAGAAATGTGTACTGTATAATGAATAATAATGGAGATTATTTTCCCATAGATTAACATGGGTTTTGGCTAATCCTGATTCTCTGTGATGCATACTCTTAACCAACACCAACCTGAACCAAAATATATATAAAAAAAAAAGTTTAGGGGAAAAAAAAAAAAAAAAAAAACTCATGTGTTATCATGAACAAGGCCTAATCAAGCCAAAGCAATAGTCTATGGATTTTTTTTTTTTTTTTTAACTTCCTTTGCGTGACTACCGTAGGTAATGGAAAGTATTGTATTCGGTCCAAAAATTATATATTGAGTTTTCACTTGATTTACATGTTTTAAGGTCTCCTCAGTCCAAAAAAGTAGTTTTAGGCAATTGGTCAGTGTATGTGTATGTATGTGGGGAATCTTCTGGCTTTCATATCTCTGAAACTGTTAAAGATAGAACTACAAAATTTCAGAATTGAGACAGGTCTGGTGTACAGATGAATTTTCCAAATTTTGTTGAAAAATGATAAACTGGAAGTGGGACATCAGAAACCGGAAGGCCGTATCTCAAAAACGGCCCTAATGATTTTCTTCAAAGTTGCTCTATAAACACTCTATTAGATGTGCTTTTGAATGATATAGTTGGTTAGTTCAGAAAAATTGATAGGTGTCCTGTATAAATAGCTCAATTTCAGGTCTTGCAAGTGTATTTCTTTAAAAACAGCTGTACAGATTTTTTTCAAACTGGTCATATTAACTCTTTTTTAAATATCCTTTTGTATGTAGTTATTGTTTTCTAGTCAATAATTGTGTGCCAAGTTTTGGTAAAAGTTGGTATCTCAAAAAGGCCTCTAATGATTTTCTTGAAAATTTACATAAATCCATTTTAGATATCCTTTCTCATATATTACGTGGTTATTACAGGAAAATGAACAGTCATCCTGATTGGATAGGTCAGTGTTAGATCTCGTAAATTGGTGTTTCAAAAAATATAACTACAATTTTTTTTTTTTTACTGTAATTTTTTAGCTTAGTTTTATTTTTTTACATTGTAGTTAATATTATGTTATCTTAATGTACACTACAGAAGCATAATATAGTACATGCATTTCCTATATTAGAACAGATTCTCAATTTCTTTTAAATTTTTTGCTAGTTAAGACTTATATAACAGATTAATTTTCTGTTATATGTTAAAACAAACTTCTAAAGTGAAATATTATAATAGATATTATTATTCACTCGACTTTGTGATGCTCCTACACAAAAAGAAGGATGCATGTGTAAGAATTAAAAAAAAAAAAAAAAAAATCGTAAAATAAAAATTGGTATTTAAATAAAAAAATTATGATAGATAACAGATAAGACTTTGTGGTATTGTTTACAGTGCTTCTATTGACTGTCATGTCACTAAAAAGAAATAATTAAAATAATTAATTAATTAAAAAAAAACACTAGAAAAAAAAAATTACTTATTAAAAGAAAATTATTTAGGGTAAGTGCACCAGTGATTGACACTTTTAGAGCAATCTCTAATGTTTTTAATGTTCTAGTCGTCAGAAAATATTTTTAGAAATCTTAAGTTAGTACATATGGTATGAAATACATTCAGAACCACATATATGTTAAAATATATACATTTGATATATATATATATTTTTTTTAATGAATTTTTATTTGACGCCTACTCAATGTTCCAGTAATTGACACTGCCAGTTTTTTTATTTTATCAGTAATTGGCACCCTATGTTCCAGTGTTTGACACTGCTAGTTATTCATTTTACCAGTTATTAGCACCCTATGCTCCAGTGTTTGACATAAAATTTTTAAATTCTTATATGTAAAATATATGATTTTATTATTTTTCTTATTACTTATTTCTGGATAGATGTCAATTACTGGAGCATGTCAATCACTAGAGCCCCTACTCTACTAAAAGAAAAATTATTTGCTAAAAAAATTACTATTGAATATCATAGTAAACATCTTCACAATTTTTCCCTCTTCTGCATCTGAACTACTTCATTTTGTTGACTAATCTAATTTTCATCAATTTATTCATTTAACTCACTTTTCCTGATTTAAGCTTCACAATCTAAATCCCAATACAAGTTCAACACTGAAATTTAACACTTACATGATTAATTAAATATTATAAACCTTTAATATACTTAGTCGTAATATTTTCAACTGGGCGCCCAGCTCTTCTCAACGACTTCATCTGTGTTGACGCTTCTATACTCTATTTCCTTTACGCAGTTGCCTCAAGGCCATGCTCAGATGAACTGTGATTTCATTTTCTCCATCCGTTGCTAGGTTAGGTTACTGAAGAAACAACAATATTTCACTGGATGGAATTGAGCACGTGATCTCCCTCTCTGAATTCCGTGGCCTTGAAGTGCCTCTGATGAGGAAATGGACTATAGAATGGTGGTCTTTTATAGTTGTTTTCATAAGTAGGCGACACATTCGGTCAGGTGTCATTGCGTTGCTGTCATTGCACACATCTGGGGTAGTCGCTATTTTGATGGCTTCTCTATGCCATTGCATAAGAAGTCGTTGAGAAGACCTGGGTGCCCAGCCGAAAATATTACGACTAAGCATGAAGCATGTTAAAGGTTTATTATATTTATTTAATTATGTATAAAAGTACTTTGTTAAAATTTAGTTTATTAAGTCTTACATGATTATTTTACGCACAACTATTTATGACTAAATCATACTGAGAGATGTTAACTGTATATTAACGGGTTAAATAAATAGAACTCTTGATAAAACACTTAACATACAAATCAAAAAGTTATATTTTAAAATAAATTTCAATTTATATATTAGTGTTCATCTCTTTGATTTTTACTTTCTGAACATGCATACAATTTAAGGAAAGTATTGTAATCATGAAAAATTAGACTATAAAATTTTGGTGCATCTATACTTTTGATATACTTTAGGATAATGTGTGTGTGCATATGTCTGAGTGAATATAACTAACATCTAAACATTTCATTACATGAACTCAAAGTTGGTAGGTATGTTAAAGGTCATTGTTGCATGATCTATATTGATTTTGATGAGTGTCTGATTGGTAGTTCTTTAACAAAGATACAAAGAAAATTTTTTTATCATGGTCTATGGATTCAAATTATATGAAATGCAATAGCGTCTAAATGCCTTATCTGATTGAGCTAAAAGTTGATAGATATGTTATAGGTCACTGTCAAACTTGTACATATATTCGTTTATGTAGGATTTAAGAATTCTTTTACAGGGACACAACGAAAAATTCTTTATCATTACAGTCTATGGATTCGAATAATTTGAAGTGTCTAGCATATAGACTCTGCACTAGATTGGTAAAATTAGCTAAGCATGTTATAGGTCATCATTGCAAGAGCTAAATAAACTTTTATCTGTGTAGTACTTGGTCTCTTTATACAAAAGTACTTTTGTATACTTTGTATACTTTTAAAGTATACAAAATAGAATTCTTATGCATTACAGTCTGTGGACTCGATAGAATTTCATTTTGATAATGGCAAATTACTTTAAAAGTATGATTATTATGGTATGATGTGCGTATTATTTAGAGTTCTTTTACAAATAAGTATGGAATAGTTACACAGATCATGATATATTGGAGTTAATTATATTGCATTCATGAAATTATTTAAAAGAGGCTAATACAGTCTTTTTAAAAACTGTATATTTTATATTTATGTAACATTAAAAATACTAATATGAATTGTATATATTGAAAATATTGTACACAAATATGTATTGAAATTTCACAAAGTTACTTTATTTGCAAAATATATATATATATATATATATATATATATATATATATATATATATTTATATTTAATTACTGCTTATATGCATGCACACACATCTAAGTTTTTATACATATATTTAAAAAAATAATAATAAAGCACAAGTGTTATTTTTTGTAGAATGACTATTCAAGATTTTATTTTAAGTTAACAAAAGACAAAATATACTTCTTTATTTTGAAAGATAACAAAATGTATAGTTTAAAAATCAAATAATAAAATGTGAACGCTTGCAACAGTTCTTATTTAAATTAGTGCAAAAAAAAAAAAAATATATATATATATATATATATATATATATATATATATATATTTATTATAATTTACATCAAGTTTGTTTTAAGGCATACCTATATAAGTATGGAAGAATATAAAAGTATTAATTTTAAATAAAGGAAGTCCTATTCAAAATTATAGATCATTAATATTTTTTAAGTTGCCTTTGTAAATTTAGTTTTGGTTTATAACACAAGGGAAAAAAAAAAAAATGGAGAAAGTTTACAGTAAATTTTGCATATTAGCCTAAGCTATACTTTGTCTGTGATCACAGTTCAAAAAATTAAATCTCGGACATATTTTTTCGAGCTCTGAAAATGCTAACAGCCAATTAGAATGACGAAAATCCCTAATAAAATGGGGAAACACAAGCAACAGAATTTTTTTTTATATGCAGTCCAGTAGCTATCAAAACTAGCAACTGGACTTGATTAAAAATCAAGAATTCGATGGAAGTTTTGTTGTCTTGGTTACAACAATTAAATAAAGATGCTTTGATTGGATTACTCAAGACTCATTACTGTTGTGCCATAGGCTACGTCATAACTACATCACATATCTATATACAAACACATGGTATGTTTGGAAAACTTACAGTTGAACAAGACAGTTATATAAAGATTTAAATAAATGAATAAAGATGCTTTGATTGGATTATTCAAGACTAATTACTGTTGTGTCATAGGCTACATTGTTACTACATCACATATCTATATACAAACACATGGCATGTTTGAAAAACTTTTACCTTAGCTTAATTCCTTGAATACTGACCTTAGACATATATTGTAAATTGCAAATTTGCATAAGAAAAGGTACAGAATTTTATAAAATCAATTTAAAACTTCAAAGAATTCAGTTGTGAGGATTGCAAAATTTTAATTTTTGTACAGTCCCAACACCAAAAATCTCCACTGAATAAAATTTATCTTATTCCCTTAATCATGCGCAAAATTACAGCATCATATCATAAAAAGTCTTTTAGATATGACAAGACAAAAAAGGTGACTGACACGACTTTCCAATACCTCTAAATATAAGTCTACGAAATCAAAAATCCATATTAGGAGGATGCATTTCAGGGAGCATATGTTTGCAAAGGAAAACAACATAAAAGAAATATATTTTAATTTGTGACTAATTGGTCAGTAACTTTGTTTAAACATATCTCTAGAGTCTTTTATGATATATTGTAACCATGTTTCCTAAGATTAGCAGCGAGGGTGATACCAAATTCTTGAAGGGGTGCCAAATTAACCAACAGGTTGGGATTTGGTAAACATCCAGCCATTCAGTGTTCCCTTATTTATTTTTTCTCAACGACAAGGGTTATCACCCCTATTTTAACAGTGGATGAGCTGTAGCTGCCAAAGGACACTACTTTCAGTAAATTATCTTGTAACATTCTATTAAAATAAACATGTGTTTTCTGTCCAGAACTAGTTTAAATTTTTTCAGTGATCATTTCCTTTCTTCTTTTACAACTAATAAAGAGTCATCAAAGCTTTCCAGATTAAGCCTGTTCACACAATGTTAAAAAATGTCGCAAAGTAAACTCGACATTAGCACTTCTCGTCGTGCAGTGGCTGCAGTACCCAAATAAAAGTTGTGAAAAACCTGCCCCTATTGTGCTTTCTTTAAAAATATTATCTCTTATGTTTTTAATGAAAACAAGAATTAATTCTAGCCCTAAATGAACATTATAGATGTGTTTATTTGAAATTATTAGTGTACATTTGACTTTAAATGCAAAATATATTAGATGTTCGCTAATAATTTCAAGTAAACAATCACATTATTATTAGGTAACATCTAACATACCCTGTATTTAAAGTCAAATGTATGCTAATAATTTCAAGTAAATAATCATATCTACAGTGCCAGAGCCACTTAGAGCCAGAATTAATTAGTGTAAAATATAATTTTTTAAATTGATCTTCTAATATTGTAAATTGTATTGTAAATATAAAAAAAATTCATGTATTAGTAATTCAAGAAGCAAATGTTAATGTATGCAATTTTCAAAATTAAAATTTTGGTCAAAAAAAAGAAATTGAAAGTTTGGAAAAGGAATTGCATATAAAAGGGGTTGGATTAGAGATGTAACATTAGGCGGTAAGAACCCGGAATTTTCCATTTTCACGTTCAAGGGTGTCTTCACATGGATGTGAATGTGCATTATCGAGAATTAATGGCACTGTACCTGTTTTCTTCAAAATTGATGCTCTTTAACTTTAGGAATCTTTAACTTTTTCTGAAAAGTGTAAATAACTGACATAAAGTTTTCCAATTTCTGAAGCATCGAGGCTTCTTTGACTTTCCTATCACGAACAGTGGCATTCGATGATTTCCTGTTGCATTCGCACATGTGAGAATCGTTATTTTTTCCTTATTTAATTTATTACCAGAAGCATTTTTTTTTTTTTTTAAATCTAAATGCTAATGTTTTTCGTGGTAGAGATCTCCAAAAAAGGCCAGTCTCATCTGCATTACAAATGAATTCTTCATATATTTCAGCTTCAATAAATTCCGTAAATACTTTTATGAATTTTGTAGCGACTTCTGTAGGGGCAAACAAGTTTTCACCATGTAATCAGATTTCTTGTATACCATGGCAGAGCTTAAAATTTCGAAGCCACCCAGAACTTGCTTGAAATGTATTTTCTACATTCAGCTTTCTATTGAAAACTCTCACATAATAGGGGTCCAGATATTGGATGACCAGATGAGTGTTTTTGTAAAAACCACATGTACAGAGTTTTATCAACTTCATCATCATAAGATCTTTTCATAGATTTTCGTTTTAAGCTTCCTTCCTCACGTGCCGTTATAAAATTTATTATGGAATCTTGATTCTTTTTAATTTCTGATATTGTAGACTTTCCTACACCATACTCCAATGCTAATTTTGTACCTGCTTCGCCATTTTTAAGCCTTTCCAATATCTTTACTTTTTCTCCCAATGAAAGAGCAATTCTTTTTCGCTTGCCAGACATTTTATTTTCACCTTAGTTCTAAATTAAATGAACCAAACTGTATCAGATCACAAGTGCAGTTAGTCAAATCTTCCAAGAAACCTGTCTTTCAATAAGCTGGACTGGAATGGCTTGCGGGGTCCTTCTTTTGCACTGTTCTTTAAGCTGTTACTTTTCCGGAAGCAACATATATCAATAGTTAGATTAACAAGTACTGAAAATTCTCGAGTAAAACGTCTGATAACATAGACGTTTCCTTCGACTGTTCATAACTCTCAATTGCTTAATCCTATTCATCACTATAATCCCCCATGCCCTACGATTTTAAGGCATATGGCTATGCAGGACTATTATGGGGTAGAAAGAATTATGAAAGGGTCACTGTAAAGGTGGCAAAAGGATACAATGTAAAGGGGAGGTGGTGATATGAACAAGAATTTTGTGCTTTGATCTTGATTATACCCTCTTTTACCAAGCCTTTTATATCCCTTGTTACTGCTCCCAACAAAACACTTATCTGGGATTTGATTTTGCATGCTAAATCTGAAGAGGAGGGAGGGGGGTTGAGAAAAATAGGGTGTTTGGATAATTGGAAGTTCGGCTAATTGGTGTTCGGATATTTGGTACTCTACTGTACATTATTTATCTTAAAATACGGGAAAATATGTGAAATAAGAATATTTTAAAAATACATGAATTTTTCCGTTTAGATGTGAATTCGTTCAAACACAATTGTATTTTAATTTTAAATATGGAGCATCGTGCGAGTAAACAAATTCTATTCGAGCATGCACAGTTTCAGCCTGATTAGTTCAGGTACCACCAGCACCAGATGGCTTTGTCATCGATCAGTTACATAACTATGATGTAGTATGCTACCCATTGCTCCATTGTGGTGAAAACGCTTATTCTGGAAAGCTCTGGGGAGTCATAAGAGCTATAAAATTAAAAATCATATTTAAATGTCCAATTTCACTTAAAAAATATTTTTGCATAATTATTTACAGGTTTCACATCAACATGGCGACAACTGTCGCCAAGTCATCTGAGTTGACCAAGCAGATGTCACCAAAGTTCTTAAGATGGATAAAAATTCTGTCGCCTAAAACGTCTATAAATTTTTTCTTTTCTTTCTATTTTTACTTATAAAGCTACTGCATTGAATTTGCTTTGATCTTTACAAAATTTCGGAAGACAAATTCGCTTAGAAAAAAGGATCTTTTTTACTTAAAAAAAAATTGTAACAAGCATTTAGTAACTATTTCTATTCTGCCTATTCAACTAGTCTTCCTATGTTTTACAGTAATATAATAAACACACACACACACACTCTCGCACACACAAAAAAAAAAAAAAAAAAAGAGAGAGAGAGGAATTGTTTACAGAGTACTTAAATGTGATAAATATTCCCTGAATTTTCCAGATCGTTAAAAAAAATGAAAATAAATAAATATTAGCAATATGTAACCAGACAGGTGATATCCCCTGCCCTTCCAGCTTGGAATCATTTTAACCTGATATTAACTTTCTAATCTCTGTTCTCTTTTTAAATAAGACATGATGAGTTAATAATTGGTACCTTTTTTAAATACTTTTTGCAAAATTATTAGAGATTGTATTTATATGACTCTATGTTGGGTGCAAGAAACCTCTGGTCGATGTGTTTTGCTCTTGGTGTCCTGCTGTAGGCTGACCTCCTTACACTGTAAAAAAAATTCTGTAAATTTACTGAAATGTTTATCCAATCTCTATAAATTTACAGTAATTCTTAGCTAAATGTAAATAATCAAGAATCCCAATCTTTATTATGTATTTTTTTTTTTTTTTTTTTTTTAATTTATCAATATAATGTATATATAAATTAAAAAAGACTGTTTCTACTTTAGAAAAAACATTCCAAGTCACAAATAGTGTCTCGCCAATAATTAATTAATATTAGCTATTAAAATGCATATATAACATACATTTTTTAACATCTCCATTTATTTTTTTCCTGTAATTTTACATAAGACTTAAGATAAATGATTACCAGTAGTTTTCTGTTGAAAATTTCAACAGTGTATTAAATCATAAGTCATGACTGTATGTTACTAGTTACTATCCATTATAGCAGAGAGTTTTTGCATATTTTTACAGTACTTTATAAACTGAACCGAGCAAAAGAAGAAAAATGTAGGAGCTGGAAGAAAAATTTTTCCAGATTTTATTATCAAATTTTCCAGATTTTCAGTGAAAATTTTCATTTTTCATGAGATTTTTCCTGAAATTTTAGAACCAAAATCCTAATATCCTGAGTATTCCAAGTTTTTCAGGCAGTACTCCTTAAAATGTATGAATCCTGATTTAGTATATTCTTTTATAATGGCAATGGTGCGATGAACTTACTTTTTTTCAGCAAATTTTACTTAGGGTCAATCATGTCATTTCCCAAATTATTGTTGAAATTTATTATTGTGAAATGGGACATGGTCAAAAACAAGGCTAGCGTTAGACTTTTTGCTGCCTGACGCAAGCATTATTTTGCTACCACTTTGATGTCACTAATGATGTCATCAGTACTCAAACGTATATAAAGATAGGAAAACATAACATGCTAATTATGTACAACATGCTAACTATGTATAATTTGTCTTGAATATATAAACATCTCATTGACTTTACTTTTTAATTTAGGAAAACAATTTATTATATAGCTATTATATTTAAAAAAAAATAATATTATTAATATTAAATTCTATTAGGCCTGGTGAAGAGGCTAAGTTTAAAATAAACATTACTAAACAAATATGTTAAACTATTCAGAAAGCAGTATTAAAAAGAGACTTGATACAAGATTTATAAACACAGGAAATACCACGACTGTCTTGAACGCTAAATAAAATAACATAATAGTAGACAGTTGTTTTGGTAAAATTTAGCATACCGTCATCAGTACATGACTGCTAAATGCTATCGAAACAGCTAGTTGTCTTCTATTTTGTTATTGCCTTTGTCGTTTAAAATGTTGGTGAATTTTTCTGTGTTTATTAAAAAGCAGTCTGATTCGTATAATTTTTTAAATAACAAGTTATTGGACACTTTTTAAATCATCCAAACATAAAATCCTTTATGGAAATAAATAAAATGAAAATAAACAAAAAAGAAAATATAAACTTGATTAATTTTCCTTTGACTTTCTCTGAAAAAAATATTTATTGTAATATCAAAATCAATATTAAAAAAAAAAAAAAAAAAAAAAAAAAAAAAATTCTATCTTTTGACAGAATTTAATTTAGTAAAACAGGACTAATTTATATATAACTATCTTGAATAAATAAATATATACAAGGTGAGTTTGACATAATCTGCCAAACGAAAGGAGGTGATAGAACAGCCCATGGGGAGCATAAAACACCATAGAAACCCTGTCCTATCTCTAAACGTTTCCGAGTTATGGTAGATAGAAGAAAAATCTGTTTTTTTCCATCCCATCTGAAAAAAAAACAAATTTATGAGCTTTCTCAACGACTTACATGCAAAATAAGCACATATTGGGAAAGAGCAGAAAAAATCCTATCCGGTGACACCATTTACATCAGGATACATTAATTTGACGGCGAGCTACAAGCGCTAATACATTGGCGAAGTTTAAAATCGAGTTGTCGCCAAATTCTTTAACCGGCAATTCTGCAAACACCATTCAAGCTACAATCGGTCAAATTTACCAAAAACTTCTCCATTCCACAAGCTTTAGAATGAGCCCACAATAAACCATATCGGTGTTCTAGTTCAGGAGAAATTTAGCCTTTTGTTTGAAATACATCACTGAAAATGGCGTTCGTCGAAATTCGGCAAACGAAAGGATGGTGAGTAAATGGAACGTATGCAAATTCGTGACTATCTGCATATGGACTCTTAGTGATATGCAGATGTATTCCAACCTTCCTGTGTGTGCATCCCACTCGCAGGTCTAAAAGACGAGTCAATCTGTAACAGCTCATTAGCTCGTCAGCTTCTTTTACGTTTTATGCTGCCTATTGCTTTAGCATTTTCTGGACTTTGCCTGAGCTCGGCCGATTCCTTTCACTCTGCTCTCACGTCTACTTGATCTATCTTAGTTTGTACTTAGTATGTTTTCCTACATTGGTACGAATTAACCAAGTTGGTTCTTATTCCGTAACACTTTTTTTCTTCTACTTTTGTAAATTAATATTGAAATTTTATCCCTTTTTGTTTACCCTTCTCAATTTTATTTTCAATTGAAGTCATCACAGGGATCAAATTGTCATACTTTCCAACCTGTAAACAGATATGCCTATTTTTACAAATGCAAAGTACGTGGATATGCATTTTGTGTATGGAATTTACGATGGTAACTCTCGGAGAGCCGAAGAAGAGTACCATCTATGTTATCCACATCGTCGTGCGTCCAACCGTGCTGTATTTACCGTAATTCATCGAAGGCTTAGGGAGAGTGGGTCGTTTGGTGTGGTGTACGAAAGGGGCCATGGACCGAGTGGAGGAAAATCCAAATATGAGTTCACGCATACTTACGAGGGAAGGTGGAATCTCCCAAAGTAAAGTAATGAATGTTTTGCGCAAAAACCAGTATCATCCATACCACTTCACACCAGTACAAGAATTACGCCGCTCAGATTTCCAAAAGCAGGTAACATTCTGCCGCTGGCTTTTAAAGCGAGATATTGAGGAACACCATTTCCTTAGAATGATACTGTGGAGAGATGAGTCACTTTTCACTCGGGATGGCATGTTAAATTTACATAACTGGCATCATTACGCTCAACAAAATCCATTTGTAACACGAAACTCATCGTTCCAGATGCGATTCAGCTTAAATGTTTGGCTTGGAGTGGTTGGCAATCACTTGATAGGTCCATGTGTTCCAAGGTCATCTGACAAGCAATACATATTTGGAGTTTCTGGAACATCATCTTCCAGGATTACTTGATGTCATTCCTGTACCCCAATGAGTGGAAATCATTTTCCAACACGATGGCGCCCCTGCACATTCTTCCAATGCCGTTCGGGACTTCTTGACTCAGCAGTATCCACTATGGATTGGTCGTAATGGACCAATTCCTTGGCCACCTAGATCGCCAGATCCCACTCCATTGGACTTCTATGTTTGGGGTTTCCTGAAGCAAGAAGTTTACCGCACAG
The DNA here is from genome assembly GCA_963930645.1 of Salticus scenicus. Taxonomy (NCBI): domain Eukaryota; kingdom Metazoa; phylum Arthropoda; class Arachnida; order Araneae; family Salticidae; genus Salticus; species Salticus scenicus. Next base: position 216,119,787 of record OZ005648.1, read on the forward strand.
AAGTTGCCAGTTTGCAAGATTTAAGAAGCCGGCTCGATGATGCAATAATAAAACTGAGGGATGAGCTTTTGCTAAGAGCTACTGTGGTTTCCATTCGTAAGCGGGCAAGGGCATGTATCAGGTGTGGGGGTGACCAATTTCAGCAGCAACACTAAATTTCACACATCCTTTCAAATGCATATCTGCTTTAATCATAAACGTGAGATACGTCATTTTTTTGCATATTCCTTTGTGAAAGATGTGAGAAATGTCATACTTCTTTTGTTTCCATTCCATTGTGTTTGTAAACTTAATACAACTGTTACTTTTCTTCTTTGTCTTTAAAACTTTCTTTTTTGCCTCTGACAAAACAGCGGGCTGAAGGCAGACATGAAATCAGGAACGACCATGGCACCCGTTAGTCTCCTTCTTGACGAACATCGAATTCAGTGATGAATGTATTTCAAACAAAAGGCTAAATTTCTCCTGAACTAGAACACCGATACGGTTTGTTGTGGGCTCATTCTAAAGCTTGTGGAATGGAGAAGTTTTTGATAAATTTGACCGATTGTAGCTTGAACGGTGTTTGCAGAATTGTCGGTTATAGAATTTGGCGACAACTCGATTTTAAACTTCGCCAATGTTTTAACGCTTGTAGCTTGCCGTCAAATTAAGGTATCCTAATGTAAATGGTGTCACCCGATAGGATTTTTTCTGCTCTTTCCAAATATGTGCTTATTTTGCGTATAAGTCTTTCAGAAAGCTCACAAATTTGGGTTTTTTCAGACGGGACGGAAAAAAACATATTTTTCTTCTATCTACCACAACTCGGAAACGGTTAGAGATAGGACAGGGTTTCTATGGTGTTTCATGCTCCCCATGGGCTGTTCTATCCCCTCCTTTCATTTGGCAGATTATGTCAAACTCACCCTGTATATATTAAAAAAAGTTTCACCAACTATTCGGAAGATATCACTGACGTATATTATAAAGATATAGCCATCTATTCAGAAACTATTATCACTACATATCCAGAAGAAATAGATAATAACTATTCAGAAGCCATAATCCATGCATATCTTAAAGGTCTCATTATCAAATATTCAGAAACTATTTTCTATACATATTCTGAAGTTATAGCCAACAAATATTCAGAAGCCACAATCAGTATATATTCAGAAAGACATAGCCAACACATAGTTAAAAGTCATCATCAATATGTATTCTAATGATATCTCAACAAATATTCAGAAGTCATCATCAATATATATTCATTAGATATAGCCAACACATCTTCAAAAAATATCTCCTAGAATATCCATAAACCATTATCAATACATATTCAGAAAATATTGCCAGTAAATATTCAGAAACCATCCAATTTCAGAAATATTGACGGTCTCGGATACCAAGATCGGAAATTTGTTTCTACATGTATGCAATGAAGAATCTCTAACCTAACAGTAGATTTTGAAAAATGTAAAAATTTTTACGGATTAGATAAAATAGTTTAAGAAATTACATGTTAAAACTGAATGTTGGAGGGCATCTTGACAGAAATGATAATGAAATGGTGATAATGCAAAATCGCTGTTTGAAAGAAATAGTCCTGTTATACTAAAAAAAAAAAAAAAAACTATGTATGAAATTTTTGCTAAAATCAAATAAGTTATGATATAAAGAGAAATTTTAATGATTATTTAAAACTGCACATATGAAAATTATATTTCAAATAAATTATATATAAAAGATTATATAACTACAGCAGAAGATCTTTATAACACAAACCCAAAAACATGAGGTTGTGCATTCAACACTACCTTGTATATATGTGTCTGAAAAATATCAAAATAGAGTATAGTTCAACTTTCACGAGTTGGCATTTCGTCCCTCCTTCTTTTCGAAGAGTTTACTTTAAGGAAGGGGTGCACAAAGTGAAAAGAATGAATGGGTGGGGAAAAAAGAAGGTTGCCATGAAAATAACACATAAAGCCAATAATTTTTACTTTTCGCCAGCTGAAATCCGTTTTGCTTATTAAAAGGAACATGTGTTAATATTTAAAAATCAATGACACATAAACTATAAAAAAAAAAAAAAAAAAAAAAACACTTTTCAATCATGTCTGAAATTTCAATAGGCACTAATGTCTTATTTGCATAAAGAAGTTTTGAGCAATAAATTTAACAAGGGGAAAAAAAAAAATCGTACTGTACGCATGGATTATAAATTATTGTCCACACATTTTATTTTGTATTTCAGGAAAAAAATAATTTTCTTTGAAAACATTTAAAAAATAAAAATAAGAAATGTTTTTACGCCATCCTCTTGGCTTTTAATTTCTATGTATTTTGTCTAAAGAGAGAGAGAGAAAGAAAGAAAAGAAAAAATTTTAATTACAGGGGGTGTAGTTTTTTATTTAAATTTTAAATATTTTTTTTTTCTTTTTTTACAATTTTTTTTTAATAGAAAGAAAGCAAAAAGAAAAAAAGGTTGGTAGATTGTTAGTTTTTTTTATGGTGCTAAATTAGGTCCAAATTAGGATATAAGGAAAGAAAAAAATTAAAAAAAAAAAAAAAAAAATGAAGAAGAGGAAAAAAGACTGCAAATCGAAATTTTGAAATATCGTTTAGACAATAACATTCCTCATTGTATTAATAATTAATTATAATGTAACATTTTTTTTTTTTTAATGATATAACGTATTAGAAAGCCCGAAAGTTCTCCTAATTTGGAAATAAGCAAATATATAATAAACAGTATTTTCGCCAAAATGTCGCAAAACTCGTAACGATAGCAAACCACCTCCCTTTTTACCCTCAACCGATTTCAAGGTAATAGAATCGTCGCTGCCTACGTCACGCTTGATTGACAGGGGCCAACTCGTGAAAGTCGCACTATAGAGTATCTTAAAGTTACATTCCTTGGAATAGAAACTGAACAAATTATAAATTTCATTGATAATTTACTTTATAAACATAGTCCAAATATGTCAAATCATTTATTACAATACACATTAAAAAAAAAAAAAAAAAAAAGTAATAACTCTTTCTTCATTAAACAACTTCAAATAAAGAAAAAATAACATTTAGTCGTTCAGAGAGTAATAGTTTTTTACAATATTGGAATACAAGTGCTTCAAAACTGCAAAATTCATTACTTATGTCCGAGAAGTTTTGCGTTATATAGAGAATTGCATTATATAGAATTGTGTTATAAAGATCTTGCACTGTATTAATAATAAAATAAATTATTTAATGTATAACTTCCCTTGCATTGTGTTGGTCAAATTGTTTATTATATCGCTGCAATTGTGTTAAAATAACATGGTAATTCATTATGTTTTGTGTGTTACAAAAGTATTAAAATAAGCTTTATAGAAATATCTCTCATAAAATGTAAGGTATTGGAGTACTTTTCGGAGTCCCTGTACAAAAATCAGTACTTCTGACTGTTAAAAATTTCAACAGAAAAACTAAAGTCTTATGCAAAATTACAGAAAAAATAAATAGAGATGTTAAAAATTTTATTTTATATATGCATTTTAATTACTGATATTAATTTAATTAAATATTGGCGAGAATATATTTGTGACTTAAAATACTTTTACTAAAGTACAAACACATTCATTTTTAATTTTTATTGAGAAAATAGCTAATAAATATAGATTAAAATACAGAATAAAAATTGAGAATCTTGATTATTTAATCTTAGCTAAGAATTATTTTAGATTTACAAAAACTCTGAATAAGCACTTCAGTAAATTTAAAGAATTTTTTTACGGTATATCATTTTCATCATTAGGGAACATGTTTTGGTGAACATGAATAGCATATATATCTCTTTCACAGAAATATAAATTTATTCATGAAAGTTATCACCACTGAGCTGAAGAACTACTTGAGGAAATGCTAGACTGGTTTTCGTGTGCCATTTTTGTAAGGTTTGTCTTCCAAGCATTGTACGGCAGAATGCCGTATATTTCAAAGTAAAATTGTGTAAATGTTGTCTGTTCGAACAATCATATGCAGAACATGATATTACAATTTTAATTCTTTAAAGAGTATAATAGTAATAGACGACCCGACAAATGTTGCTTGCCATACAAGGTCTACAAAAGACTTCATGGCACGCACAAGCACTATGTAAAGGTATTGGAAGCATTTGCTCCAGTTGTTTTTCAGCTCAGTGGTTATCATGCAGACACCCGGACAAAATGAAGTTATAAACACATTTTAATTCAGTTGGAATGTTAAACTATAATTGTATTTGTATTTCCGTTTGCTAGAAAAATTTGCATTTAATAAGCATTCTGGCACCAGATTCGATTAAAAAAGCAAATAATCAAACACTGTAAGAATTTTTTGCACAGTGTTAAATGGAAAACTATAATATCAAGAACAAAATAATTTTATATCTGTTTGAAAATATACATTGATATAATGGCTTGAAAATAATTATATATATCGAATTACATACATAGTGAATATAGTTTTATAAGTATACATATACACACACATGCTGGTGTTCAAAATTAAAATAACCACCTGCTTTTCCATTTTCTTCTTTTGCGCATAACTTTTAAACAAACATAAAATTTGGAGGGCATGTTCGTTATCGTATAATCAATCGAATTTTATAAAACTTTAACATAAGTAATAATTATTAAATTTTTCTCAAAAGTATGCTTTGGAAAAAAAAAAAAATGAAAAATTTCAATAATTTTAGAAAGGAAAACTTAACGAAAAATGGTGTTAAAGATGCATTACAGTACAGATAGGCAAAGACATGCCTTTAAATGTTAAACTATCCTATTTTTCTTTTACTTTTACAATGGGCTTTTTGGAAAAATATAATTATTAATTTGTAAACTATGAGCATCCCCAGAATAATAAAAATGTTGATAAATAAAACTGCACTAGCAAAAAAAAAATTTCGAGCCCTGATACCATTATTGCTGATTCTTATGTAAAATGACCTCCTGAAACCAAATATAACCAGGGTTCATACTCCTCAGGGAAAACCTGGAAAACAGGGAATACTCAGGGAATTTGAATTTGTTAAAAAAAGTCAGGGAAAATAAAAATGTTCATTAAAACTCAGGGAAAATCAGTTATAAAACCTGGAAAAACAATTTTTTTTTTCTCTCTCAAGTTATGTTTTTCTTGTTTAGCTTCGTATCAAAATTTAAATAATGTGAAAATACGCATGTAAATATGATTTCTACCTGAATTTCTATTATGATCGGCAGTAATATAGCATCATACAGCAGAAGTAGCTGTATTTTGTCTTGCCTAGAAGAGCATTTCTTGTAATATGTGGCTAATATTTTCTTGAAAATTGTCTGGGAACTCAGGGAATTTTTTTCCCATATTTGAGTATGAACCCTGATAACTCCTATTTTGCCCAATCGCCCACCGTTTTCTCAGGACACTACCCCCTCCCTCAATATTTATCACTGTTCGGTAATTTTATGGCCATGAATTTGATTTGGAGAATGGAAAAGAATTGTTTTAACACTTAAAAACAAAATATATATATATAATGTATAATAAACAATAATAATAATTGATTAATAAAATATAACATATAATTTCCCTTAAATTTTCTCCTTGCTGCAAATGTTCAAGTTTTAGAATTTTCAACTTTATAAACCCTCAGAAGATATTTACCAGTTAAAATAATCCTTTCCCTTTCTACAAATAAAATTTATGGCCATAAAATTGCCGAAAAGTAATAAAAATAGGGGGTGTCCCTAAAATACAGTGGGTGACAGGGCAAAATGGACATCATATTCGTATTTAGGTCATTTTACATAAGAATTTGCAAAAATGGTGTTGGGGCCAATTTTCACGCAGAGCAGTGTAATTTTATTATGAATGTTTTTTCCAATTTTCGTGCTTGTATGTATATTTTTTAAAAAGTTATTCACACATGAAATATATAAGCAGAAAAAAGAAGAAAAATGAATACAGGAATAAAAACCTGGTTTTAATATAACACACGGATGCATGTGTATCTTTACAGGGTAGCTACAGAGATTCGGAAAAAAAGTTCCCTGATTTTACCATGATTAATTTTGACAAATTTCCATGATTTCTGTTACTTTTTATATATATTCTATAATTTTGTGTATATCACATTCTTATGTAACATGCTCGCTAAACCACTGCAATTCAAAAAATTATACTGATGGGCAAAAATATCTTAATCTTTTTATTTATTTATTTGTTGTTTACTTACAAAAAGGAAAATAAAATAAAAAATTCAAAATTTTGAAGAAATTAATAAAATTATAAAAATATGACTCATTTTAATTGCACAACATATTAATATCATGACAAAAAATATTTTTCTTTTTTTTTATGTTAACTTGGTAAGCTTCAACTACAAAACAGCCAATCCTATCCTATGCTTAAGATAACACCTGTTTGGTGATCTTTCAATCATGCTTCCTGGTCAAAAATGAAAATTTCCTGATTTTTCCAGATTGATAAAGTACCCTGATTTTTCCATGATTTCCCCGATTGTCGCCACCCTGCTTTACCTATCTGTAATGCATCCTTTATGGCTATTTTTCATTTTTTCCAAAGTTTACTTTTTGAATAAATCACACTGCTCTGCATGAAAATTGTCCCAACACCATTTTTACAAATTCTTATATACAATGACCACCTGAATCCGAATATGACGCCCATTTGCCCTATAACCCACTGTTTTTTAGGGACGCCCCCCCCCCCTATTTTTATCACTTTTCGATAATTTTATGGCTATAGATTTGATTTTTAGGGGTGGAAAGGTTTATTTTAACTCTTAAATAACTTTTGAGGGGCTACAGAGTTGGAAAATTCCAAAACTTTTGCAGCAAGGGGAAAATTTAGAGGGAGGATTTGCCAGTGAAATTATGTATTACATTTCTTATATTTTTTAATCTATTGTTATTTATTACACATTATATTATTTTGTTTTTAAGTGTTAAATTTTTTTCATTCTCCAAATCAAATTTATGGCCATAAAATTACCGAACAGTGATAAAAATTGGAGGAGGGGTGATGTCCTGAGAAAACGGTGGGTGACTCGGCAAAATGGGAGTCATATTCAGATTCAGGTGGTCATTTTACATAAGAATCAGCAAAAATGGTATCAGGTGCTTGATATATATATATATATTTTTTTTTTTTCAGCGCAGTGTTATGTATTAGTTTAAAAATTACTTAGGCTAAAGTTATATAAAATTAATGATATAATAACAAGCATGCGATCCAAATTTTATGTTTCTATGTTCATTTGTTTAAAAATTATCCACAAAAGAATAAAACCAGAAAAGAGGTTGCTGATTTAATTTTGTACACCAGTGTATTTAGACATTCTAGTAGGGGAAAAGTTTGCTGTAGAACTATGTACAGTACACACACACTCAAATTACACATACATTTAAAAATAAGAATAAAAAATGCTATCATTTATGATTATTATTTAAGATTACTATATAAACTATGTTAAGCCTGCTTCAATTAAATCCGTTACAGTCCGAAAAATTAACTACTTAGCAATGCACATCATCTCTAAGAGAATGTGTACTTCTACTGACATGTGAAATACAATCTAATATTATTGTGTAATACTTTACTTCTTCAACTTTTGAAATTATACCATCGTGAACTTTTGGATCCATTAAATTAGTTACACTCTTTTGATTATATCTGCTCAAATAATGAGAATAATATTTGAAGATTTTTTACTTCCCGAACATACATAAAGAAAGTTTTGTAATGGTGTCAAAAATCCAACTTTGAGATTTTAGTATATTGATGTGTTTTGAGGTGGCCTGAGTTCATTTTTATGATGATGATGTGTGTGTGTGAGAGTGAACACGATAGCACCTAAATGCTTTGTTCGAATATGCTGAGGTACGTATGTTATAGGCCACCCTAGCACGAACCCTTTTGATTTTGGTGTATCTAGCACTTGCAGCTTTTTTACAGGGATGCAAAGATTATGGCCTATGGATTCAAAATTTTTAAAATACAATGTCTAAATGCCTTATTCATCTGAGCTGAAAATTTATACACATGTTATAAGTCATCATCACACAAATTCTATTTAGATTTTTGTGAATCTAGCCTTTATAGATGTTTACAGGGACACTGAAAAATTCTTTATGATCTAAGGGCTCAAATTACTTGAAGTGCAGAAGATCTTCACCTGTTAATAAGTAATCTGAACATATTTTAAATACATAAAATGTAATAAGTACAAAACTTTGAATAAACACTACAAAATGCAATAAACTCACAACAATTGTTTTGGGTCGAACAAAGACACGACCCTTCGTCAGGCAAACAATATAGGCATGAATGCTGCAATCAAAACGCCGAGTTTATTGCATTTTATAGTGTTTATTCACAGTTTTGTATGTATTACTTTAAAACGCCAGTTCTGTGGTTCTTTCTTATTACTACATGAAATGTAATTTTTTAAAATAAAAATATATCTCTATTTTTTAATCTTTGATACACATAATATATTGCAAATTCAAAGTATAAGAGCCAAATGCCACCCTTCTATGGTTGCTCCCTCAGCTTTGGTGCCGGCCCTGGTCAAGATGATCTTAATTTATACATACATATATATACACTTTTTCTTTTTCACTAGCATTAGCTATGGAAAGGTTGGTTTGGAGGAAATGCAGCACCTGCCTATAATACAATAACCAACATAATTACTTTTTTGGCACTTAATTTGTGATTTGTTTATGAATACATAACAGTTTCATTAAACATTTTTTTTTTTTTTTTTTTTGTCAACTGCTTTTTATATGCATATTTTGCTTTTAGACTAGCAAAAAATTTAATTTAAAGAATAATTTTTACACATTATATTACAGTTTCAAATTATCTAGATTTTTGAAGAGCCTTAACAATAGTAATTAGAGTAAGATTATTCATACACACCTTAATATTTTTTTCCCATAACCTGCAAAAAAGTCAGCAATTCTTGATCAATCACATAAGTTTGTGCTATGAGAAAGTTTGAATAATTATCTTCATGAGAGAAAATCCTTCATTGGAAAAATAAATAAAATAGTCTTTCTCCTTCTTCCACTAATTCAATATCTGATTTACTTTTTTGATGATTACACATAATTTCACTATTTTCTTCTTCTTTGTACTAAGCTGAGTGAATGATGATTCATCAGCACAAGTTTTATAATTAATAATTGCTTTATCTCCTAAAACAACTGCTGAATTTCTACAATCCACTAATCAATAAATCAGCTGTGACAATGTTTACATTGTAAATGAACTGCGGATTTTAGAGAATTGGTTGTATTTCGTCTTTTCTATGAGGTGTATGAAAAATCAATTCTGCTTTAAACATACATTTAAAATTTATTTTATGCGAGTAGAATACTGCAGATTTACTACTCCATTTTTTTTTTACATGTAATTGTGCATTTTGGTCAAAAATTTATAAAACTTTACTTATAAACAGTCACATTATCTTTTTTTAATTAAAAATAAATAATTATTAATCAAATAAAGTAATTTATTTGATTTTTAAGTTCAAAATTGGTGTTCAACTTACATGCAAGTTTTATTTATTTTTTCTAAAATTTTATTATCAAAATAGGAGGATTAACTTATACACTAGTATACATAGTAATAACTTTTCCATCAGAACAGAATTAGCATAAATATGGAAGGAACATCTTGCATATGTTATTATTATTTATGTTCTTTTGAATGTTTACCACCATCACTGATTTTATATCCAAAATTGGTTTCATCCCCGAATCCGATACTCCAGCACCAAGCGGGCAATAGCGCATTGTGCCTGGCAAACCCATCGACTGGTCACATGAAGTCCCTCTCCTTGCTTCTCCTACTGCAATCCATCAGCGCTTTCGTCTCATTGGCTTTGCCGCAGGGTTGGCAAGTTTCTTCCAAGGCGGAAAAAACCGGCCGGAAGAAATAGGTTTCTTCCAAGTGGAAGAAATGGAAGAAACTGTTTTTCTTAAAAATTTATCCTATAAATTGAAGATTTGTAAGATACAATGGATGCATTTGTCTTATAAACAACTTTAAGTAACTGTAATTATACCTATAAAAATTTAATTACATATTTAATTAATAATTATGAGATTTTTACCGAAGTGATCTTCGGTATCTGATAATCATGTTCCAAAATACTCAAAATCGAGTAAAAAAATCAATTTCAATTTAAAAAGCGTAAAGTTTTATAATTTATTATTTAGACAATTTTATTTCTTTAACTGGTAATAAATAATAGTTTGTATCATTTGCTTATACTTTCTGATAAAACAGCTCTTAACAAACATTCAGTTAATTAAAAGAGCCAGTATTCAATAATTACTGTATTACAAAATGTCATCAAAAACTTCATTTTCCTAATACAGTACAGTGAAAAAGAAATTTACATCTCATATTTCAAATAAATTCACATTTCTCACATTTTTACTTTTTTTAAATCAAATTTTTAGCTTAATCCTTGCTTTGGAACTCAACTTGGGAGGGGGGGGGGGTGTAACATTCTTGTATTTATTATCCTGCAATTCATACAGACTAGTGCTTAAAACAAATCACTATTACATCAATGTTTAACAAAATTAATCAGTGATGAATATTATTTCCGAACTTTCAAAAATATTTAGTTTCATAATTTTTAAATATGTTTGTTTACATTTTATAGGTACCTATTATTTGAATATGCTTAAATTATTTATGATATATGAATGTGATCGATTAGTTTTATTAATATTGAAGAAATACTTTATTCTAAAATTTATTAGAAATCGTCTTTCCATTCTGATGTCTATTCTCATGAATTAATAATAACTGACTCTGTATCTGCAAAAGAAAACTGTAAACAAAGGCAATGATCTCTAATCTACAAATTCCTATAATCCGCACAACCTCTAGACAAAATTTTTTAGAGTTAGAGGGAGTTAAAAACTGTAAAACAAATGAAATGTTTTTTAGAGTAGTTCAATACTGCACTTTATTTTTCAATTTAAAATAGATAAATACAAACTATGCTTTTTTTTTAAATCCTAGAGAACTTGCAGGAGAGTTTAAAAGTAGGTATATTACTTATTGATACAGTTTACCAGCTTCGAGTTTATACAAAATATTGTATCCTTTAAAAAAAGTGCAAATATTATGGTTAATTCCATAATTATTATCACTTGTACTGTCTGAATGTATACTAATATAAGATAGTATATATGCAAAAAGTTCTAAAAATATCAGCATTGAAAAGTAAAAACCCATCACCTATATATATTTAGTGTTTGTTATAAAATAACTTATTTTTCTAACAATATTTTTAATATTAATTGGATTATAGTTTAGATTTGACATTATATTTATGCTTTGAGTTTATATAGTTCATAAATTTTAATTTTGATCATCTGTTTTGTCTTCTGGTTAGTTTCTTCCACTGTCTTGGAAGAAACTAGTTTCTTCCGGAAGAAACCCAACCCTGCTTTGCCGCATAACAGGAGTGTTAAAATTACCACGGCTTTAGCTGATTGGTTAAGCTTTCGTAATAGAGGCAATTTAAAAGTAAATAAATTGAAAATCTGCCATTTGACAAAGGACGATTAATTGTTATAGATGTGTTTTACTTTCGCTTCTACTTTTTTTTTTAAACCGTCATGGTATCTGTAAGTAAATTTAATTCTAGATTTTAGTGCTTTAAAATAATTTTTTAATGTTTAAAACTAAATTTTTTCAGTGTATTTTATATATTTTTTAATCAATTTAGAAAGAAAGAAAAAAAGGGGGGAGTAGGCATGATAGTCATTGCTGCAGTACAGATTTTTCATGTATTTTCTGCACCTTATATGTAGGATATTTTAATACATGTACCGTGATTTAGGTACATTCAGTGATTTCATACGCCATGAATATGGGGTATCCAGTGATGTTTTCTTTTGGTTTCAATGCTCGTGAAGCGAGCAAACAGCAGCAAGCAAACTGACTGTGGCTGTACAAATTTTCATACATTTACTGATTCATGCGCCACAAATTAGGGGTGTCCAGCTATGTTTTTCTTTTGTTTTTAATGCTCGCAAACAGCAGTAAGCATACTGACTGCGGCAGTTCAGATTTCCGTACATAATAAATCAGCAGTATCCAGTTTTTTTTTTTTTTAAATACTCGCAAAGTGAGCATAATTCTTAATACCAACCTCTGCAATCTACGGGATGAAAAAAAAAAAGGTCTAAATTTAAATATTTTTCTTTTAATAATATATTTTTTAGTACTGTTTTTATTATATTGAATGCGACTTTTGTTGGTACAATCCACGTTAGCTCGTTGGTGTGATTTACATTTAAAACTGGCTTTTGTTGATGTTTTCTAAATTTAAACCTGCAGAAACGATCACATTTTTTTTTCTATTAAATTTCTATGTAAAAGAGATTGTTAACATCAACAGCCGCCATCTTGGAAAGTAAGCCATGCCTGCAAGCTGTCGGGGATCGCATCAACATAAGTCCCCAAAAAGTGCCAAAGGGTACCACAGTCTGGGATTTAATCCCAAAATTTTTACAGCTTTATATGAAAAAAAGGATAAAAATATAAAATAAATTCAAATGAATTTACTGCATCAGTACAATAAATATATAAAGAAAAAAGAAAATTCTTTGGCAATGATTATTTTGTAGTATCAATGATAACATGGTGCTCAGTGACAACTGGTGCCAAAATTTTAGCCTGATCTTGTTCTAACAAAAAAAAAAAAAAAAAGACCAAAATTTATATTTCTGGCAAATGAGGGAACTAGTTGCAAGTTGGTCCACAAGTGGATTTGACGATTTTTCTTTGGTGATTATGGCAAAGTGCCATTTTTGGAAGTGGTTGCCATGGATTCCAAGCATAAACAAAAGCAAAGCACATTTTTCAAAATGGCGTCATTATTAACATACAAAAATTAATTAAGCTTATTTTTAATATTAATAAAATAAATACATATTTAAAGTTCACTTACCACACTATTCATGATAAAAAGATCTTCATAAATTTCAATACTTCAAAGGTGATGAATATGCATAAATATATATGCTTCCCATACATTTTTACAATTTAAACGTTCTACACTTTCTGGTAAAGCACGATTATATAAATCAGAGTTCTGTTTACCATTTTTTAAATGATCTTTAGAACACACTCTTAAAAATAAGCTACTTTACGTAGCCTGAAAGTAGAAATGTATGAAATTCCATAATTTACCAAGAAGTAATACACATGTAGCCTACATACATGTTACTACATGCTTTGCATACATGAAAACCACACTTTTCACAAATCATACAACTTTTAATTAATCCACAATTTATCAAAAATTAAAAATACATTTCTCTCTCTCTAAACAATTCACTCAAAAAAAAAAAATCCTACTTCATTCACCTTCTCTTCCAAAGACAGGCCTATCTAAACAAATAAATTAATAATAAAAAGTAAAAATACAACAGTGTGCTTCAACAGCTGAAATAGAATAGAATAATTAAAGTTATCTAATTAATTGCAATGCTGGTTGCCATTGTAATAAAAAATAAAAAGAATGCTGGTTGCTATGGGCATCAAAAATAAACAGCAAGCAGATTGCCATATTATATTGCAAAGAATCCAGAACAACATCATTATCGTTCAAAATGGCACCAAAGAAAAATTGCCAAATCCATTTGTGGACAAACCTGCAACTTTTATCTAAATGAGGCATGGTGAACTGAATGAAAATAAAGAAATGAAAGGTTAACACAAAACTAAAATCAAAGACTGAGATCAATAAGTATCTGATGGAAAAATGTAATCATAATAAAAACTGGTACAAATATTTTTATTGTGCAGTTTTTTAACAGAAATTGTTAACATTTTTCTATTTTATTGCATATTATAGGAAACAGTAAAACAATAACAATTAATCAAGTTGTACAATGTTCATTCCATAATATCCTTAATATATCTTTAAAACTTTTGTTTTTATAACTAAATACTCGAGACCTTAAGTAATGCCAACGCTGTTGCACATATATATCAGATGGTGCAAAATCTTTAAATTCTTGATGAACTTGATACCAATCAATCGCTGATGATTCTTCCACATTTAGTTCACTTAAAATATTAAGTAATTTTCTATTACACTCTTTATTCCATTTATTTCTTGCACTGTCGGGTGCCCAAGCAAGATTATTTGCCCAGTAAAATCTACATTGTGAACCATTTCTAGAAGGCACATATGAAGCAACATTATCCCAATTAATACCCTTGATCTTTCCACAAGATATATCAGAGCTGCCAGATACTTTTTTAAGGGCTTCAATCAGTTGAGTTTGTTCCTCTTCAGTAAATTTCCCTTTAGCTATATCTTTCTCATGCCACCTGTATGTGTCTAAACATTTTTCTGCAGTACTTCCCAATGTATCACCGATTTCCTGCCATTTATAAGAAAGATATTCATGTAAATGCTTAAGACGTTCAATCTCTTTTTCAGTTAATTTCCCTGGATTTCTGTAAGGATGCAATAATAACCGAGCTCGTTTATAAACACTATAAAGGGTGCGATCATTAAGATCTTTTGCTAAACGAACATAAAAATGCTTTGCTTTCAGAAATTTTACAAACACACGATCTCTTTTTTCCCTACCTATTCCAAGTAAGTAAAAAGGATCAGATATACCAAATTCTTTAACAAAATCTTCAAAATTCCTATGAATAATTTTATCTTCTGTTACAGTAAAATTGCCAGTTTTAATAAAAACTCCTGATGCAAGAAAATCATTTTTTTGTTTCTCAGTTAATGCATGGACTCTTTCGAATTTGTGTAAAGGTGGAATTTCAAAACTAACAGGCTCTTCATTACAATCCAAATTTAAAGAGAAATGTGTATCAAAATTAGTTTCTTCATCACAATTCATATCCGAAGGATATGTATTTTCAGTTGTAATATTTAAATCATTTTCTTTGCAGCTTAAGTTAGTTTCATCTAAGCTGCAATTAGAAGTGACATTATAAGTGTAAGTGTCTTCATTATCAGAATGTTTTTTACTGTTTTTATGTTTTTTTCGGAATACTTCATACTTATCAGTAACAGCAGATACTTCTGAGTCATTCAAATTAATGTCTTTATTTCTCTTTTTAGAATAACCACTAGAATTGTTTTGAAGCTCATAGCAATCACCATTAGTTTCAGCAATTGATGTCCGATATTGTCTTTCAACCAAAATAGCAGATTCATTAACATTTTCAGAAATATTAGAGTTTTGTGCACAAGTTTTGTGTTTTCTTCTACTTTTATCATAAACACTTACTCCCATATCTTTGGAAATGTCAGTTTCATTAACACAAGCAGGAATTTTATTTATCTTTTGTGTTGGAGAGTGGCTTTTACCATTTTCAATAGTAATAACAAAAGGTTCCACTTCATCTGAATTACTTTCTTTTTCTTTATGCTTTTTTTTGTGTTTGTGCTTATGAGTAATATTCATACCAACCTCAGCATTTGAATCACTTGTTCCAAAATACAGCAAACTTTGATCAGATTGTTCTTTACTTTGCAATTCTTTAAGGGATACATCCGGTGAAACAATTTTCTTTTTCTTTTTGTGCTGCTCAAATTCATCTTTATTAAAATCATATAACTCTTCACTAGACATTTCAATTTTCTTTGTCTTTTCCTTTTTGTGTTTTGTAAGTTTTTTTTTATGTAAATCAGCACATTCTCCAGTGTGTAATTCAAGATCACCCTTACCTTCTTTCTTTTTGTCTTGCTTTATTTCACTAAGATCAGAAGATGTTTCAATAAACAATTCACCTTTCTCTCTTTTCTTCTTTTTGTAATGTTTAAGATCATCTTTATCAAAATCAAAAAATGTTTCAAAAGGCAAATCTAGTTTTTCTTTTTTCTTCTTTTTATGATGCTTAAGTTCATTTTTATCAAAATCAACAAATGTTTCAGAAGACAAAACTAGTTTTTCTTTTTTCTTCTTCTTATGATGCTTAAGTTCATCTTTATCAAAATCAACAAATGTTTCAGAAGGCAAATCTAGTTTTTCCTTTTTCTTCTTTTTATGATGTTTAAGTTCATCTTTATTAAAATCAATAAATGTTGCAGAAGGCAAATCTAGTTTTTCTTTTTTCTTCTTCTTTTTGTGGTGTTTTAGTTTAATTTCATCATGATTAGATGTCTGAATGAACAATTTATCTTTCTTCACTTTTTTGTGTTGTTTCTGAACATCTTTATCAAAATCAGCAAACAATTCTGGTTTTTCATTTAGCTTCTCATTTTCCTGGTGTTTTGAATTAATTTCATCTTGACTAAATGTATCAATTAATAATTCACATTTGTCTTTCTTTTTCTTTTTGTGATGCTTAAGATAATCTTTAATAAAATGAGTATTTGTTTTAGAAAGACTTTCAGGTTTCTCATTTCTCTTCTTTGTTTTGAAATATTCCATATTTCTTTCATAACAATCAGAAGGTATTTCAGTAAATGATTCAGTTTTCTTATCTTTTTGTATATAGCCATCAGTTATTTCAGAAATCAATCCTGATTTTTCTTTTTTCTTCTTTTTGTGATGTTTTGATACTGTTTCATTATGATCAGAATTTATTTCAACAAATAATTCAGCTTTCTGTTTTTTCTGCTGCTTAAATCCATTTTTGTTAAAATTGGTTTGTGTTTCAGGAAAAAACTCAGCAAATTCTTTTATTTTATTTTTGTGTTTTTTAGGTTCATCTTTATTAAAGTTAGAGGATAATTCAGTTTCCTCTTTTTTTCTTTTCTTTTTATGGTGCTTAAATTCATTTTTATCAACATTAATAAATGTCTCAGGAAACAATTCAGCTTTTTCTTTCATCTTTTTTCTGTGATTCTCGGTTTCATTTATAACAAAATTAGAGAGTAATTCAGCTTCCTCTTTCTTTCTTTTCTTTTTATTTGGCTTGAATACATCTTCATATGCCATCATTTTAACAAGAGTTATTACACTTATTTGCTTCTCATAAAGTGTTCACTATCTTATACAATTCAAATTCATATCTTGAATATTGCTGATTTTAGCAAAAATTAAGATTTGGTCGTGAAAAAAAAAATTAAAACAATTTAACTTATTCATACTAAACTAATTGCGATTAATTAGCAACAACGACATTATAAATACTAAACATCAACTCAAAATTTTTAAGTTCATTTTTAATTCATTTATAAAATATTTCAAGCATACTTTATGTCCACAATGAATTAAATAAAAGAGCACAAGAACACGCTGTAATACGACATATTTTCATTTCTATAGTAACCTAATTATAACGCTTTGGAAAAATTCTTTCATTTGCACATAAATATATATATTCTCTGAACTCAAAAAGATTAAAAATATCTTAATCATCCAGTGATTTTTCAATGCAATAATGCATATCAAAATAAAGTCTGCAGCATAGTACTAAATCTGAGTCTTTTTACAACCCAATAATTTTACTTTTCTTCAACTAATTTTAAATACGTCTCAATTTACACGTGCTTTTGTTTATATATAACACATTGATTACTGAGGTGGTATTTTATTTGCTTGTCAAAAATAGTAATCCAATTCCATTTGACTTTAGCAAATAACAATCGATGTACACATATACTTTTATATATACATATACTACTACTCCTAATACATATTATACAAACAAAATTGTTCAACATTTGTGGTCTACTAATTACAAAAAGCACGGATTAAGAGTTTAATCCGGGCAAGAAAGAAAACACAAAAAATAAATAAATAGAAATGAAAAACTCGATTTTCACATTTATAATCGAAAATATTCGAGTTACACATTTAATATCGAAAATCATTCGATTTGACTTGTATAATCGAAACAATTCGATTGGGAAAAACCGAAGAAGTAGGGATTTGTCCTTACGCGTACTCCGTGGTGACTTTTTTGATGTGCCATTTCTTCTTAGGACATCCCATCGAGCTTTAATTTAGGTAGAGAGCGAAAAGGCAACCCCTTTGCATGCCCAACATCATCGAGAAGTGTCACGTGACAATAACTTTGAGATTTCTCCTTTCTCCTGTGCGCGTGAACTACTACGGTATTGTGTTAGCCGAAAGCCGAATCATAGAGGTATTGCGCCCGCGTGGTTTGTGATCTTTCCTCGTTGTGCGTAAGCGCATAGCGTCAAGCCAAGTGGGCGCCAAGCGTGAATTCTCGCCAAACTCACTTAGCTCAGTAGAGGTCTGCCGCTACAAAGAGACGCTAGAAATAATAATAATAAATACATAACTCTTATAATATATTTGTCAAATAATATCTAATGATGTAAATAATCTTTGGTATTTACAACCTAAAAAAATGTTTTTTAAGGGAAAAAAACTATTGCCAAGAAAGCGATAAGTAGCGAAAAAAGTTAGCTCAACGAAATAACATGTTGGACACGTTTTCTTCCGTAGAAAAGAATAGGGATTCGCCCTCTACTAGTATATCTGCTCGATGTGTGCGCCAAGCGTGAATTCTCGCCAAACTCACTTAGCTCCGTAAGCTCCATAGAGGTCTGCCGCTACAAAGAGACGCTAGTAACATCGAAATATAGTCTTGATTTTCAATTCTCATAGGAATTATGTATTAAAATAATATTTTTAATTTTCATTATTGGCGATATTGGCATTAAAAAAAAAAAAAAAAAAAAAAAAAATTCCCATCCGCGATTGTAATGAAATGCTCGCCCTCTGGTGGGCTAAGGTGAAATTATCACACCACTGCATATCCTCATATTATGCAATCGACTTTCCATGATGAAGTGGCGGAGAAAGAATAATAATTACACGTGGCTGTTATATTTACTAACAACTGCAGTGTTCAGAGAGCGCCATCTATCGATCATTACAAACGCGGATTGTCATAAAAAAAAATAAACCCATCAAAAATCGGAGCAAAAATTTATAGGAATATAATATTTTCAGCTTATAACTGTAAAAGAAATTACATTATAATAATATAAAAAATAATAGGACAGATTCTATTTTTTAATGTCTTCATAATATTTTTTTTAATAATCTAGATGCATCATTATTTAAGATATTTGTTTTATTTATTATTCACTTCTTTATATTTAAGAAGAAAGTATTTGATTAATGGAAAGTTTTAGTCACTGGTTTCCAATGAATTTATACGTTTTGACATATCCTGTACACGATTGCACTATTTTAAGTGTCTTTGTGTGTGCCTAAACTTTTGTGGATTCTCTATCTCATAAATGAGTGGACGAAATTTAACCAAACTTGATATTTAGTTCTAACATCGAAAATTAGTGCTTATAAGCTGTTGCTGAAAATCGCCCACCAGCGACCGAGCGGTTCCGCGTTCAAAGCTGGTAGACGTGAGATGCCGGATTCCATCCCAGCTCGCGCTCGTTGGCTTAGTTGTTTGGAGTTTTCCGTGGTTTTCTCCGAAACTTACGTAAATACGGACTAGGACCCCTTAGAAAGAACTCCCCCACGGAGGGCACTCCTCTTTATGCCTAGGATCCTAGGGTAGTCAATCAGCCTTACTTCCAAAACACCAAACACCCAATAGGTAGCGCTGTCATCCCGTATATATTTATTTTTATTGTATTTATTTATTTGTTTCAACAAAGTACGAAACTTCGCATAAATATGCACAGTGAGAATTGTTTTTTAAAGAATTTTTGTGAATTAAAAAGAATTGTTTAAAATAGTAATAATCAATTATGAAAAAAAAAAAAAGGTAAATGTAAATGCATTACTTTTCACTTGGGGGGGGGGGGTCTATGTAAATTTTTAATATTAGTGTTTCTGAAAAGAACCCATCAATACCTTTAAAACGAATGGTTGTACCATAAATATAGAATAACTAAAAACAAATTTATCAGGTTTTTTTTTTTTTTTCGTTTTTTAATAAATAAATAAAAAACTTATGGAGAAAAATTCAGTTTTTAAAATATGAATGTGGTCTATAGGACACATAATAAACTTTCTTTAGCCATTATTATATATATCTCTCTGAAATGAAAATCGTTTGCATTCATCATGAAAAGAAATTTTAATAAAAAATTATTTTAGTTAATATCTAATTTACATTGTGTGTATTTGTATAGCAATAATATAGAAGAAAGTTTTGTGATGGCCACAACATACTATATATTTGAAATATTTTTATTTCTTTATTTTATTCAAAAGATTTTTTTTTTTTAATCTTTTTTTAAAATTGTAATTTATTTGAATAAAAATCGCTTAGCAGAGTTTTCATTGGAAAAAGAAATAATAATAAATACATAACTCTTCTAATATATTTGTCAAAGAATATCTAATGAGATAATTATTCTTTGGTATTTTCAACCTAAAAATTATTTTTAATGGGAAACAAAATATTGCCAAGAAGGCGATAAGTAGCGAAAAAAAGTTAGCGCAGCGAAATTTCACGTGATACATGTTGGACACGTTTTCTTCCGTAGAAAAGAATAGGGATTCTCCCTCTACTAGTATATCTGCTCGATGGGCCATCCCGGACATCCTCAGCAGTGTTGCCAGATTGAGGGAAATTTTCCTCAAAGTGGGAAATTTTGATGCGATTTTAGATATTGAGGGAAAAAGGGAAATTTCTTCTCAAAAAGGGAAATTTTACTTCGTCAGTTTTTAAAGCATTGTTTGTTAAGTTTTTTCCTCCAATTCAAACTATCCGAACTAATTTTTCTATATGATGAGATACTAAAAGCGAATCAGTGATATTTTTTCATCTTTTGTAATAATCTAAAATATTCTGAAAAAAAAAATATATATATATATATTGATTTTGTTTTATTTGTCATTGAAAGCATTCCCTGATTTTCTCGGAAATACGTGCGAATATTGACTAGAGGATTCCTTAGAAAGATACTTATGAAAGGCATTTTACCCTGACTTAGATCCAACGCATAGGGCTTTTAGCTATCTCTTGATTGAATAACATACATTTTTAATATTGAACTTTAGTAATATTTTGCTGTCATGTTTTTCGATTGAATTATATGAAGTTTACGATTAAAAAAAAGTGGTATTTAATTAAAAGACCGCTAGACGCCCTTAAATTGTGGATAATTTACCTTAACCCTTAACACAACCATATTCAGTGCAAGTCATTTTACCTTGAATAGCTTCAAAGCTTTGCATGTTGAACAATTGAGGGAAATATGCCAAAAAGGAAAATTAGGTGGGAAATTTTAAAATTTCGATCTGGAAGCACTGATCCTCAGAAAATTCTGAGGATAAAAAGACGTCCTACGAACATCCTCATAGCCCACATACGGAATTTAGTATAAATACAATTGATTAGAAGGTTTAATAATATATCTTCACGAATAACATAGGGAGAGCTGATGAAACTAGACTCAGTACTTCATGCAGATTTAAAAATTTTCGGTAACTAATATATATAAAAAGTTAGTTAATTAGTGTAAAATTAATTAATTAAAAGGTAATTAACAAGTGTAAAATTAGTTAAAAGTTAATTAACCAGTCTCTATTCATACTAGTAATTCACTAGTTATTAATAAAGTTAACAACTAGAGTGTATAAAAGTCAGTGTTGCCAGAGAGATATTTCAATTTCTCCCCAAAACACAGTTGATTTTTCCCCAAAATGGCACAATTTTCAAAAATTTTCCTCAAATGAGATTTTGCATTTTTTTTTTTTTTTTTTTTTTTTTGTTAGATAATGTAAAACGATGTTTTAAGGTGTTAAGCTTATGTGACATTGATGAACTGACTATACACAAACTGATGACAGATATTAACATGCAATATTTGTAATTTTTTAAATATGAAATTGAAATTTAGGAATGGTACTCATCACAACCTGACAAGAGAAGTGACACAACTCAAAAATGCAGTATTTAAGAAAAATCAACTTAAAAAATGATATTATAAAACCTGAATTAGCTTACATTAAAACATAACTGTCCTCAGGGGGGATGAACTGCGAAATAAAAATGTGACGCTTTTCATGCACGTTGGAGCACTTCATACTCATTTTCAACGACATAACTTCAAAATTGGTATTTCTTGACTTGTGTTAGTTTTTTTTTTTTTTTTTTGAAGGAGTGCGACAGGTTTACTACTAAAGTAAGGCTAGAAGCATAATAAAGCAAAAGCAGCAACCTTAAACTTTATGTACTTGGTAAAAGACAGTGTAGCCTTTTCTTTTCTTCTTCTTTTTTTTTTTTTTTTTGTGGATAGTAACTTTTATGATACACAATATATCTGTTACCATATTGCAAAAAATACATGCATTTATCAGCCTGTTTTAGTTCATTAAGGTGGCCATTAAGGATTACGGTGCCTCGGTCGCGTATGACTGATCTTAAAACTTATGTTCAATCGTAGTGCAATGGACGTGTTATAAACCAGCTTAACCCTTTGTATCCCACCGGAACTCAAGTCCCCAGTGGCAGAAAGTTTTGAAGCTGTCTGCGACAGGCTTTTAAAGTTTCATAATCTGTGCAAAATTTGCGTGTAATCAGGGGTGAAAATGGCTTACACTCAAAAAGCCTGAAAGCTGATGGGGACAGGGGCTTAACATCAGTGGTGATTTCATGCAACAATACATGAATATAATTTTACTACAGAACAATATAGTATAAACAATTGTATTCATTCAATTAAATATTTTATAGCAATGTTTGACACAACACAATATAAATAATAAAAGTATTAGTTTTAGTTTTGATAGAAAAAATTTTATAAGTGAATTGTTATCCGAAAGTTATGGACAAATTTTTTTTCTCAGTGGAGACAAAAACTGTCCGCAAGCCGTTTTTCTGTGTCTGTGACTACGTCGCCGTGTTTCTGCCACTGGGCTCAAGTCCATCAAAAAAATTCCTCAATATAGCCTAAATTTACTACAGGATTTCATTGGGACTATAGTTTAAGCTAAATTTAACACTTTTGCGACCACTGACGTAGATTCATGTCATTTGAAAATCTGTAACTCGACCAGTGGGCATTTCTTTCACAATTTGTATGCTATTTATTTCTTAAATACATAACCAATATTCATATTTTTACAATGAAATATACTATGGATACAATATACAAATACTTTGATTAGAAAGAATATAATTATAATGTATATCCATTTCTAATATAAATATAATCAGGCATGAGAATTTTCCGCGGATCCGCGATTTTCCGCTATTTTCCGATTTTTGTTAATTCCGCTGCTTTTTATTTTGTTAAAATCAAACTCCAATAACGATCAGTGTTCAAATGCTCCATGAAAAACTTAGATTCTCAATCTTTTCCCCTCCAAAATATAAATGTCAATATTGATTTTAAACATGCTTTATCGGATTCTATAACATGTAAAAGAACAGAATTATTCAATATTTCTCACTCATGTAATTTTTTTTTTGTCCTCTCCCCCCCCCCTTTTTTTCATCTCTAACCATTGCCGATCAAACATTCTGTGGGAAGCCTTTTATTAGTTCCCCATCATACTATAGGTATGGGGAACTTAGGTAATCGTGAAAATTTTCGACCTCGGTTTTTTGACGTTTCTACACGTTTTCAGGTGTGAGGAATCCGAAAAAGACAAAATTTGTATGGTGTCTGTTAGTGTGTCAGTCTGTTAGTGGGTTAGTGTGTGTGTTAGTCCGTTAGTTTGTTAGTCTGTGTACACGATATCTCAAGAACAAATTGTCGCAGAGAGGTCAGATCAGTTTTAAAATATTACTTTCGACACTGGCAAGAACCCTATTCATTTGCAACATTCGAATTTAAAAACTTCGTAAGTTATTAGAAATTTACGATTTTCTTAACATGGGAGAATAGGACAAAAATTCACTTAAACGTGCATTAAATGGAAACTTTTTACTGTAAAAATGTCAGACCAGTTTTAAAATATCAGTTTTGATGCCGGAATGAACATCAGTAACTATAAATATGCTACTTTGAAAATTTCGCAAGTTATTGGAAATTTACGAATTTCTTAAAATGGCAGTATAGGGCAAAATTTCACATAAACGTCAATTTTGAGAGATATATTCATCGTAAAGATGTCAGACTACTTTTGAAATATTATTTAGGACACTGGCGGGATTATTAATGACTATGAATTTTCCAATATAAAGATTTCGTAAGTTATTGGAAATTTACGAATTTCTTAACATGGAAGAATAGAGCAAAATTTCACATAAACGTCAATCTTGAGGGATATTTTCGTCGTAAAGATGTCAAACCACTTTCGAAATATTATTTAGGATACTGGCATGAATATCATAGACTATGATTTTTCCAATTTAAAAAATTCGTAAGTTATTTGGAATTTACGATTTACTTAACATGTCAGAATAAGGCAAAATTGAGCATAAACTTTCATTTTGAGGATCCTAAATACATTAGACAACTTCAAAATTACGTTTATGATATTTGTTTGAACATGATTGAATACAAATATTCTACCAGGAAAATTTCGTAAATTATTCGTAATTTACGATTTTATCAACATAGCGAAATTGTAAATTTTTTATATAAATATGAAATTTGAGTATTATTGCATTTGAAATAGTAGCATGAAAACTAAACAACGGAATTGACCCCGATAAAATAAATTAATAGATTAGAATAAGATAAATATATCGAAGTGAACGGTGGATAGCCAATTAGGCGGGGATTTCATTCTGTCACTGTATCAAGCTTTGGTCAAATTCATTTCTTTTAACATGATTATAATATGTCTCGCACAAGAAATTTCTGAGAACATAAATATGATGGGGAACTGAGCAGAGTCCACCTATGCCAACTAGTTTTTGAATATTTATCCATCCACAATATTAATTTAAAACTTACTTTATGATATTTTAGAACCTATAAAGAAGTAGAATTGTGTTTAATATTTCTCTCATGAACTACTTTTTACCCCCCCCCCCCTCCTTCTTTCCCATTTTCCACCACCAGCCAATGATTAAATGTTGATTGCTAGCTTACGTTTTTTTTTTTTTTTTTTTTTTTTTTTTAAACACATAATTTATTGTGTTGATGTGCATTATTCTTTTAGTTTAATTTGTCACTTTTAAAATATTTTGTATAGTTTTTCCTGTGAGCATTATTTTTCATTTGAAATAAATTTTATGAACGTACATTTGTATAGTTTTCCCCGCGCACGTTACTTTTCTTTTAAAATTAATTTTATGAACACGCGTGTTTCCTCTTTTTTTAATTTTCTGCACTCTCATGCCTGTATAATACAGAAAATTTTGTTCCGAAATATTGTAACATGGGAGAATAACGCCCACAGGTGGACCTTACTGTCAAATATTCAAAATCATGTTGTCGCGAAAGTGTTAATATGAGATTATTCTCATGCATAAAGAAATATAATAAAAAAATTTCAAACTATTATAGGGAAACGGCTACAGACCAGTATAACATTACAACATTTATTAAATAAAGAAAAGGGACATTACAGAAACACTAACATATACATATTTTACGAGCGGAGAAGACCGTCTGTCTCTCACATAACAGCTCGACGTCGACTCAATAACTAAACTAACTGGCGCGCGTTAGGTGCGCACGCATACATTGAAAAAGGATGATACAAACGGTGACGTGATGACACGTGATAGGTACGTATACAGTGACATCACACAGTGGAGATGATAGCCGGGAAATATAATTTCCCATATCGGCCATCATGACCAAGCAGGCGGCCTCGCCTGAAGGTTATTAAGCAACAAAAAAAAAATTAAATTATACAAAAACAAAAGAAAAAAAAATAAACAATATACAACACTACATAATAGAATTATAGATACAGTAATAATATAGCTGCATTAATAAAATAAAAAAAAAATGTATACATTACCAAATGGAAAATAGTGTAAATATTACACTCAAAACCTGAATCATATCATCAAATACTAAAATAAAATAAGATAAGATGTTAATATACATACAGACAAGTAGAAAAAAAAATAGGTAGATAATTTTCACCAAAAAAAAAAAAATCAGGTATTGAAGAATGTTCATGGGAAAAAAAATTGTTCATGAAAAAAAAAAAAAAATAGTTCGTTAAAATGAGTTGAAGTTCAACGTATGATTGAGAAAAAAAAAAGTTTAATTTTGCACACAAAAATGTCCAAGGAAGAGTTCTTAAAAAAAAAATAAATAGAAAGTCTTGAAGAACTATGTCAATTAAGTTTAAAAAAAAAATAAAAAGTCCTGAAGAAATATGTCAAGTAAGTGTTTCACAAGTGTCGGTCCAAGGTTTCAGGAATTCAGCGCATGTGCTGGTCTTGAATGGGCCTTCTACGAAGTCACACTTGACGACGTCATATGTGTCGTTTGGTTTTATTTTGGTTATCTTATATGGACCTAAAAATTTCTGTTTTAGTTTCAGACCAGGCCCGAACTGGGTGCGTTTAACTGCGACTAAATCGTTGATTTGGAATTTAGCAGCTGGTCGTCTTCGAAGGTTATACTGCCTGCGATTTTCTTCTTGCACTATTCGAATCTGCTTTTTCGCGTCGATACGCTGCTCCTCACGTTGCCTCTGGAATGTGTTTGTAGATTCGTCGTTGAGAAGCTCCAGGATCTTGATGTCATCTTTATTTTTCATCTTGGTACCGAATAGTAATTCAAATGGTGTCGTCTTTATGCTTCTTTGAAATGTCGAATTGAGGATTTGTTGGAGAGCAGGCACATGGGAAAACCACTTTTCGGGGTTGTCGGATGATAGTTTGGATAAGACTGCGATGATAGTAGAATTTTTATTTTCAACTTGACCATTCGATCTTGGTAAACCTGCTGTAATTGGTATGTGGGTTATATTTTGGTCTTGGCAATAGTTTTCAAATGCAGTGGAAGTAAATGCTGGACCTCGATCTGTTATGATTCTGGCGGGGTTACCGAAGATGGATCGTTGGCTTTCTAGTCGGCTAATAACTTCTGCGGCGTCTGTAGATTTTGTGGGGTACAGCCAGGTAAACTTGGAAAACGCATCTACAACAACCATAATATGTTTGTATTTCTTTGATGTAGTAGCTAGGGGACCAAGGTGATCAACATGGTATGTGTGCAGGGGTGCATCGTCTTTATCAATTGGGTGGAGGAAACCATCTTGTTTACCTCGTTTTCTATTATAGAGTATGCACTTTACACAATTTTTGATGCAACTTTCGATTTTGTCTTTGAGGTGAGGCATATAAAAATCTTTGTTTATTAGCTCTTGGGTACGGAGTGCTGCAAAATGTCCACGCTCGTGTGCTTCTTTAATTATGCTACTCTGCAAGTGTGTAGGGACGACGAGTAAATCGACACCGTTCACTGTTTTATAAAGAAGGTTGTTTTTTATAATGTAATTATCATGGGGTGTGGACTGCAAAAGCGTTTTTAATGCGTGAACTTCTTTATCAGATTGCTGAGCTTTCAAAAGTTTTAGGTGAAGGCTATCTTGGATCATGAAACATTGTGGAGCTCGACTTAGAGCGTCCACATACGCCATGCGGGAACCTTTTCGATGCTCAATGTTGTAATGGAATTCTTGAAGGTACAGAGCCCATCGTGCAATGCGGGAATTTATTTCTTTTTTATTAAGTGCCTTGACGAACGCGTCACAGTCTGTGATAATTTTGAAATTAGTTCCTAGGAGGTAGATTCTAAACTTTTTGAGGGCTTCTACCACAGCCAGAACTTCAAGTTCAAAACTAGTATATTTTCTTTCGTTATCCGATGTTTTCTTCGAAAAATAAAAGACTGGATGGAATTTATTATCATGCATGTTTTTCTGCAACAGGACTGCCCCCAAGCCATCTATAGACGCGTCTGTATGTAATGTACCTCAATAGGGGAATTTTGATTAAAAATATTGAGGACTGGTTCTTGGGAAAGTAAATATTTTAATTTTTGAAATGCGGCTCTTCGTTTATTTTGAAATTGAAAAGGGGTGTCCTTACGCAGAAGATCACTTAAGGGTTTTGCAATGGTAGAAAAATGAGGGATAAATTTCCTAAAATATCCTGTAAGGCCAAGGAATCTACGTACGTCTTTAACATTTTTCAGATCTGGGTAATTTAAAACAGCTTTAGTTTTGGAAGGGGATGGCAAAAGTTTACCATTTTCTATTATGTGACCGAGGAAATCTATTTTGGTATGTAAAAATTGGCATTTGTTAAAATTTATGTCGAGTCCGTACTCGCTAGCTGTTTGAAGAACAGTTTTTAGACGTTCTACGGCCTCAAGTTCGTTACTCGCGGGAATTACAAGATCATCCATATAAGGGAGTACTATGCCGGCAGCAATCAGGTCTCTAAAAACAGCGTTTATATATCTCATGAACACTGAAGGGCAGGAGCTAAGTCCGAAAGGCATGTAGCGAAATTGAAATTGACCGTTATGGGTTACAAAACTAGTGAAAGGGCGGCTCTGTTTGTTTACGGGTACATGAAAAAATCCATTACGTAGGTCTATCGTACTAAAAATTTTGGCATGTTGAAGTCGATCTAAAATATCATCAATTAGGGGGAGGGGGTAGTGATCTTTAACTAACTTACGATTGAGTTTTCTGTAATCGATGCAAACTCTGTGTTTACCATCTTTTTTTCGAACAACTACAACTTCGCTGGCATATGGGGAGGACACTGGTTCGATAATACCATTTTTAAGCCATTCAGAGACTTGTGCGTCTACAATGTCTCGTTCGGTAAAGGGTAGACGTCGGGGTGAGTGAAAAATAGGTGTATCGTCAGTTAAAGTGATGTTAAGTTCAATGTTCGCAGTTTTGATTTTATTAGGTTTATAGGTCGACAACAGTTTGTTAATGTCGTTACGAATATGTCGTGAAACATTAGGGCCAATATCAAATTTGGGATTATCGTCAGTGATCGTCATGATAAAATTTGGATCTGCGGTACACTCATTTTGTTGTGAAAAACTAGAAAAAGTAACACCGGTGGGTGAAATGCTAATGTTCGCTTGTTGGATGACGTCACATCCAATTATAAGGTCATAAAATGTGGACACGTCGGGTACAACTGAAATAGTTGCTGAAAACTCTTGATCGTCTATAGTAATAAAAGAATTAAAAGTACCGATGATATGTATACGCGCAAAGCCAAAACCAGTTAAGAATTTATTAATTTTTTACAAAGGTGGGGAACCTATTTTTAACCATGCAGAATGTTTCAAAATAAAATAAAATAAGGAAACCGAAGTAAATTTAAAAAAACTGTTCTTTTTTTTTTTAAGTAAATATTGGGGAAAAAATGGATTAAAGCCAGAACATATATATTTTTAGTAACAATAAATAAATATTGGGGAACAGACTATCTCTTTATTCATGGAAAGTAATTTAATATGGGGGAAAAAAAATTCTTTATTTATACAAAAATGAACAAATAAATAATTGTGAAACGGGCATAAAACGGCAAGAAATTAGTTTGAATCGAAATTTAAACTACAAAGAAAAAAAAATCTTTTTTTTTTATTATTATTATTATTATTATTATACTATCATGCAAAGAAAAAAAAAATGCATGCGCCTACCTCTGACATTAAAGGCAGTCCTGTGTATCGCTGTTTAAATCATTTTATGAAGCAGGATGAAATAGATGATGATGAATCCATGACTTACACGTAGAATGCTCTTATTATTTGAAAAACAAACTCATACGTCAAAATGAATTACTTTTGAATACGTCGAGCATGAAGAAGGAAGCACTAATACTGATATACTCCAAGTCATCGGCATAAAGTTGGCATATCTAATAATATTACTTGCAACTCTGGTATAGCTTTTTAAAAAAAAACGGCAAATTACGTCTGTTGTTGAACAACGTCCAGTGTTCAGAGTTATAGTACAGTCTTCTCTTCAACGTCCGAATGAAGAAAAAAAAATTCTTGAATCGTAAAATTTTAATTAATAAAATAATCGTCCACAGAATTAAAAAAAAAAATGTTCACAGTTTATTTGATAACGTCTTACAAAATAACATTTGGAAGAACAACATTTTCGCGCTACTGTTTTGAAAAGAGAAGTAGCGACTTTCGGTGCTAGGAGAAAATCGGGATAGGTCGAGCCCCCAAAAATATAGGGAAACGGCTACAGACCAGTATAACATTACAACATTTATTAAATAAAGAAAAGGGACATTACAGAAACACTAACATATACATATTTTACGAGCGGAGAAGACCGTCTGTCTCTCACATAACAGCTCGACGTCGACTCAATAACTAAACTAACTGGCGCGCGTTAGGTGCGCACGCATACATTGAAAAAGGATGATACAAACGGTGACGTGATGACACGTGATAGGTACGTATACAGTGACATCACACAGTGGAGATGATAGCCGGGAAATATAATTTCCCATACTATTTTTCCGAAAATAAAATAATTATAAAGGGTTAACTTGGTGTTGTGATGCGGTGCCTCAAGTGTAAGTCGCATGAGAGAGAAACAAACCAGTGAAATGAAGGCGGGGTGCGTCGTTAGCTATGTTGTGACTGTGCACGCATCCACGCCTGTTTTGGCGTAACTGAAAAAGTGGCAGACCTACCTCTCTCGAGGCCTAGGGCGAAAATCTTATGCCCCCCCCCCCGCCAACTGGAGTCCCTACTACATTGAGCCCCGCCCCTTGCACTTATTTACGAATTTATTAGAATAAAAAGCAACGAGGTTAGTTTTAAGATTTATTCAGAAGCCAAAACAACAAGAATGCCAGGGGTATTGATCAAGCTTGGCATAAACGAGTTTTTTGGTTTTGGAGTTGTCACATTTTGTATATTAAGGCTCATTAGACAGGAACCTACAGTTTAAAGGGGAATTGCAGTGAATGTTTCAGATTAAAATAATGGCACAATCAGATTAAAATAATGACAACATCACCAGATAAATATACTTAAAGGTTAAGTTCCTTTGGAGGCCCCTTAATGACCAGAGGCCCGGGACAGACTGCCCCCTCTGCCCCTCCCTTGGTACGCCAGTGAACTGAGATGATCATAAGAAAGTAAGACACCACAATATGATTTAAGCTTTTTTTACAATGTAAAACATAATATTCGTATTCAGTTAACTTCATAATGCATGATTATAACAAAAACTCATCTAACCTACCAAAATTTTATTTATCATATACCGTAATTTCACGTATATAACCCGCGGCGGAAGGTAGCCGCAGCATGAAAAATTCATTTAAAAATAATTATAACCTTTTGGTTATACCCCACACTTCTAAAATCACATGGTCGGCAATCGCTATTTATAATCTCAATACTAATTAATTGCTATTATTTTAATAATAAGTATGAAAAGATACAAATAATAAACAAATAAATTTACTTACCTATAATGAAAAAGCAAATAATCATAACATAGTATTAATCTTTCTCTATATATAAATTACTATGAACTGGAGTAAATTCTAATGATTAACACCTTTATTCAATTTATAAGAAAAGTATAGATTAATAATAAATTTATTTGCAAAATTTATTCAAATCCATCGGAATCGGATTTTTCCGTATCAGAATTAAAATGTTGCAATATTGTTTGGGACAGTTCATCATCCGTATTATTCTCCTCATCAAGTTCCTTTTCACTGTCCTCAATTTCATCGTTATTATACGTTAATAATCGAGACTTCCAAAACAAAAATGAGACTGGTGTTGATTTCTTCGTTGTTCGCGATAGATACCCCGCAGGACATACTAAGTCAGGTTTTTTTTTTATAGATTACCCGCGGGTTATATACACGAAATTACGGTAAGTAAGAAAAACTAATTATCATTTCTCAGCAATTTTCCTGGACAAGGTATAGTTTCCTAAATATCTTTCCAGGTTGCGCACGTAGGCTTATCCTTTCGGAGTTTTTCAGGTTTTCCTGCGAAACATATGCAAGAATGGGCTCGGACTCCTAACAGAGGTCTCTCGCAGAGAGCAGTCCATCCATGTTCAAGACCATAGGCGTAGCGTCAGAGGGACACGTGTCCCCCCAATCCATCTGAACATGAAAATATTTTAGACCATGATATATGATAAAGTTAATTAAGAACTGTTTTATCACTCTCCGACAAGAGAAGTGACATGTCATAAAATGGTAATTTTTAACTTATCTAATTAAAAAATGTACATGAGATACCCCAACATGCACATAAAGTGTCACCGCTCTACTCTATATCGCAATTTAACCACCTGAGAGGCAGTCATGTCAGTTTTATTGTAGGTTACTGAATGTTTCATTGTTGCCTTTAAGATGATTTTTCTCAAAAACTACATTTTTGTGTCAATTTTCTTGCTGAGGTTACTTTTATTCAATATGTGGATTCAGCATCAGAATTAAAGTTTTCAGACTAAATACGCACTTCTGGTTTCAGTTTTCATTTCTCCATTGTTTATAGGCTCGTTCAATAAAATGGTTAGAATGCTTGCTATCTGCAAAGTAAAATGTCTGGCGTTTGAATTTGCAATTTTGAATGCGTGCAGCCTGAAAAGAGCGATTTTGTAAGGTATTTGAAATTTATGTTTCTCAGTAACGTAACAAAAATAATTTTTCCTTAGAGAGTTTTTTTTTTTAATCACCTAACTTTTAGTGATTAACCAAAATAGACCCTTTACTTAGATTAAACCTTACCTTTAAGCATCATGTTAGACAGGGTACTGTTATTGCCATTCTTTAACCCTCGCTTTATCAAGATGGGGTCATTTTGTAGTTGAAATTTAGTTAAGCCCGCCTCATTCGAAAAGTGCGCTAATTCACCAGAGGATAGCAAACATAACCAGTGGAATGTTGCAACTTCTAAACGATACAAAAAGGCTCGGTGCTAGTGATTTTTGCCAAGCGGCACCTGAAAGCAATTTTTCTGCAGTAACGCCTTGATCTTGGAAAAGCGAGGGTTAATGATAAATCTTCACTTATGAAAGAAATTCTGGCTTGACCACTGCTTTTTCCCCTAATATTTTTTAGACAGAAAATCACAGGGATCAGATCTGTAGAGCATGTTGGATGAGAAAACAATTCAGACCATGATCCGAACAGTTTAGTGATTGCTACCTGGGATGTATAAGCAGATGTCATGATAAAACAATTTTTTTTCTTTGCAAATAGCGGCGCTATTCGGCCACTTTTTCTTTGAATCTGTCTAGTAAATTAGTATAATATAATCGGGTCATAATAATTCTGGCCGATTGAATTGGTTTTGCCTTCGGTACACGTTCTCCAAGAGAAATCCGCTATTTAAATTGTTCTTTCATTTCTAGTGTGTTGTAATGTATACAAGTTTCATTAACAGTAATGTAACAGCGCAATTGCACTTAAATTTGTCGAAACACTACTTTGAATTATTATGTGAATTTGCTATTGACCAATTCCATATCTCCGATCAATAAACGCAGAGAGTTAGTGAATAGGCAGGGATTGATTTACGGCAACACATTTTACATTTTTCTTCTGTATATATATATTTTTTCTTTTGAAGCTCATAGATAAAAATTAGAAGTCAGTGTAAATTACTATCCATTGTAATCATCAAGATTTAATTTTTCTTTTTTCTTAATCTTTATTGTGTGTGCATGCTTTTCTGGGAGAAAGGAAATATTCGTAACACCATTTTTATATAAGGCGGAACAGAATTGTTTAGGAGGAAGATCAGATTTCCTTTCTTATAATCATTTAACTAAACTCAGAATTTTATAACTATTACAGTATTACTTACAAAATGTTACTGCAAAAAAAAAAAAAAAAAAAGATTTTTCTCAAACACTATATTTTTGAGTTGTGTCACTTTTCTTATTTAATTTACTTTTCTTATGATATGTAGATTTAATATCAAAATTAAAGTTATGAGATTAAATAAAGCGCATCCGCGATAAGAATGAGACAACTTGATTCTCATTTATTTTCAACAAAATATTACTTACATGAATGCTACTAGCATGAAATTGACAAACAAACATTTTTAATCACTTTTGATACTTTAAATTGAAGAAATACACCTTTAAGTCCCATTTTGCGGAGATTGCTTCTAGCCGTCGTCATGGCGTTTTGTACAGTTTCTTTGGTTACTGATTTTAGGAGACGATGATAAACCCTCTTGAATAGGGCCAAGTTTTTGGGCTCCTTTTTCTCATAGGAATATTTACATTTCATAATTCCCCAGAATTTTTCTATCCCTTTTGCTTGTGGGACGTTAGGCACATTTTCCGATTTGGGTATGAAATCGATCTTCTGGTTTCTCAGATATTCGATCACTTCTTTTGTGTAATGACTGGATGCCATATCGGGCCAGAACAAAATATCTTCCTTCCGATGATGCTGGAGGATGAAGGGTATCAGTACTCTCTTTATACATTGTTGCAAGTAAATTCTACCATTCACAGTTCTCTCAAAGAACACCGGTTTGGACACATTCCCATCCTCATCCATGGCGTGCCACACCATCACTTTTCTGGTGAATTTCTCCTTAGATTTGATTTTATATTCTATGGGAACAGAATCTGGTCAGGCAGAATGGTAGTACTTATTACCACCAGCAGCACTGGGATCATACATGAAATAAGACTCGTCATCAATGACGAGTTTCAGTCCTGATCCAGATGGAATCAATTTCCGATAAATTTTTAAGCAGTTCTTCTTTGCTCGTTGTTTTTGATCTTTTATGTATTTTGGAACTGCTTTTTTCTTAAAAGCTTTTAAATTCAAATCCTTTTTTACGATTTCGTGCACATAAGATTTAGATATTATAATGTACTTGAAGTAATATACATATTAATACTGAGAAATTACTCTCATTAAGGTAAGATGAAATATTTATTAAAAAGACTTCAATGCCGGTCGCATACTTACTGCAAACGTGCAAGCAAGCTCACATGTAAACATGCTTACGACTTGCGGTTACAGCGTGTTTTGTATAACAAGTTGAGTTATTTTCATGTACTGCAGTTAACTGATCACAAAATTATTAAACTAAATTATTAAATATATTACAATACCCCTTTTGAAAAAAAAATTAAAGTCATTAATTAAAAGTTTTTAAAGATCAAGTCTTTCTGGTTTTTTCCTAAATCGTGATGGGTAGCGTCTGTTTGTGACAGTTGTAACTTGGGTTTCTTCAGTATTCTCCGATTCTTCAGTAGGAAGAACTGCAGACTGTTGGGTTTCAGGAGTGGAGGACAGTTCATGTTGGGGTTCTGTATTTGACGAAGTGATGGAAGTTGGTTGATTGGAAGCTTGAGATGAAATAGGAAAATCCACAGGGATGGAAACATCTCTTCGTTCAGGGATTGACGGGCTAGCAGGGCGAATTTGATCAATGTGTGCTAAATATTTCTTGTTGTTTATTTCAATCAGCCAAGTCTTGGAACCTTTTGGCTTAATTAGTCTGCCATAAATCCATTTGTTTGAAGGATTCCTGTGGGATTTTACCCAAACATCCTGACCGCAGGATAAATCCTTGTTGCTGGTATGAGATCTGTCAAAGTATTGTTTTTGACATCTTTGTTTTTTTTCAACATGCCTTGCTGTACATGGATGTAGCAACTCCAAGACAGTTCTAATAGGACGACCAAGGAACAGCTCTGCTGGGGACAAACCAGTTGTAGAATGAGGTGAGGATCTGTACTTGTGCAAGAATCTATTCACCTTGGCGGTAACTGTACTACCATCATTAGAGTCTAATTGCATCTTTCTAAGTGATTGTTTAAAAGTCTGTATAGTGCGTTCAGCCTGACCATTTGATTGGGGGTGGTATGCTGGAATGAGTGTCTGTAAAACACCACAGGATTTTAGAAAAGCTGCAAATTCATCTGAAATAAACTGGGGTCCATTGTCTGAAACAACTTCTAGAGGTAGTCCATATCTAGCAAACAGTTGTTGCAATACAGCTATGGTGCTTCCTGCTGTTGTAGATGACATTTTTGCTACCTCCAACCACTTTGAATAGCTGTCTACTACTATAAAGTAATTATTTTGGTCTTTCTGGGCAAAATCTAAGTGAATTCGGTCCCATGGTGCCTTAGGCCAGACCCATGATTGTAGTGGTGTGACAGGAGGAGACTTAGCTGTAACTTGGCAAGCTTCGCAATTCGCAGACATGTCTTCTATGTCATGGTCTAAATTGGGCCACCAGAAATGACTTCTAGCAACTGCTTTCATTTTCACAATTCCAGGGTGAGTATCATGAAGCAGTTCAAGCAAGTGCTTTCTATAAACATTAGGGATTATTACCCTCATGCCCCATAATAGACAATTATTATCAACTGATAATTCATCCTTTCTGCTGAAATAAGGCTTAAGATCAGGATTCTCATTTTTAGATGGAAAACCATTTTGAACATATTTAATTATTACTCCCAAAATTTTATCACTTCTTGATGCACTGGCGATGTCAACAGAAGTTACTGGTAATTCTGACAGATGGGAAATTTTATAAATATCTAATGGGTACAGGTCTTTATTTTGATCTTCACTAGGTAATCTTGACAGGGAATCAGCATTCTGATGTGCACTACCTTTTTTATATTTAATTGTATAGTTGTATGACGATAATAGCAATGCCCATCTCTGTAAGCGAGCAGCAGCCATGGTTGGTACTGCCTTAGTGGGCGAAAAGATGGTAACTAAAGGTTGATGATCCGTGTATAACATAAAGTTCCTTCCAAATATATATTGGTGAAACTTTTTGCAAGCAAAAATTATTGCCAAGGCCTCCTTTTCGGTTTGTGAATAGTTCATTTCAGCCTTAGATAATGTTCTAGAGGCATATGCTACAGGTTTTTCTTCACCATTTACAATGTGTGATAAAACTGCACCTAAGCCAACAGGCGAAGCATCACAAGATACTTGTAAAGGAAGATTTTCATCATAATGGGCCAATACAGCATCAGATGTTAGAAGATGTTTACATTGCTCAAAGACATCATTACATTCCTCAGACCATGTCCAGGAGACATTTTTATTCAACAGATTATACAGAGGAGATAACAAAGTTGATGAGTTCTTAATAAATTTTGAATAGTAGTTTAGTAGTCCTAAAAAGGATTTAAGTTGAGAGACATTTTCAGGGGTTTTTATCTTACTAATAGCCTCTAGCTTCTCTTGGGTGGGGTGAATACCATCTTTGTCAATAATATGACCTAAGAATTCAACATTACTCTTAAAGAATTTACATTTGTCAGCATTTAATTTTGCATTGTATTTTTGCAATCTTGCCATCACAGTCTCTAAAGTAGAAAAATGCTCATCTTCAGTAGCTGATGAGATTAGAATATCATCCTGGAAGCATATCACATTTGGAATGCCTTGTAAAATTTGTTCCATTATCGACTGAAAGATTGCAGCAGCTGCTGATATACCATACATCAATCTGCTTGGTCGAACCAAACCCATGAATGTATTTAAAGTTAATAACTCTTGAGAATCAGCATCCAATTCGATTTGTTGGTATGCTTGTGAGAGGTCTAGTTTACTAAAATATTTTCCTCCTCTCAAGGTAGCAAAGAGATCTTGCTGTGTGGGCAAAGGATATTGATTCGGGTCAAGGGACTTGTTTACAGTTATTTTGAAATCACCACATAATCTGACAGAATTGTTCTTTTTCGGAACAACAACAACAGGTGTTGCCCATTTAGAATGTTCAACTAATTGCCATATGTTATTATTTACTAATCGTTTAATTTCATCAGAAACAGATTTTTTTAAAGCATATGGTACAGGCCTAGCTTTACAGAAAACAGGTTGACAATTTTCTTTCATTTTAAGGACAGCTTTAAAATGTTTAATTGGCTGATCACTTACCTTGAAAACATCACAATACTTTTTCTTGAGTGCTTCAACACTGTCTACACAATTTGAGGACACTGAAAATATATCATTCCAATTTAGCTTGAACACACATAACCAATTTTTTCCAAAAAGGGCTGGTCGATCGCCTTTAACAATAATTAATGGTAAGTTATGACACTGGTTGTTACACTCCCTAACAGCACATCTCATCCACAAGACATCCTCAGGATATCCTATGGACGAAAGTACGTCTAAGGGACATCCTCAGGTTGTACTGTGGATAAGTTATGACACTGGTTGTTACACTGTACTTCAGCAAGGATTTCACCTACTACTGGGATTTCTTTTTCATTGTAATCTTTTAATTTGGTAGTTGAAGACAATATTTCAGTTTTGGGTAAATTATTCTTCACCCATACTTCTGATGCAATGGAGACATCAGCTGCAGTATCAAGTTCCATGTTCAATGGTTTACCATTTGCAATCACAGAAATTACATACTTTTTCTTGCTTGAGACTTGGTTTATGGATTTCACAGCAAAGAGAGAAGCTTCAGAGTCACACTCAACCATTTCCACCTTTTTTGCTGACGAGGCTTTGTTTTTGCTCATGCACACTGGCAATGACGCCTTGTTTTTGCTCATGCACACTGGAGATATATGCCCACCTTTTCCACAAGCATGGCATTTTGCATTTTTATACTTGCATTTAGCAGGATCATGAGCAGCTCCACATCGGAAACATTTCGAAATTTTCATAGGTTGATAGTTTTTCTTTGCAGCAGTTGAGGAGCTCTGTCGAATTTTGTTGACAACAGGAGTAAGTGTCTTCATATTAGCTGCATCATTTTCAGCGATTTCGATAGCCATCGCTGTTTCCACCGCATCTGATAGCTTCAGATCTTTCTTTGCCAGGAGTCTTTTCTGAATATTTTCATTATTTAATCCACAAACAAAACGATCCCTTAATGCTTCATCAAGGAATGCACCAAAATCACATGTAGAAGCCAGCCGTCTCAATTCCACTAAATACTTGGAAACAGACTCTCCAGCTGTTTGATTTCGTCGATGAAAGCGAAAACGTTCAGCAATGATGATTGGTGCAGGTTTAAAATGTTGCTTAAGTGTGATTTTTAACTCGTCATATGTGCACTCGCTCGGCACTTTTGGAAGTAGTAAATTTCGAAGAAGTTTATACGCATTTGAACCAATTGCTGAGATGAACACCGATACTTTCTTCTTGTCTTCCACATCGTTAGCAAGAAAAAAATGTTCAAGTTGTTCAATATATAAATTGAAATCATCTTGTTCTACATCAAATGAATGCAATGTGCCAATTAGGCCTAGCTTACTCATTATAGTAGGTAACGTAACACGTCAATGCAAATGAAAGTTCAAATCAAGTGAGTTCAGATTACTCGTCGCCAATATAATGTACTTGAAGTAATATACATATTAATACTGAGAAATTACTCTCATTAAGGTAAGATGAAATATTTATTAAAAAGACTTCAATGCCGGTCGCATACTTACTGCAAACGTGCAAGCAAGCTCACATGTAAACATGCTTACGACTTGCGGTTACAGCGTGTTTTGTATAACAAGTTGAGTTATTTTCATGTACTGCAGTTAACTGATCACAAAATTATTAAACTAAATTATTAAATATATTACAGATATCTTCAATTCTCGGGCGATTTGGCGCACTGAAATATCAGGTTTCTTTTCAACGATTTTCTTAACCTTCGTTACAAGAGTTGGGTTCTTCTTCCAGATTCCTTTTCCGAAATTTCGAGAAACTTCAATGTTTCCTTGTTCGGCGTACTGTTTTAAAAGACGATATATTGTTGCTTTTGAAATTTTCTGCTTTTTAAAATGTTTAAAGACTACATTCTTGCACCTTCCGGCATCAAAATTATAGAATTGTACAATTTCTTTTCGAACAGCGTTTGGTAAATGAGCTGGCATGGTGAACCTTGCAGCAGCAACAATCAAAGTCTTATCTTATTTTAAAGTGTGCATGACCTACTTTCTGCTGATAGTGTGAAAATTTGCATGTTACAAATTTCTCACGTTAGCTTAGCCAATCGAATTGTCTCATTCTTATCGCGGACGTGCTTTATGTACTTCTGGTTTCAGTTTTCATTTCTTCATTATTTATAAGCTCATTCAATAAAATGGATAGACTTATCAAGTTGCTTTCTTAGGTCATACTGTATTCATGCTAAGAACAATGAATTCGGTTGATAAACAGGCTCAGTCGGGGATTGGAATGCCGCACATTTTACTTCCTACCGGTCGATACCTTTACCATATCTTAGTTACTACATACACTGTGTAAAAAAAGTAGAAGGACACTAGATATTTTTAGAAATAAAGGGTATCTTTTATTTTTAATGGAATTATTTTTATTTGTAATATTTTGCAGATCATTTAACAAGAAAATATCAGTATCATTACCATGATTTTTAAAAGTAAATTATTAATGACAACAAAAATAGTTTCTTCTTCTTTTAACTCTGTAAAAAAAGTAGAAGGACAGTAATACAAAATATAAAATACAACCAATTTTAATAAGGAACTAGCGAGCTTCGCCCGCTAGCGGGTCAGTATTTTCAAATGAATCACTAAAATTAATGAATCACTAACAGTAACTTTTGGTGTTAAGAAAAGAAATTTAAAAAAAAATTATTTTTGATTGGGTAAAAAGTCGGCCCGGTTTTCCACTGCCTTTGGCAGCGCTGCCCCGTGCGCGCTGCGCATACGTATTCCTTTCCTGACCCTTCGTGCCCCCTCCCCTAAAAAAATAATTTCTGATCGGGTAAAAACTGTTGGCCTGGTAATATATTTAATCTTATCACTTTGTGCAATTTGCATTTGATATATAAATGTATAAACTTATTTAATTTATATGGATTGAAAATATAAAAAGTATTAAGTCTAAAGTTTAAGTTAAACATGTTATTGAAAGAAAATATTCAGTTAATTTAAGTAAAGTAACTTTATTTATTTTCTTTATTAAAATAAAAAAATATTTTTATTACTTACTACATTTTAGCTGACAGCTTCTGTTTATTAATTACTAGGGGTAAAATATGTTAAAATATGTTGTTTTTCTTTAGCTGTGCTATCACGTCACTACAGCTTGCCGGTAAATAGAAATGAATGTTTACTTTTTCACTCACTAGGCGGCATCGAATTTCGCGGATGAAATCATCACGCTAATTCGACGCCACGGTGATTACGTCACTCTAACCACAATCTTCTCTGAATACTATAAAAAGTGTTGAGGAACGTGGCTAGGGGCGGTTCCGGCTTTTTTGTTTTGCTTTTGCTGTGGCTTGCTCACTTTCTGTTTGTTTGTTTTATGTTAAAGTTCAGCTGCCATGTTTTAGTAATAAGATATTGGAGTCCCCGGCAGTTGTTTACAATAAGTAAAAGATTTCATCGTATTAGAAGATGTATTTATTAAAGTAACAGTTTTATTTTATCTTTTCGTTTTTATATGATAAAAGCTCCATTGTCTAGTGACGAAGATTAATTGCTTATGATATAAATATAGTTTTTTTCAAAGCTGTTTTACTGGCCACTGTTATAGTCAGAAGTTAAATATGTTTATTTATTTGTTTCCTTGTTTAATTTAAAAGTTTTATCTCAATAAACTTATATTTCGTTTTTAAAAACTATCTCTGTTTTATTTACAAGTTTAGTTTTTAGTTATTTCATTTTACAACTCATATTTTATTTTAAAAGAGAAAGCATTTAAACCAAAACGGTTCCCTGCATGCAACTCTGCTAAACTGTACTGTCAATATTCATTTAAGTTTATTTATTTATTTTTATGCTTTCAGTAAAAGATTGGATGCCTTATTAACTCGGCATCCAACAACACATTTAAGGTTATGGACTATAGTAATTATAAAGTAACTAAATCATTCCTAAACTTGTTTTTCTTTTCCTTTATCAGTAATAAGCACATCTGTTTTTGAAACGTAAAGAGGGGGAAAGAATTTTTGATTAACTTGTTTATCAGTTCTGAAGCGGGAGAAAGTAGGTCAGTGTGTTAGCTGATAACTCCCGGCATATGAAAGGAGGTCAATAAACTCTGTCTACTTTATTAATGAGAGTTTTTCTTTCTGTTAGATATTTAATGTTATGACATCCCTTTTTAGTGTGTATTAGGTAATTTTAGACGGGGGGGGCTGTCATTCAATTAGATTTTTTTCTATTAATAAGTAGTTTATGTTCTATTTATGGATATATATTAATAGAACTTTAAGTTTTTTTTAGAAATTGTCAGGAATATAATTTTTTTTAAATTTGAGATTTCTATTGAATTTTTTTTCTTTTATTATTAAATTAAATTAAATTTAAAAAAAAAGAAAAAAAACACTTCTGACTATGGCCAGTAATTATACTATTGAAAATTTAGCTGAATCAAATTATGAGAGCTGGAGAAATGATGTGAAATACGTATTGATGGAAAGGCAAGTATGGGAAACAGTTGATGGTTCTGATCCTAAACCCATACAACCTCCAGATAAGCCTGATGATCCTCTGTATTTAAGCAGCTTAAAGAAATGGAAGCTAAAAGCTAATACTGCTTTATCTATAATATATTTAAACATTTCTGAGCAGTTCCGTAAAATTATAGAAAATATTGATGATGTGACTGAAGCCTGGAACAAATTGAAATCTTTCTATCAGCCTGGCTCAAGAGCCTACCACATTTCGGTATTTAGTGAACTATGTGCTACAAAAATTAAAGATGGCGAATCAATTAAAATTTTTGCTGTAAGATTATCTCGAACTTTTCAAAAATTGAAAGCTCTGGACAAGAATTTTGACGAAAAATACCTGTGTTTCCAGCTTATAAGATTTCTACCTGAAAAATATAACTCCATCGTACAAATTATTTTGAGAAGTGAAGATGTAAATTTTAATTACAAGTCAATACTAGAGACGCTTAGTGCTAAAGAAAGCCGCATTCATTTAAAAGAGGCAGACTCTGGTGTTGACAGCATTACACTTTCTGCAGTACAAGCATCTAGTTCCAGTGTTTCTAAAGTTTGCTTTAGATGTAATAAGACTGGTCACTATGCCAATAGATGCTGGAGGAAGCCAGGAAAACAAGAGTCCACCACACGTATCTGCCCAGTCTACTCATACCCTTCTGAGTCCAGTTCCGACACTGACACCACTCCATTCAAGCCCAGATTCCGAAGATCCAGGAGACAGACACAGTCCAGACGGAGACCATCCCGTGACTCTTCTAGACAGCGACGTCCATCTCCCTATACTGGTAGAGGCAGACGACAGCGACTGAGTCCCCAACGACGACGACCTGAGTCATCCACATCATTTCAACCAAACTGTAAGTCTTTTACAAACTATTTTATTTCCTGTAATTATTTAAACGAGTCTGACTCAGTGGAGGAATTCATTTTCGATACTGCGGCGAGTCATCATTTCTGTAAAGACAAAAACTTTTTTTATGAACTTAATCCTGTGTCTGATACTAATATGAATGTTGCTGTAGATGGTGTTAACTTTCCAATTGAGGGAATAGGATCTATCAAACTTAGGTTTGGATTGAGGTGTATAAACTTAATTAATGTAATGTATTCATCTAAGCTGAGGCGTAACTTGATATCGGGTCCTAAATTTGACCTTGCTGGGGCAGAATTTGTTGGTGGAGATGGCTGTGTAAAAATTTATGAATATGGTAAATTATTGTTTAAAGCTGTTTTAAAAAATGGTATTTATGTTGTCACTCCTAAAGTTTTAAATGGTCCACAAAAGAAAGTTTCTTTCTCTGCGTCGACTAGTATAGATAAAAATGTGGAACTCTGGCATAGGAGGTTTGCACATATTAGTCCTTCAACTTTAGTAAAAACTTGTGATAAAGTGAGGGGTTTCAAATATAAATCAGATTTTAATTCTAAAGATTTTAAATGTGAAAATTGTATATTGAATAAATACAGGCGTGTATCTTTTAGTTCCAGTCAACAAATAAGGTCCAGAAAACCATTAGAGTTACTGTATGCAGACTTGTGGGGGCCTTATAGTGTAAAAGGTAGAAATGGTGAAAGGTATTATTTAACTATTATTGACGACTTTAGTAGAAAAGTAGCTTTGTACCCTTTAAAAGAGAAATCTGAAGTGTTTGAAAAGGTGAAGCACCACATTCTACGAGCTGAAACTTTTCTTGGTCTAAAGGTTGGTCTTTCGTTCTGACAATGGAAGCGAATTTCTAAATAATTTGCTTGAAAAGTTTTTTACTGAAAAGGGTATTG
The DNA here is from genome assembly GCA_963930645.1 of Salticus scenicus. Classification (NCBI taxonomy): domain Eukaryota; kingdom Metazoa; phylum Arthropoda; class Arachnida; order Araneae; family Salticidae; genus Salticus; species Salticus scenicus. The sequence continues at coordinate 216,163,852 of OZ005648.1, forward strand.
CTCATGAAGTGACGAATACCTATACTCCAGAACAAAACGGAGTCTGTGAAAGGTATAATCAAACAGTCACTGGTGCTGCTCGAACAATGTTAAGTGAGTCTGGTTTACCTGTTAGTTTTTGGCCCGACGCCATGTTGCATTTCACTTATACATGGAATCGAGTGTACCATGGCAAACTAGATAAGACTCCTTTTGAATTGTTTGGTGGGACTAAACCGTCTGTTAAACACTTAAAACCTTTTAGTATAACTGCGTATGTAGGAATCCCAAGGCAACTTCGTAAAAAGCTTGAACCACGTGCTAGTAAAGGTTTTCTCATAGGCTATGCTTTCAGAACAAAAGGTTATCGCATTTGGTTTCCGAATGAGAATAAAGTCGTTGAAACAATAAATGTGTCTTTCGATGAGGAAAATTTTTATAAAGGTGCGCCTGATGGAGCAGTGCTGGGCCCTGATATCCAATCTAAATCTGTTGTCCCTATAGGCCATTACGACTCTCTTAGTGAGGACGAGGAGAATGATGATAGTAATAGTGATAGTTCTCAGTCCCCTGTTGATCGAGTGAGGCCTTCTACTAGTAGAGATGTGACATCTTCATCAGATGATGAAAGCGATGGTGATGCAGGTTTAAAAGTTGTAAATTGGATTAGAAAGCCAGTGTTAAGGCGTGATGGGTCACGCACTGATATCTATTATTTTGAAGAAGGAAAAACTTTAAGGTTGAGATCACTTGGAGATGTAAAACAGTATTGTGCAAAACATAAAATTTTATTTAATCCTGATATTTTTAATTTTACTGGTAGTAATACTTACAGAGGAATAGTAACAGGTGCCCGAGGTACTACTTCAAGTAATAGTGATGATGAAGTAGATGCTAGTTTTAATGTTTCTAGTTGACTAGATCATGTTGTAATTCCTCGAACTTTTAACCAAGCTGTAAAATCTGATCAACGTACTGAATGGCAAAAGGCTATGGAGACTGAAATGAAAGTCATGTATGATCGTAGTGTTTGGCACCTTGGAAGTTTACTCCCAAATACAACACCAATAGGTTGTAGGTGGGTATACACTGTCAAAAGAAATGACAAGGGATTTAAACAAATAAAAGGTGAAAGTTTTGATGAAACTTTCAGCCCTATAGTAGACTTTGGCGCTATTCGTTTCCTCTTTTCTTTTCTGGTATCTTTGCAAGGTTGGTCCAGGGGTCGATCCAGGTTTTATATTTTGGGTCCCCTTTTTGTGAAAAACAAAATATTTTTGTGAAATTTTTATTTATTTTTGTGAAAAAAAAAATCGTGTATAAAACTTTCCATTTTAACTGCCATTCTAAATAATGTTTAATATCAAATTAACATAGTTTCATTGAACCAATTAATTAAAAATAATACAGAAAACATGGAAACATTTTTGAAAAAATCGCTTTTCTAAAACAAATCTTATGAAGGACTCATTTCATAAATCTGAATTTTGTGAAGCGTCCTCTTTTATGGATTTGAATTTTGTGAAGGGTCCTCTTTTATGGACTTGAATTTTGTGAAGGGTCCCCTTTTATGGACTTGAATTTTGTGAAGGGTCCTCTTTTATGGTGTGGAATTTTGTGAAGGGGCAGCAAAGAGGACCCAATTTTTGCTACATGACTCAGCCACCTGGGCACTCAGGGGCAGCAAAGAGGACCCAATTTTTGCTACATGACTCAGCCATCTACATGACTCAGCCACCTGGTTTTGTAATACCAGGATCTGAAGTTAAATATTGTAAGTTAGACCGTGCTCCACCAGAGCGGTCGGCAATGGTATTACGAAATGAATAATGTTTTAGTTGAAATTGGTTTTACTAAATTTGCTTGGTGTAATTGTACATATGTTTTTGATAATAATATTGTATTAGTTTTATATGTTGACGATTTTGTTGTTTTTGGCAAGAACCAAAGTTTAATAGATAGAGTTTTATCTCTCCTAAGAAAACATTTTGATATTAAAGTTCTGGGGTGTACCAGAAAGCTTCTAGGAGTAGAATTTGAGGAAGAAAATGGAAATCTGTTAATTCAACCTATATTAGTGAAGTGTATGACAGATTTCAGAAATTTAAAATTCCTATTTGTTCTTCGCCAATTAGTAAAGGTACTGTGTATAGTAAACAATCTTGTCCAAAAACAGAATCTGAAATTAAGGATATGTCAGTCTATCCATATCGGAGTGTTCTTGGATGTCTTTCATTCCTAGCAAATAGAACACGTCCAGGTATTGCGTATGCAGTAAATATTCTAAGCCAATTCCAAAGCAACCCAGGTTTAGCTCATTGGGATGGATTGTTGAAATTACTTGGTTATGTTGTGCATACAAAAGAACTGAAATTAAATCTATCTTGTAATAAACCACATCTTATTGTATTTTCTAATGCAGATTTTGCATCAAATCGAGACGATAGGACATCACTTGGTGGCCAGTTAATTTTTCTTGGCAATTCCCCCATTAGTTGGAGAACCTTTAAGGAAAAATGTGTAAGTCTCTCAACAATGGAGGCGGAATTTATTGCTATGACTGAGGCCACTAGAATACTTTTATGGTTTGATAAAATTCTAAGTGAATGTTACAATTTTAAATTAATTTCTGGTAATAAATTAAAACCTGTCTTATATGTGGATAATATTGCTACAATAGATTTTACAAAATCTCCTATTGAGAATTATAGATCAAAGCATATTGATGTTAAATTATTTTTTGTAAGGGACTTAGTATTTCAAAATAAATTTAAACTTAGTTTTATTAGAAATAAAGATAATGTTGCAGATCCTTTTACAAAACCACTCACTACAGCAACTGCAACAATTTATCGGTCAAATACTTTTAAAATGAACTATGTAAAATTATATTAGTAAAACTCCTTTTTGAAATGTCTTGAACATTGTTTTAGACATATTTCTTGTTAGGAACATTGTTTTATATGCTTGTATATATATATATTTTTTTTTTCTTGGTAATGCACATTGTTTTATATTGTAATGCACCTTGTTTTATTTAAGTATATTCGTAATATGAATTCATGTGATATTTAATTATTCTTTTATTGTATCTTTATACTTAAGAAAATTAATTCCCGCCAGAGGGTGGTTAATGCCACTCGCAGGATCATTCACAGTTGGTTAGAGTAAGACTACTATATAATATAGTAGTCTTAGGTTAGTAGTCTTATATAGTAGTCTTAGGTTATATAGTAGTCTTAGGTTAGAGCAGCTCCAAGAAGCGACTCGCAGGAGTGAAAATGTAATTGCCAGATAACCTCCATGGGATAGTGCCCACCGTGTGGTTGTTTCCATCTTATGGCCTTTCGCGGGCATGTTAAGTATTATAATTTTGTAAGTCCCTGCTTTATTATGTTGATAATGGAAATGCCACTATGTCCCGCTTATAGTATAAAGTTTGTTTGTTTTTTTCTCTTTAAAAATGTTAACTAAAAGTAATTTGTCACTTGTCTGTGATGTCTGTAATATTTCTGAATTACTGTATTGTATTGTAGTTATACTCTTTATAATAGAAATTGACGTAATTTACATTGTATTTATATATTCTTTTCTGTATTTTCTGTATTCTCTAAACTACATATGTAGTTTATGTGTACATGGAGTGAGAATGGGGGCCCCCGTACAACAGTTGAAGAATAAGTGTGTAGTATGATAGTGAGGAATGTGTTATTTGATTTTTAGGTTAATTTTCTGTTTTGCGTCTGTACCTGTAATTTAAAGACTGTGAAGAACCTTTGTCAAGAAATATATGATAAATTATCCATTTATTCATTGTTTTCTGTTAACCTTATAATTGAAATCATTGTATAAATCTTTTCTTGTAATAGACTAATGGAGTTTGTTAATTTTGCAGTTGACTGGTTAATTTGGAATGTGTGTTGGTAAAGATAAAAGGTAGATTAGATTAGTGATGGAATAAGATTGATGAATTTTAAAGGAGACTTGCTGTGTCATTTATAGGATATTGTTTTGTTTTATCCATGTGGATATTGCTAGTGGAGTTAACTAGTTTCTCTTTTTTTTTTTTCCTTCTCTTTTTCACCCAAAGTGATAAGAGGGGGGGGGGGGCATGTTGGCCTGGTAATATATTTAATCTTATCACTTTGTGCAATTTGCATATGCAGTTGATATATAAATGTATAAACTTATTTAATTTATATGGATTAAAAATATAAAAAGTATTAAGTCTAAAGTTTAAGTTAAACATGTTATTGAAAGAAAATATTCAGTTAATTTAAGTAAAGTAGCTTTATTTATTTTCTTTATTAAAATAAAAATATATTTTTATTACTTACTACATTTTAGCTGACAGCTTTATCTGTTTATTAATTACTAGGGGTAAAATATGTTAAAATATGTTGTTTTTCTTTAGCTGTGCTATCACGCCACTACAGCTTGCCGGTAAATAGAAATGAATGTTTACTTTTTCACTCACTAGGCGGCATCAAATTTCGCGGATGAAATCATCACGCTAATTCGACGCCACGGTGATTACGTCACTCTAACCACAATCCTCTCTGAATAGTATAAAAGGTGTGTAGAAACGTGGCTAGGGGCGGTTCCGGCTTTTTTGTTTTGCTTTTGCTGTGGCTTGCTCACTTTCTGTTTGTTTGTTTTATGTTAAAGTTCAGCTGCCATGTTTTAGTAATAAGATATTGGAGTCCCCGGCAGTTGTTTACAATAAGTAAAAGATTTCATCGTATTAGAAGATGTATTTATTAAAGTAACAGTTTTATTTTATCTTTTCGTTTTTATATGATAAAAGCTCCATTGTCTAGTGACGAAGATTAATTGCTTATGATATAAATATAGTTTTTTTAAAAGCTGTTTTACTGGCCACTGTTATAGTCAGAAGTTAAATATGTTTATTTATTTGTTTCCTTGTTTAATTTAAAAGTTTTATATATTTTTGTTTTATCTCAATAAACTTATATTTCGTTTTTAAAAACTATCTCTGTTTTATTTACAAGTATAGATTTTAGTTATTTCATTTTACAACTCATATTTTATTTTAAAAGAGAAAGCATTTAAACCAAAACGGTTCCATGCATATAACTCTGCTAAAATGTACTGTCAATATTCATTTAAGTTTATTTATTTATTTTTATGCTTTCAGTAAAAGATTGGATGCCTTATTAACTCGGCATCCAACAACAAATACTCACACCGGGTCCCCACTGCGCAGACCCATGCGCGCTGCGCGCGCACGTGTGGTGGTATACGTGTGCTGCGCGCACATATTCCTTCTCAAATCAAATTTTTATTCTTAAAAAAAGAAAATTAAAAAAATCATTTCTCATCGGGTACAAAGTCGGACCGGGTCCTCACTGCCTACGGCAGCGCAGTCCCGTGCGCGCTTAAGTTCCCTGACCATTCGTGCCCCCTAAAAAAAATCATTTCTGATCGGGTAAAAACTCACACCGTGTCCCCACTGCCTTCGGCAGCACAGACCCTTGCACGCTGCGCGTGGTATACGCGCACATATTCCTTCTCAAATCAAATTTTTATTCTTAAGAAAAGAAAAGGAAAAAAAATCATTTCTCATCGGTTAAAAAGTCGGACAGGGTACCCACTGCCTTCGGTAGCGCTGTCCCGGGCGCGCGGTGCACGCCTATATCTTCCCCACCCTTTCAGCCCTTCCTAATTAACCTACATATACCAATTTTGAACGGTCTAACTGAATTAGCTGAGATGCAAAAGAAAACCTAATCAGGACACCTCAAAACCTGCAAATCTGGTTAAAACTTTCGATAATATAAAAGAACTTTAAAATATCTTTCGAATGATGTATTAAAACTAATTTAATCATAATTAGAAATTGAAATTTTAAAATATTACTGCGCCATCTGGCGGTAGAAATTTCTGTAATCTACTGTTCGATTCCAAATCAACAAAGCTATCTAATGATGTATTACTTATGAAATTATTTTAATTAGTAGCTGAGATACAAAAGAAAACCGATTCAGGAGACCTCAAAACGTGTAAATGAAGCGAAATCTTGAATCCCACTTTCGATAATATAAAAGTACTTTAAAATATCTTTCGAATGGTGTATTAAAAATAATTTAATCATAGTTAGAATTTGAAATACGCGTATTAGAATAAAATTTAATTTGCAATTAAATTGTACATTTTTTATTTATTCTCGAAACCCGATGATATTTGAACTGCAACTTCGTCTTGTGATGTTAAAAGTGTGTAGCAAGTTTGAAATAATTTTGAAGAAAATTGAAGCATTTTGAAATTTGCAATTTTTTTTTCCAGTACAAAATCAGTAAAGCAGGAAGTAAAATCTATTTATTCTTTCGCCCGGCGCCGTGGTAACCGAAATACGTCTAGAAGCTCGCTAGTCTGCGAAATTAATAAAACTCTTGTGATTTGTTGCCACTTTTTTTTCATACTTCAGTTAATTTAAAAAAATCTAATTGTCCTATCGATAAGCTATTTAAACCGTCGGATTCAGAAAAATCGGACCTTTCATTTGATACCTTATTTGTAACGATACGACTGATATTTCTAATTTATTTTCCACTTTTTCCGTAAAAATGTCGCTTTTTAAGCATTTAATCATGAATTCTGGGTCATTTTTCGGTAGACATGGGTCGACGTTTTAATTAATATCTCTGCTAATTAGGGTGGCATCGCTTAGCGAATTACCGCGATGTCGAGATGAAGAAATTCTGCGTCTGTCGACACCAGTTTCGAGGCGCTGCGACCATTAGCGCCGGAGCTTTAGCGGTCACAAGGCATTTCTCACAGACAGACAGACAGATGCGTACAGATTTTAATAATATAAGGAGATACTCTTCCCATTGACTTTTATGACTTCGAATATTCTATTTAGTAGTGAATCATACAAAGATTGGATTCCTGTTTGGTAAAAATTAGCCTATGAGCTGTTCAAAGCTACTCGAAGCTCAGTAAGGAATTTAAACATTTTCCCACTAGCATATACTTGACGAGCAAGCATTGATCAGATGTTTTCCACTTTGTTAAGATCTGGGCTTTTAGCTGACTTAGGTAGAACCTGCACATTATTTGCAGCAAACCAATTTTTAACTCTGTGGGGGATGTAAATGACAGCTTCATCTTGTTGAAACATCCACTCTTCTCCTCCTAATTCAGCTCAGGCTCAGAATTAAGCACTTCAATATAGCCTGTATGTTTCTGCATACCACTGAAAAAGATCAGACTTGTTCTTCCATACCCAATTGATTATTAGATCTGGATCATCAACCTCCCTCCTCATTTATGGAGTTGAATAAAATTCTTCTACATTCTTCAGACGATGCCAGTATTATTGGTAACCATCTAAATCGTCTATATTAAACTTCTTTTTGTCTGAAAACAGTAGCGCCAACTTATATGGGCACGTGGGGCTCGAGCCCACCCAATAACTTGCTCTCGCAGCCCACCCAATTTCCATTATTTTCAATTATAATTTATCTTTTCGAAGCTTAAAAAAGCTAATTTTAATGAGCTTAAATATGTTTCTTTTCTGTTTCATGATTATTAGCGTATTTTAAACATACTTTTATACAAATAAGCGGGACTCCTGCTCCAGAAATTCCAAAGAAATTGGTCGCCATTTCTAATTCACTAAGGGTAAATAATTTATTCTATTATTTATTCAAATTATCAACATGATGAATTCAAATGATTTTCATCTAGAGAAAACTAACACTAAATATCCAAAGAAAGACAGTTCTTTTGTCTATAAATAACATCTTAAAAAATGCGTTTTTATAATGGTTATCTCGCATATCAAGTTTCGTACACTTATATGCCATATAAGTTGAGACATAGCCATCCCGTTATCGAGGAAATCGTCAATGTAGCAGCGCCATCTTTTGGCCTATAAGCATTCAACATGAATCAGCAAAATATCTTATAATTGCCTTCTCACATATCAAGTTTTGTGTGATTATACGCAATAGAACCTGAAATATAGCCTTTCTTTAAATTTCAGAAACCACTGTGTAGCAGCGCCACCTGTTGAGCGGTCGACACCAAAAGTTGACAGATACCAATTTATGTCAAGGTGCATCTACATATGAATTTATGTGCAATTCTGTGCAGTAGTTCCTGAGATATAGCCTTCCTTTAAATTGTGGAAATCGCTGCATAGCAGCGCCACCTGTTGGCCGATAAATATTCAAATTGAATCAGCATAATGTGTCATAATGACTTTCTTATACATAAAGTTTTGTTTGATTATACACAATAGAACCTGAGATATAGCCTCCCCTTAAATTGCCTAAATTGCTGTATAGCAGCGCCACCTTTTGAGCGGTTGACACCAGAAGTTGACAGGCACTAATTTGGGTCAAGTAGTATCTATATATAAATTTATATACAATTATAAGCAGTAGTTCCGGAGATACAGTTGACACAAAATGTTTGTCACACACACACACATACGAACAGACAGACATTTTCTAAAAATGGTAAAATCGTGTTCCAGAACTGTCAAAACGTGTAAATCTGTTGAAAACTGGAAGTCGAAAAATTTTACGAATCCAATGCTTTCTTCTATTGAATATAGAAGAAAGTAAAAATGTTGAGTTTCTTTAAAGTTGAAAACATAGTCGACAGTTAAAATATATTGGTCGTCAATAACGACCAGGCGACCGTATTTCACGAGCCCTGCAAATAAGTAATTATGTTTTTACATTCTTCTATATTTAATTGAAGAAAGTATTGGATTCGTAAAAATTTTCGACTTCCGGTTTTCGACGAATTTACACTTTTGAGAGGTCTAGAACACAATTTGATCATTTTTAGAAAATGTCTGTCTGTGTGTGTAACAAAAATTTTATGGCGACTGTATCTCCGGAACTACTACTCAGAATTGTGGTGCTGCTAAATGATTTCCGCAACTTAAGGGGTGGGTATACCTCAGGTTCTATTGCGTATAATCAAGCAAAACTTTATATGTGTGAAGGCATTATGTGATATTATGTTTATTCAATTTGAATGCTTATAGGCCAACAGGTGGCGCTGCTATACACCGATTTCTGCAATTTAAGGAAAGGCTATCTCAGGAACTACTGCACAGAATTGCATATAAAGTTATATATAGATATACCTTGAGATAAATTAGTGCCTGTCAACTTTTAGTGTCACCCGCTCAACAGGTGGCACCACTACACAGCCATTTCCACAGTTTAAGGGATGGCTATATCTTAGGTTCTATTACGTATAATCAAACAAAACTTGATATGTGAAAAGGCAATTATGAGATATTATGCTAATTTAATTTGAATGCTTATCGGCCAATAGGTAGCACTGCTATACTGCAAAATTCCTCGATAACGGGAAGGCTATATCGCAACTTTTGTGGTATATAGCTGTACAAAACTTCATATGCGAGATAACTATTATAAAAACACATTTTTTAAGATGCTATTTATAGACACTAAAATTGACTTTTTTTGGAAATTTAGTGTTAGTTTTCTCTAAGATGAAAATAATTTGCATTCATCATGGAAAATAATTTTAATAAATAATAGTTTTAATAAATTATTTGCACTTAGTGAATTTGTGTAGGAAAATATAGAAGAAAGCCTTGTGGTGGCCATAACATACTATAGTTAATTTTTGTTTACAGATTTTTTTTTCTTTCTATTTAAAGGTTGTTTAGCTAAAGTATATGCAACAGGATTAATTATTAAATATATATATATTTTAGTTGATAAAATTAAAAAAAAAAAAAAAAAAACTCAAGAAATTTGCTTTTTTGTCATTTTTAATATTTGCATTCTAAATTTATTATTCTGGATTCAAGGATTTGAGTAGATATCACTATTATGTTAGAAAGATCCACTGATAATGTAATTTAATAAAATCATAACTTTATACTTAAAATGGTATTAAATTAATGTATCTTTACCAGTCTTCATCCCTCTCCAAAGGAGAAAAATCGCCATATTGTTCCTTATACCCAAAAATATTTGAGCCCACCCAATCTTTTTCAAAAGTTGGCGCCACTGTCTGAAAATATTATAAAAGTCCCATCTGAGGTCCATGATACGTGTTTTTTAACCTATGATAACGGTAATCAATCTGTGTTTTTTTTTTCCACTTTGGATGATGCTTCTGCTGTTTGAAAATATTTGGATCTTGTTATGTAGTTGTAAACTGTTTGCCTTGATACATGAGTAAGTCCTGCTTGATTTGGGACCTTTGCGATACTACCACTGCTCTTTTTAAGCTCATGAGCAAGTTTTCTTTCATCGCAAAGCATTAACTTTTTAGCCCTACCAGTCATCTTTCTTTTCCTATTTCTATTTGACTTTCTGATAATGTTAGAAAGTGTATTGGAGATGATGTGCAGTATACGAACAATCTGTCTAACAGTTTAACATTAATTTTATATGCAACAATTTGCCCCTTTTGGAATTAATTTAAAGTATTCTTCTAGGCAGTCTGAAAAGAAAATAACAATGCAATTTTTAACAAAATATGTTTTCCTCATCAAAAGCACTCAAAGAAAATTCAATATTTACTTTTTTTCTTGTGCACAATCCACCAAATAACAAATTTTGGAAAGTGCCCTTCTACTTTTTTTACACTCTCGAAACAATGAATGCTAGTTTTTCTACAATCGACTAATTAGCATTAGTAGAAGAGATTTTATTTTTACGTGAAATTAAATAAAACTTTGTTATACAAAATCTGTATAAAAATCTAATAGCCAGGATAAAAACACAGAAAATAATTTACAAAAATCGACTGGCCTACTTTTTTTACACAGTGTAATTTTATACGTGTCAGTTTTATATGTTAATCTTTATCAAAATTCATGTTATTTCCCATGCAGTAATCTGTATAATGCAAAGTATTGTCCTATGTTCTGCCATGTTATGAGAATTACAAATAAATTTTGAATAAATTACAAAGTTTTTAAAGTAGTGTTGATATTAAAAAATCTTTGGACCAGTATCTTAAATGATATTTTAAAATTAGTCTAACTATTTTACAATGTAAAGTAATCATCATATGTATTATAAATTTATGTCAAAATGTATCTTTTTCTGGTCATGTTGGAAATTTTAAATTTTGAATAACTTATGAAATTTTCAAAGAAGGATGTTAAAGTTTAATTAGAGTTCTCCGGTATCATAAATGCTGTTTCAAAACTGATCCAACGTTTTTACAATCAAACATTTTTCGAATGATTTTGGATATACAAACTAATATAATAACATACAGACAAACATTATATTGATTTTTGACTTTCGGATTTTCCACACATTAAAAAAGAGCAAAAACATTTAAAAATTGAGAATCTAAGTTCCCCATACTTAGCGGAGAAATTAAAAAGTTATTCATTGGTTTCTTAAATCATGTGCTGTTGAGTACATTAATGGCACATAAAATACGACGTAGCTGTAATGTCCTAGATTTTCATATCCAAATTATACTACTGGGGGTCAACGAAGCAGTGGAATCATTTCCTCTGTAGGGATCAGAATTGTGATAGAATGTCTCCAGACTACATTAAGGCGTGAAACTCAGACCGCCACCAATCGTCCATAGCGTAGCACTAGTACGACGTAAAACATACTTGCCAACATACTAATTAATATTCCATAGTCCCTGCTTTCTTTTTCACACCAGTATCTTTTTAGAGTATTTTTCTTCTTATTTGATCTTAATTGCTTTTGGAAAATATTACTCTAAAAATTTCCTGGTGTGAAAAAAAGGGCGAGACTAACAATACTACAGAATATTAATTAGGATGTTGGCAAGTATGTGTAAAATCCACTCACTCAAATTATGTGTGCCTTTCCCCTCCTCCCCCCCCCCAAAAAAAAAAAATCATTCACGCTATGCTTATGTTAATTATGAATGCTCATTTTTTTTTTTTATTATTTTATAAATTTTTATAATATTGCTGATATATAATTTTACTAATAATAAAGATTCAATTATTTGACTTTATAATTAATGTTTAGTGGAAATTGGCACAAAAAAATTTAGCTTAGTGTTGACTAGTTTCGTGCTAATAGAAAAATACCAAGATATAAATTTAGACCTAATAAAGAACGGTGAATTGAACAAAAATATGAGAGTTTCACATTAAAAAATTTTAACTTGGTGTACAATAAAAGTTAACACAGTCTCTTAAAACAATAACAATTTTGTTTTATGTCGTATTATATATCTTTTTTTTCCATATTTTAAAACAATAAATTATAAACATGTTTCACACACTATTTTGAACAAAAAAAATAAAATAAATAAAAATAAAATAAAATAAAATAAAATAAAAATAAATAAATATAATTTGTAAAAACTGTTTATTTAAATAAAGGTATCTTATATTAATAATGCTGCATAATACATATACAATTATTTAAACATTAAAATATTCTATTATTTATGAAATATTGCCACAGAGATTAAAACTTCAAGCATCTATACTTGTGACTTGTGGTGAAATATTTTGTCACAAAAAGATAAGTTTTGTGTAAAATTATAAAAATATAAATTGTTACTTAATTTTTACCGAATAGTATTAAAAAATATGAAAGACACGAAACTTTCTTCTATATTTTCCTATACAAATTCACACAGTAGAAATTATTTTTTTTATTCATTATAAATGCAGAAGATTTTCATCTCAGAGAGATATTACACTAGATGTCCAATGGATGTGAAATTTTACTGCGCAGATGACATCTTTTCCATTCTCAGGGGAAAAATGCAGTGTAGCAGTGTCACCTACTGCTACTGGCAGATTTGCCAGTATTCCAACTTAATCAGCATAACCCTTTCCGACTGGAAAATTTTTACCTTAAAACATTACATTCTTCTGTTTTCGCCAGCTGTAAGAAAAGTATGGAATACAACCGTCATTTGTTGACTGAAAATGGTACTTTACACTTTCTGGGAATTAGCATGATCGTTATTTCCTGTTTTTACTACATACGACTGCTGCAGATGCAAAAATGTATGTGAATGTCTAACCTGCACCATTGTGCAACTTAAGTCGGAAAGGGTTAATGTCTCATATGGTCTTTTCATGTATCAAGCTTTTTTCGATTATATGCAATTGAACTTGAGATATAGCCTTAATTTAAATTGCAGAAATTACTGTAAATCAGCACCACTTTTTGAGCAATTGGCATCAAAAGTTGACATAAATTAATTTATGTTAAGGCTCATCTATATATAAATATATATGTACTTCTATGCAATAGTTTCTGAAATATAGCCTTCCATGAAACTACAGAAATCAATATAAAGCAGTACCACCTGTTAGGGGATTAGCACCAAAAGTTGATAGGCATTAACTTATGTCAAGGTGCATCTCATAAAATTATATGCAATTGCACACAGTAGCTCTTGAGATATAGCCTTCCCTGAAATTGCAAAAATCATTGTATAGTAGCGCCACCTGTTGAGTGATTGGTACTAAAAATTAATAAACACTAATTTATATCTTACACTAATTTATATAAAATCACTAATTTTTATTGATGCATTTGCATATAAATTTATATGCAATTACAGGGGTCTATCCAGGTTTTAATTTTTGGGTCCCTTTTTACTGAAAAACAAAATATTTTTGTGAATTTCTTTTTGTGTGAAAAAATAAAATATTGTGTAAAACCTTCCACTTTTACAGTCATTGTATTTTAATGTTTAAAAGAGTTTCATTGAATCGAATTGAGGCATTAATTAAAAATAATATAGCTGCAACTGTTAGCGATTTGCACCAAAAGTTGATAGGCACTTTTTTTTTTTAATTAAGGCGAAACTACAAATAAATTTATATGCAATTTTGTACATTAGTTCTTGGGCTATAGCTGCTACAAAATTTTTGCCATAGACAGACCATTTTTAAAAAATGGTCAAATTGTGTTCTGGAATCCTCAAAACGTGTACATCTATCAAAAACCAGAAGTCTAAAATCTTTATCAATCCAATACATTCTTAAATTTGACATAGAAGAAAGGAATAATTGAAAATAAATATATATTTTTTACGTTACATATTTTTACTAAAACTTATTTTATATCTTTGTATTCTGCACGGATAAAAAAAAAAAAAAAACTATGTATTAAAAATTCTTCAATTAAAAGTAAATATAAAGTTTTTCTGGTGTACAAAACCAAATTCTTTAAATAACTACAAACAAACATCAAAATGCAAAATTATATAAATTCGAGATTTTTTTTAATCTTATGCAGAATTGAGTAGGTAAGTGGTGCAGGGGCAATGCCAGAGCGCATGAATGTCACTTGTTCAGGAACAGCAATCAATGGCTCTTTTCATAGTCATGGAAAAAATTAGGGTAAATTTTGTAAATCATTCTAGAAAAATCGAGCTAATTCTGTACTAAATTGAGATAGGACTTCCATTATTCTTAGCCCTCTAAAGCTATTACTTTTGACCTAATTTGTTTGCTAGAGTAGCCAAATTCAATTTGCTCTGAATCCAACTTTTTTTACCTTTACAAAGTAAACTAATCTGATAAAGAGATTTATTTTTTGCCACAATAAATCTTCTGAGAGGAGATTGAGCACTGAATTTCCACCCCCAGATATCCATATCCGGAGTGTTGATATCTGTTACCCCGTCCCGTCAGATATTTAAAATTCAGCCGGATAGGCTGGATATCATTTATTCCCTAATGATAAAAAATCATTTTTCTATTTTAATCCTACACAGTGGCGAATCTAGAAAAAGGGGGAGGCTAGGAAGCTTACCCCCCCCCCCCCCCCCCACAAAAAAAAAAAAAAAAAAAAAAAAAAGTGATATTCATAAAACTTAAAATTAAAGGAAAACAAATTCACATCGGAATGATTGAATAACATTTTCAGAAAAGTCATTTTAAATAATTATCTGTCATAGTCCAATAAACATCAGCAATCAAAAACCTCTCTAAAAGTCCACCTCTATTTAAGGGCTACCTCCTATAAGGGCCAATTTTTCTCGCTCCTAAAATTTTCCTATCGGATTTAATACTGAGTTACTTCGATCCAATGCCCATAAACAAATGCATATCTCTCTTAAGGGTCACATTTTGCGAGAGCAGGTTATATTGTTTAACTTTTGATGTAAACTGACCGTTTTTCGTATGTAACTCTTTTCAAAGAACCTTTTATCAAGGCTATGGCCAGAAAAAAAAAAAAGGTGGGATTTAGTACATAATGTTAAGTATAAAAAGTGAAGATTAATTCAAAAATTTTCAACAAATCTGCAAAATTTGAGAGAGTATTTGAACACCCCCTCCCCCTAACCTTGGCTGAGGCCTTGATCTTATTCATCTTCATTGGTGAAATTATAACAGATATTTCTTATGAATATGTGGGTAAGTAAAAGAAATGTTTAATAAGACTTTATAGTTTTTAATATGCATAATATAGGTGAAATTAAGGCTTGGAAAAGTAAAATTTGTGTCCTACCAATATTCAAATAATAATTTTAAAAACATTTAAGAAAGCAGTGCTGAATTTAAATAGCAATGTTAATATATGAAACACAGTTTAGATTAAAAATTACAAGCTAAACCTATTATTTTTACCTCGAATTTTTAGTAGGCTTAATAAAGACCTCTTATTCATTTAGAAGTGATGTTAAATTGATCAATTTGATCTAATACAAAAGAATTTTTAGACAACAACAAAAAAAAAGCATTTAAAATTTGCACCAATATTAATTAATCCTACAAAGTAGTATAAACAAATGCAGTGGCGGATCCAGAACTTGACTTTGGGGGGGGGGGGGGGGGGGGGCTAAGATTTTTCAAAGTGTTATTCTAGACCAATAAAAAATTTACAATTGCAAAATTCAATTATGAATGACAGTGTTTTGGGGGGGCTTCAGCCCCCTAGCCCCCCTCTTAAATCCGCCACTGAACAAATGATATAAATTTGAATAATTCAATCCTTTTCATTCATAATATTTTTTGCATGACTTTCTCCACAACTTCCAGTAAAAGGCAACCTCTCTAAAGGGCCATATTTTACAGCATTGTGGGTGGCTTTCTTAGGAAGGTTCCACTGTATTTTTTTTTTTTTTTTTTTTTGGCCACTGTTGTTGTTGCTGTGAATTTGCAAAGTTAGAATTTTGTTTTTAAATTTCCACCTGCTACTAACAAAAAACTGCGAGCACCTTTCTTTGATTAATCACCGAAACAATCTTTTTATTAGAGTGTTGGCGATAGATATGTTACAGGTATTCAGGTATGGTGCTTTATGGTTAAAATGTACATTTATTAAAGTCACTCTTTTGTTTATATTAATTTTGATTTTAAATGTTAGACTATGTCTTAAAAAAGAAAGTAACAAGATCTTAAGATAAACGTTTGAAGATTCAGAATAAATAGGATAAAATGGAGATTAAAGAAAAAATCTTATTATTAAGTCATACAATCGCTAGTGTTATCAAATAAAAAAATATGTTGAATTAATTTGGTTGCATTTTAATTTAAACTTAACAGTTTTACAGCTATTTTTAAATAATAATAATAAAATTATACATATACACACAATAATCATACATACCATACACTAGTAATATATGGTTATCCCCATCCCATTCAAGAACATTACATTGAATTTTTCATTTTATGTCAACTTAAACTTGTTTATTTATAAAAGTCCTTTCCAATGTTTAAAAATATAAATTATCATTGAGTGCAAATTTTGCAAGTAATTGTTGTACATATATATAAAAAAATGGTTATCTTTTTTTCCAAAAAGTGATTATCATCCCCCCATAGACACTTTAATTACATTTTATGTATTTAATTGAAGTTCCCATTAATGTATGCACACGTGCATACATTATTCTAAATGTTTTTGATAAGTCTTTCAAAATTTCTCTAAATAATAATTAAAAATAAATTATTTCAAGAACTTCATAATGAAGTCTAAGGTATCTATGGAATACACACTAATATTGTGATTGTAAATTTTTCATTGATCGGAAATAACATCTTGAAAATCTTAGCCTCTTCCAAAATTTAAGAGATCTGCCACTGATCCTACAATATATGATACAATAAAACAGCAATAATTAATATCACTTCACTTAGTTAACAATATTTATTCGATAATATGCTTATTATTTCTTTAAAACTTTTATTTCTATAGCAGGAAACTCGGGACTTTAAATAGTGCCAACGCTGTAGCATATAAGATTTGGATGGTGCAAAATCTTTAAATGATTCATAAATTTGATACCAATCAATCATTGATGATTCTTCCACATTTAGTTCCTTCAAAATATGAATTAATTTACAATTACACTGTTTATTCCACCTCTTTTTCACACTGCCTGGCATCCAAGCAAGCTTATCTGACCAATGCTGTCTACACTGTACACCATTTCTAGAAGGCACATATGAAGCAACTGTACACCAACTGATTCCTTTCATATTTTTACAAGATAAATCAGAGCTACCAGACACTTTTTTAAGAGCTTCAATTAGTTGAATTTCTTCCTCTTTAGTAAATATCCCTTTAGTTATATTCTTTTCATGCCAGTAATATGCTCTTTCACATTTTTTTGCAGAATATTTCAAAATGTTACCAATTTTCTGCCATGTAGGAAATCTTGAACGCTTACTAGAAAAAAAATCATGTAAATTCTTAAGACATTCAATCTCTTTTGCAGTTAAATTTCTTGCAGTTCTGTAAGGATGCAATATCATCCGTGCTCGGTTATACACACTAAGAAGGGAGCGATCATTAAGATCTTTTGCTAAAAGGACATAAAAGTGCTTTGCTTTTCGAAATTTTAAAAGTTCATAATTTTTTCTACCATTATCTATTCCAAGTAAGTAGAATGGATTAGATACACCAAATTCTTTAACAAAATCTTCAAAATTCCTCCGAATAATTTTATCTTCTGCTACGGTAAATCTGCCAGCTTTAATGAAAACGCCTGACGCAAGCAAATCATTCTTTTGTTTCTCAGTTAATTTAGAAAGAGTTTCAAATTGGTGTAAAGGAGGAATTGTAAAATTAACAGGATCTTCATTATAATCCATACCTGGTGAGAAATATGTACATTCAGCTGCATCATTTAAGTCATTTAAATTAGTTTCATTTTTTTTTAAACAGCAATTGGAGGTGACATGTTGCTTAAAATTAACGTGAGCTTCTTTACTATCAGAATTTTTTTCATCTTTTTTGCATTTTTTTTTATATATTTCATACTTATGAATAACAGCAGATGCTTCCATGCCTATCAAAACATTTTCTTTATTTTTCTTTTTAGAAAGGTGACTGGAACTCTTTTCTTGCTCAAAACAATCACTGTTAGTTTCAATAACTGATATCTGACACGCATCTTTTTTCCGTTTCTCAAGCAAAACTTTCGATTGATTAAAAATTTCAGAAATATTGGATTTATCATCTTCACTTGTTTTGTGTTTTTTTCTACTTTTATGGGAAATATTTACTTTCATATCTTTAGAAATATCAGTTTCACCAAGACAAGTAGAAAATTTATTTTCCTTCTGTATTTCAGAAAGTCTTTTACTTTCTTCAATAACAGTAAAAATTTCCATTTTATTTAAATTACTTTCTTTTTCATGCTTTTTTTTATGTTTGTGTTTATGATCGAAACTCATATCAGTGTCAACATTTAAAGCACACGTTTTGAAATGATCATTTTTTTTATTCTGGAATTCTTCAAGGGACAGATTTGGAGTATCAATTTTCTTTTCTTTCTTGTGTTGCTTGAATTCACCTTTATTAAAATCACAAAATGTTTCGATAAACATTTCAGTTTTCTTTATTTTCTCTTTTTTGTATTTCTTCAGTTCATTTTTTTCGAAATCAAGATAGGTTATCAATTTTGGTCTTTTCTTCTCCTTTTTATGGTATTTTATTTTACTATGATCAGAAGACACTTCTGTAGAGAATTCATCCTTCTTTTTTTCCCCCTTTTTGTGCTTTTTATGTTCATCTTTTTTAAAATCAATATATGTTTCAGCAGGCAAGTCTAGTTTTTCTTTTCTCTTCATCTTTTTGTGGTGTTTTAATGTATTTTCATAATGATCAGATGTTTGAAGGAACATTTTAGCTTTCTTTTCTTCTTTTTTGTGCTGTTTCAGATTTTCTTTACTAAAATGAGCATCAGTTTCAGCAAACAATTCTGGTTTTTCTTTTCTCTTATTTTTTCCTGTTTCAATATACAATTCACATTTTTCTTTCTTTTTACTTTTGTGATGTTTCAGATTATCATTATCAAATTTAACACTTGCTCCAGCAAATAATTCTGGTTTCTCTTTCATCTTTTTTTCATGGCATTTTGATTTAATTTCATCATGACGAAATGTTTCAATAAATAATTTACATTTTTCTTTCTTTTTCTTTTTGTGCTCTTTTACAATATTTTTAACAGAATCAGCACATGTTTCAGCAAACATATCTGGTTTCTCTTTCATCTTCTTTTTGTGGTGCTTTGATTTAATTTCATTGTGACGAAATGTTTCAATAAATAATTTACATTTTTCTTTCTTTTTCTTTTTGTGCTCTTTTACAATATTTTTAACAGAATCAGCACATGTTTCAGCAAACATATCTGGTTTCTCTTTAATCTTCTTTTTATGGTGCTTTGATTTAATTTCATCGTGACGAAATGTTTCAATAAATAATTTACATTTTTCTTTCTTTTTCTTTTTGTGCTCTTTCATAATATTTTTAACAGATTCAGCACATGTTTCAGCAAACATATCTGGTTTCTCTTTCATCTTCTTTTTATGATGTTTTGATTTAAATCCATTATGGCTAAATGTTTCAAGGAATAATTCACATTCTTTTTTCTTTCTTTTTTTGTGTTGCTTAAAATAATCCTTAACAAAATCAGTACTTGCTTCAAAAAGGATTTCTGGTTTCTTATTTTTCTTCTTTGTTTTGAAATGTTCAAAGTTTTTTTCCTCATAATCAGAAAGTATTCCAGCAAGTGTTTCAGTATTCTCTTCCTTTTGTTTTTTGTGTGTATAATCATCATCAGTATTGAAATCACCTGTTAGTATTTCAGCAAAGAATTCTAATTTCTCTTTTTTATTCTTTTTGTGGTGTTTTGATTCTGTTTCACTATGATCAGAAGACATTTCAAAGAATAATTCAGTTTTCTGTTTTTTTTGCTGCTTAAATCCATTTTTATCAAAATTGGTATGTGTTTTAGGAAACAATTCAGTCTTTTCTTTAATTTTATTTTTGTGCTTATCGGGTTCATCTTTATCAAAATTTGAGGATAATTCAGCTTCCTGTATTTTTCTTTTCGTTTTGTGCTGTTTAAATTCACTTTTATCAAAATTACTGAATGTCTCAGGAAACAATTCAAGTTTTTCTTTCAACTTTTTTTTGCATTTCATAGTTTCATTTCTATCAAAGTTTAATTCAGCTTCCTCTATTTTTCGTTTCTTTTTCTGCTGTTTAATTTCATTTTTATAAACATTGATATATGTCTGAGGAAGCAATTCAGTTTTTTCTTTCATCTTTATTTTGTGCTTCTTAGTTTCATTTTTAAGATAATCTTTACCAAAATCAGTGTATGTTTCAGCAAGTAACACTGGTTTCTTACTTTTTTTCTTTCCTTTAAAATGTTCTATGTTTGTTTCATCATAATCTGAAGCTATATCAATGAATGATTCAGCTATCTCTTTCTGCTGTTTTTTGCATACATAATCATCTTCATCAAAATTAGCAGAAGGTAATTCCGGTTTCTCTTTTTCTTTCTGTTTGTGGTATTTTGATTCTGTTTCATAATGATCAGCGAACATTCCAAAGAATAATTCAGTTTTCTTTTTTTCCTGTTTTTTGTGCTTCTTAAATTCATTTTCATGAAAATTTGCATATATTTCAGAAAAAAAATCCATTTTTCCTTTCATCTTTCTATTGTGCTGGTCAGATTCATCTTCATCAAAATTAGAAAGTAATTTGGGTTCCTCTTTTTTTTCTTTTCTTTTTATGGTGCTTAGACTCATTTTTATTAAAATTGGTGTATATTTTAGAAAGCAATTTAGTATTTTCTTTCATTTTCCTTTTGCAGTTTTTAAATTCATTTTAATGAAAATTAGAAAGCAGTTCAAGTTTGTTATTATTATTATTATTTTTCTTTTTACAGTGTTAACGTTTATTATATCTTCATTTATCATAATTTTAACAAGAGTTATTACACTTATTAGCGTTTCATAAACTTGTACAATTAAAGCTCACATTAAAAATCACATCTTGTACAATTAAAATTCACATTTTAAATACTGAAGATTTTTTTCTTCAGTAGTATTATAAATGATGAAAATTTGGGTTTTATCACAGAAAAAAAAATAAATTTAAATTAAAATAACTTAATTATTAATGTGTTATAATTAAATTCACTGACAACCAAATTATCGTCTTTTGGCTAGCTATTTTCATTATAATTTATATTTTAATAAAGTCTGTAGTATAGTATTTGACTTGCTAAAAATCCTTGGTTGAATAAGTTTGCAAAAATCATAGTCTTTGTACCCGTTAATTATATTAATTTTCTTGAATAAATTTAAGTACATATACTCAGAAAAATTTCCATGTGCATTTGTTTACATTACATACATTGATTTCGCTCCCGGACTTAGATAACAAGGACTCGTTTCTCCAACGGCGGCTGTCCCTCAAAAATGGCCCCAAGCCCCCGAGATGGTCGCTATTATTCATTCGCCGCTAGGGGTCATATGTGTTCTCTGACTGTCCAATGACGCCCGTAGCGATTTATGAAACAATTTCAGCGACGAAGATTAAGCAAATACAGAGCAGCAATTGGTCAGACGTAATTACTGTAGGAGGAGCCAAAGCTGACAATTCAATGAATCGTTCTTTTCATGAATCTATCAACACAATGACAACATGTCTAATCTGTGGCTCTGTCTTCGTAGACTATGGCTAACACTTACAAATACAAAATAAAACGTTAATTTGAGTACAGCGGTTTTATTGTATTTGCTTAAAAATTCTTATTTCTACAGCACAAAGTTGTTCAGATTTACTGTATTAAATTTTTAAAATATTTAGTAATTATTGCACTGTAATTATCACATATATTAGTTGAAACGGTATTTTCCATTAAACATAAATACACCATATTTTAATCCTGTATTTTGGTTGGCTTACTTATTTATTTACATTTATTTAGTCACTTACATAAATAAAATGATTCATTAATATCCAGATTAAAAAAGATTGTCATCAAAATACTTTCATGCTTTTTATGATAACGTTAAAAAAGCCAGCCTCCTTAGCCTCCTCTTTTTTTTTTATGTGCATTAAAATATTTTATCTTGCCATGTGTTTGTATAACTAAAATGTAAAAAAAATCTTATCTGGTATCTTGTGGAAAAATATGTACACTGAATTTCATATTAAAAGTTCTATCTCAATTTCATTAGTAAATATTTATTTTTCATAAAATTATGATGATTTTATTTTTATGAAACATAGTGTATTGCATGTTACTTGTGACTTTTTTGAAATTCCTGAAAAAATTAAAAAATGTCCTAAAGACTCTAATTATAAGTTGTCTTCTTAAATTCCTAAAATTTTGTAGATGTCGTGCTACTTATCGTTATTTTAACAACCCAAATTAAGCAATGAAATTCCAAACCCATTTTGTAATGCTGCACTGTGTTTGCTAGAAAAAGAAAAAACTCAGTTATGCTCTTTTTTTTTTTTTTCATTAGTATTATTTTTTATTTATTATTTTATTATTTATTTATTTTTGTCTAATTTGCAAAATTCCGTGAATTTATTTCTTCAATCTTTAAAAAAGTCACGGATATCGTTCATTTTAAAAATAGAAACTCCATAGAACGATCGGTGATCAAATGTTCTACGAAAGCTCCCAATTTCCAGTCTTGTACCATCAACAACATAAATGTCAATATTCGTTTGAAACATACTTTATGAGATTCTAGAACCTGTAAAGAAATAGTATTATTAAATATTTCTTGCTCATTTAATTATTTCCTCCCCCCACCTTCAAATTTATCTCCAACTAACGATCGGCAATCAAATGTTCAGCAGAAGTCTTTTATTTCCCAATCTTTATGTATGTGTAACATAAATGATAATATTAATTTAAAAGTTGTTTTATTAAATTCTAGAAGTAGAATTGAAAGAGTTTAATATTTCTTACTCTGTAATTATTTTTCTATCCCCCCTCTTTTTCCAATCTCTGGAAAGTGAGCAACTCTAAAATCTATAAAGCAATAAAAGTGAATATTACTCACATATGTAATTATTTTTAGACTTTATTGCTGATCTTAATCAATCTATTTATTTTTCCACAATTAAATTAAATATTTACATGTCATATCTATAGGATGTGTAAACATGTGGAAAAAATTAATAGGTTTTTCAGGTAAGAAACATTTCGCCAAATCAATGTATGCATGTATATATATTGTTTCAGTATGGTTAGAATTTAGTATAGTATAATCTAGCAGTATTTTAAATTTAGTATGTTTTATTTATTTATTATTATTATTTTATTCATATGTATTTGCAATAAGAAGAAAGCCTCTAGATACTGTAAAATTTCCCTTTTATTTGCTCCTTCTATTTCCAACAATTACTATACTATTAATATTCTATTTATGGCATAAATTATGTCGCATACAAAATCTCTCTAATTTTGATTCTCAAAGGTTGGCAGGCGGCAGCTATGCCTTTGGCAACGACTTATGCACTTTTTACTTCCCGCTTCCCAGTTGGATAAGTTAGTAATTATAAAATCCCACCAAAGTGCATATTAGGGATGCACCAAATATCAGTTTTGGCCAAATACCGAATATTCGGCCAACTAAGTACTAACTTCAGCTGAATACCAAATATCCTTCAAACTAAATAGTAACTATTTAGAAACTTTTATTCGTGAATTCATCAACCGTGAATATTTATTTAAATCAAATTGGAGTGTAAAGGTTGATATTTTTATTTATTACCAACTATGCGAAAAATACCAGAGCCGGGAATCGAACCCGGGCACCTTCACTTAACGCACGGATGCTCTACCACTCAGCTACCTTGGCTGACAACCAGCTAGGCACTTCTCGCATAATATTCGTTGGGAAAGTCACCGAGTCTGCAAACGCTGATATATCAGGTCAGCCAGGGTAGCTCAGTGGTAGAGCATCCGTGGGTTAAGCGGAGGTGCCCAGGTTCGATTCCCGGCTCTGGTATTTTTTGCATAGTTCATAATAAATAAAAATATCTACCTTTACACTCCAATTTGATTTAAATAAATAGTAACTATTCCGTGGTTCATACACTTAGGAGTAAAAAAAAATCAAGGAGTTATCAAGTACTTTTCTAGCACTTCCCAGGAAATTTTCAAGCACTTTCAACCAGGATTTTAGATTCGTCCAGATTTTGAGGGGTGGGGGGGATGATTACCTACATAAAAAACCTAGTATCAAATGTGTTTATTATTTTTTTTAAACATAACTGGGGGGGGGGGGTCCTGCCTCCTCACTCCACTCACCAATCCTTGACTCACTTTGCTTTATTAACACCTGTGGGTGTGGGGTTCTTCCTACCTCTTTGCTGCTTTTCCATGCAATAAATAATAATATAAATAGTGCATTTCATAAGACAAAAGCAGAAAAATATTATAGAAATCCCCATATCCAATGCTGGATAGAACAACATAACATTTAATAGCACTTAAAAAATAATAAGACAAAATAAAATGTGTTAAAAATCAATAACTTATTTTTTAAGAATAGAAGAAAATTTGTTATATCTAGACCACTTTGTGCTACAGATTTAGTATGATTTCCTTTGGCGACATTTAAATTTTTTTCACTATTTGACGATGACTTTTTTGATAATTGTTAAAAAAAAAAAATCTAGTACATACTTTTTCTAATGCTTATAAGTTTCACTATTGAATTTTTTAGTTAATTTAGGGCAATATATAACACTCTATATGTATATTTCTAATATACAGTTAGGAAATAATTTCATTATTTTCATTTTAAGTTGCAAAAATGCCCCACAGCTTCAATTTTCAATTCTTTCCTGCTTATTTCTCAAAATAACGAAGGATACTCGAGGAGCAGATTTCATATTTGTAGTCCTTGTTAAAAAAAAAAAAGAATATCTAACTCTGTAAAGTTAAAAAATTATCATTAGGATATTAAAAGATGCTTCATATGAGTTTGAATTTGACTAAAATGTTTTTATCCCAAAATATATTATCCGGAGTATATCCGAGGTAATTTAAAATGTTTTTAAATAAGATACAATAAACGAAATATGTATAATAATAAATGGAAAGGTTTGTCTGTCTGTCAGTCTGTCTGTTCTTTTATACGTTCAGCCCCTACTGAACACAGAAGTACAAGAATTGACATACTGATGCTCTGGAGCCTTTCCGAGGTCCTCCTGAAAACAGAATTTAAAATTTTTAATTAGTTGTGGAGATATTAATTAAAATGTCGACTCATGTCTAATCTCAAAGCGATCTCAATGAATGAGAATTCACCACCATTGCATATTTTAATGGAGTTAAAAGCAGAAAAAAAAAAAAAAGAAAAGAAAAATTAGAAATATTTGTTCGATCGTTACGATTTCGGTACCAAATGAAAGGGGAATTTTTTCTGAATCTAAGTGTACAAGCGGTTTATCGGTACAACAATTAAATTTTTAAAGTATGAATTTTTTGTGTCAACATCATTTCAAATGCCAGACGAACGTCTGCCATGAAAAAGGAAATGATTGTAACAGATCAAGATGTCACGTGTTTTATAGTGGACGGGGAAAATTGCAATTTTCAAACTTTTTCAAATTTTCATTCACGTTACATTTGAATTAATATTCGGCCTAGACAGCATATTATAAACCTAGTGTTCAATTTCCATGAAAATATGTGGACAAACAAAAAAATTAGATTAAATTGTTTTATATTTTTCAGTACATATTTTAAATTGAGATATGCCGTTGAAATTTTGCAATATTTGGTTTTAATGCCCGATAATTCGATTCTGAATATTTTTGAAAGTGTAGAATTATTAGGAAGGGCTTGAGGGGGAGGGGGGGGGGCGAGAGGGAAAAAAAGTTACAGCGTTTGAAATTGGTATTATTAGGTTTTAAGGAAAGATAAATCGATTGCGGATATTTTCAAGTGTAAAATTATTAGGAGGGACGTAAAGGGGAAAGAAGGGGCAAAAACGTAGAAAAAGAACGGTTGTTTTGGAGAAAACAACGGAAAACTGAGAACGCCTTTATTCTTTTATATTTTGCAGAGTTTAGAATTCTGATACTCCTTTCACATTTCATACTATTGATTTTTAACAGTATTTAGCCCGGAATTATGCAAGTTTCGGAGAAAACCATGAAAAAGTCAGACATAAGTCATTTTATAATGGTGTTTATATCATTTTTGTATCTCAGCTTCTAATTAGCATAATTTCAAAAGTAATATGTCATTTTGAAGCTTACTTGAGTTGAATTTCAAGAGTAGACGCCACAAATTTCTGTCACCTTCCGTTAACCGACTACTGTAAGTAATGGAATTCAAGATTTTACGTTATTTCCATGTTTTAAGGTTTCCTGATTAGTTTTTTTTTTTTTTTTTGTATCTCAGCTACTAATTAAAATAATTTTATAAGTAATACATTATTTGAAAGCTTTGTTGATTTGGAATTGAACAGTGGATCCTACAAACTTTTCTACTGCCAGATGGCGCTGTAATGTATTAAAATTTCAATACTTCGAATTCTGAATATGATTAAATTATTTTTAATACATCATTCGAAAGATATTTTAAAGAGCTTTTATATTATCGAAAGTGGAATTCGAGATTTCACCAGATTTACACGTTTTAAGGTGACCTGATTAGGTTTTCTTTTGTATCTCAGCTACTAATTAAAATAATTTCATAAGTAATACATCATTTTAAAGCTTTGTTGATTTAAAATTGAACAGTAGATTACAGAAATTTCTACCACCAGATGGCGCTGCAATATTTTAAAATTTCGATATTTTGAATTCTAAATATTATTAATTTTTTTTTAATACTTCATTCGAAAGTTATTTTAAAGTACTTTTATATTATCGAATAATCTACATTAAATTTATCCAATAGAGGGCACTAATCGCAATTATTCAAGATTTCACCTGATTTATATGTTTTAAGATGTCCTCAAGGGGGCCAAAAAATTAGAAATTGAGTTAGACCGTTCGAAATTGGTATATATAGGTTTTGAGTGCCTACGAGTCGAATGAGGATTTTTTCGAAAGTGTAAAATTAAGGAGGGACAGAAAGGGTGGTGAAGGAATACGTGTGCGCAGCGAGCATATATATGAATTCGTGAGCACTGCGCACACACAGGTCTACGCTGATGAAAGCAGAGGGGACCCGGTGTGACTTTTTACCCGATTAGAAATGATTTTTTTTTTTTATTATTCCTTTTCTTAAGAATAAAAGTTTATGAGTAATAACATGGAATTTTGAGAAATCATAAGGGTGGTGAAGGAATATGTGCACACAGCGCTCATATATATGCATTCATGCGTGTGCATCGCACATGGGTCTACGCTGCCGAAGGCAGTGGGAACCCGGTGCAACATTTTTCCCGATCAGAGTTTTTTTTTTCTCTTTTTGTTTCACATGATAAAAATTAATGCAATTTTGAGGATTCATTAATTATAATGATTCATTTAAAAATAGTGACCAGCGAAGCAGGCGTAGCCTGCTAGCCTTTAAATAAAAAGATACAATTAAAAAAAACATAGAAAAAAATACAACATAAGAAATTGCCATACCAATAGAAAGGTTGACATTTCATTTTTTTTTTTTTTTTTGTATCATTGATCACATTTTAATTTTCCAGTGGAAAATGGAAAAACCATAAAAAATGTTGCCTGAATATATATTTTATTATACAAATCTAATATCCCTGTGACAGAATACTTTTATGCTTTCTGTGACAAGCATTGTTTGTGGAAACATTTTCATTCAGGGTTGGCAAGTTTATGTCGAGGTGGTTAAAACCACTGGTAGAAACCGGCATGGCGAAAACCCCTTTCTGCCACATTTGTGGCAGAAACTCAGAAAATGACATAAAAGTAATTACTGACATACAATAGATAATGCATAGGAAAATCGATTAAATGTTAATCAAAATATAATTTATTCACAATGTTATCACCATTGAAAATCGAAGTTTACATTGTTTACACTATTCAGTCTTCTATAACAGAAGACAAGTTTTGATGCGGTTTCTAAACCTAAACGATTTTTCAATTTGTGATGCACAAATGAGAAATTTGAGAAGATTCTCTCAATTCCAGCAGATCTAACAGGCATTGCCATCAAGGAACAAACAAGATTTGTGAAAGTTTCATCTATTGCACATTTTTTAAAACTGGACCACCATGTAAATAGTAGCTGTGGTAGTTGCCAAAGTAGCTTAATTCAGTTATGTTAAGAGTTAAATGAATGAATTTTAGAGTTTGAAATAATACAAAACTAATATCTAGTATTTATGTTCATTATTTTATATAAATATTTGATATACTCTTTATATTTAATACTAGCAGGCTACGCCCGCTTCGCTGGTCACTATTTTTGAATGAATCACTATAATTAATGTATTCTCAAAATTGCACTAATTTTTATCATGTGAAAAAAAAAAAAAAAAAAATCTGATCAGGAAAAATGTCGCTCTGGTTCCCTACTGCTATCGGCAGTGTAGACCCGTGTGCAGTTATTTTAATTAGTATCTGAGATACAAAATAAAACCTTATCGGACACCTTAAAACAGGTGAAATCTCGAATTCCACTTTCGATAATATAAAAGTACTTTAAAGTATAAGTATCTTTCTTATGATGTATTAAAAATAATTTAGTCATAATTAAAATTTAAAAATCTATATGAAAAAAAAAAAAAAAAAAGATTTCTCTCTTAAAAGATTTTGAGTTATGAAATGTTTTGTGAAAAATTCGATGTTTCATAATGTCTGACTTTTTCGTGGTTTTCTCCAAATCTTGCATAATTCCGGGCTAAATACTATTAAAAATCCATAGTATGAAATGTGAATGGAATATCAGAATTCGAATCTCTGCAAAATATAAAAGAATAAAGGCGTTCTGGGTTTTCCGCCATTTTCTCTGAAACAACCGCTCCTTTTCTACATTTTTGCCCCTTCCCGTCCCTAATAATTATACACTTGAAAATATCCGCAATCGATTTATCTTGCCTTAAAAACTAACAATACCAATTTAAAATGCTGTAATTCTTTTTTTTTTTTTCCCCTACAAATCACCACAAAGCAGTTTTTAAAGAAAATTTGGTATTTACGTGTTAACTGCATGTCATTGGCAGGCTATTCATATGCATAAATACATATATGTAAGAAAGTACAATATATTTTATAGGATTACTTCTATGATAATCATATGTAAATATATATATAAATATTTAAATACATATGTAATATATATTTTGTATTAACCACATGCCAGCAGTTAATCTCTGGCAGGCAGTTAATACATAAATACTGAAATTTTCATTTAACTAGTATGTTGTGGCCACCACAAGACTTTCTTCCATATTTTCCTATACAAATTCACTCAGTAACAATAAAAAAAAAAAACGTATTGACGAGTCCTTTCGAAAGATACCCATCTTGAAAATTTACTCCCCTCGAGGGGAGACTTCTACACATACAAAATTTTTTCCCAGTTGACATCTCTATTATAAATAATTCTTGTAAATTTCATAATGATTACTAAAAAAGAATTATCTTTATGCACATTTATACAAAATTTTATCCTATATCACCATGTTAAAAATTTAGAAAAAGCGGGATGGCAACGCAACCTGTAAGACAATTTTTACCAAAAGTTGATAGGCACTAATTTATGTCAAGGTGCAACTACATACCAATTTGTATGAAATTCTGTGCAGTAGTTCCTGAGATACAGTTGCCACTAAATTTTGTCACACACACACACAGACAGACATTTTCTAAAAATGGTCAAATCGTGTTCTACAACTCTAAAAACGTGTAAATCCAACAAAAACCCGAGGTCGAAAATTTTTACGAATCCTGTACTTTCTTCCATTGAATATAGAAGAAAGTAAAAATAACAAAATTATAACCAACTACAATTAAATAAAAAATTTAAATCATAATATATATGATTGAACAATTTAAATGCACAAAATCCCAGTATAAAGCAGTTGTTATTATGCATGTATCTACGCTCCATGTACATTAAAAAGAAAAAATAACATTGGTTACTGCTAGTGATGTAAAATACCCGGGTATTTATTTTTAAGGGTAAATACCCAGGGTATATACCTAGGTAAATACCCAAAATGGGTATTTACCTGGGTATTTATTTAACTCTATTCAAATAAAATATCTGTATTTGTGTATAAAATGATATTGCTATATATAGAGCAAAAGGTAGAGAGAGACAAACTGTAAAGAAAAGTTAGTAACATTTGAGACTTTTATAAAACTTAAAAAAAAAGATGAGCAGAAAAACAAATGTAACATGACATCATGCGTTTTCCTTTTTTTTTTTTTTTAATTTTTAAGAGCATTTGTATTTCTTGATTTTTAAGAGCAATGTTAGTTAATTTACACTGAAAGAAAATGTTGAGTTTGTTTTTAAAATGATAAAGAATACTGATAGATACAGGGGGGGAATTGTGATTTCAGGGTTGTATCAATCCTGTTAAAATTATTCTAAAATAACATAAAAAAATAAAGGTCTAAACTTAAAATCTTTATAATTATATATATATTGCAAGTTCTGTAATAAGTTCAAAAATAAAATATGCTACAAATACGTTGCAAATTTTGACTAAGTAATATTGTGCATTTAAACAGGAATAAACTACTACGTCAGAAACGCCAAAGAAAAATTATTGAGGTGCATACAGCTGTTTCGGTAGCCTAAAGCGTACCGTCATCAGTGCAAAAAGAATTCTGAATCTTGAGAAGTGCTCGTATATATAGGAGAGGGACCGGATTTAGTTTAACCAATAGGAATACGGAAGAGGTGGGGAGAGTGTATTCCTCCGTATTCCTATTGGTTAAACTAAATCCGGTCCCTCTCCTATATATACGAGCACTTCTCAAGATTCAGAATTCTTTTTGCACTGATGACGGTACGCTTTAGGCTACCGAAACAGCTGTATGCACCTCAATAATTTTTCTTTGGTGTTTCTGACGTAGTAGTTTATTCCTGTTTAAATATTCCAACGCCAAGTCTCCTGCTATTAATATTGTGCATTTTACAGCTTCAAAATAAAATTTAAAAAATTAAAAATCAATTTTTAGATGTCGATAATCAATTTAACTGCTGTAAATTTTCCAAGTATGAAAACAAAATTTAAAAGTATGTATTAGTTAATCAATTATAATAGAGCAAAATTCCCCATACAATAATATTGGCTTTGGCTTCCAGCGACAATAATTAAAGAGTCCCCTAAGGCTAAAAAAGTGCCAAACAGTTCCTTTTTCTTTCCTATCTTTTTCTTTTCACTTTTTAGCATAAATTTAAAGTAATATTAATACATAAACAAAGTGTGTAACTAATTGTTCATGAAATTAAAACCAACTTGTAGCCATGGAAAATTAAGAATTAGAAGCTTCTCTGCCACTATTTATATTACATGACAATGACAAATATCGTAAAAAATTATTATTATTCCACTGTTACTACCATTGCTTTATACCAGAAAAATTAAACTATACTGCTATCCCACTTAAGTGCTAGAATATTTTATTATGAATGCTGAAAGGTTTTTTTAAAAAATAATTTCATCAAAACTTTTAATTCAAAAAAATATATACATATAAACTAGGTTATAAATAGATACAGAAAAATATTTTCAAACATATCACAGGAAGAAAAAATTGCTCCAATATTATATTACCATTTAATAAGTAAAAGTCCCTTTATAAAATTAAAGAAATAAACAAAATCCCCTCCCCCCCCCCCAAAAAAAAATGAAAGCAATAATCAGCTTTATGGGCATTAGTCGAATTACACACATACATACATATATATATATATATATATACAGTCGGACCTCGTTAATGTAAATCAAAAGGGGGATAAGAAAATTGTTCATGTTATCAGTGGTTCATGCTATCAGCAACTAATCTTCATTTTGACGGGGATTGTGGAAACAGTTCATGTTAAAAGTAATTCACGTTAACGAGGTTCGACTGTATAAATATATATTATATACATAATAATAATTATTAATAATGTATTATTAAACGTTGTAAAAGCCAAGCAACAGATACAAGATCTCTGAAACCACATATACCAATAAGAATGAATATTTTTCAAGTAGGAGAAACTCAGAAATACACTTTTTTTCCTTCAAAATATCCAGTTTTGGGGTATTTTCCCAGGCCTCGGGTAAATACCCAAAAAATATTTACCTACCCACTCCACATCACTAGTTACTGCTACCTCACTCTGCATGAAATGTTCATAAAATGCATCAAATAACATACTGCAGTAATTACTGTTACATATGTATTAGTGCTTTGTGCACATGAAAATCAAAGCGCCCATTACAAAAAAGGACAGATTATACAGATGTAAAAAATCACCTTTTAAATACAAAATACATGTACAATAATGTATGATAATTTAAAGCAGCAGATAATTTCAATATTAATTTACATTTGTATATAATCTTCCCCTTTCAAAATACTCTTGTTCCAAACACACGCATCTTTAAAATGCAAAATATCTGTTATTTACACAATATTTATTTAAACATTAATTTTAATTCACTGAATAGAATAATATTATTAAATAGGAATTAAAATTTATATAAAGAAATTACCTCTACAATATTCCATGTTCGCAGTTATTATGACTTTTCAAATTACTACAACAAAATTCCACAGTAACACAAACAAATATCTAAATAATTCAAATTTTCATTATATTTCTGTTATTTACCTCAAAATTCACATTTCAGTAAAAATATAAATCAAATCAATTTATGTGAAATGATTGTTCTCAAAATATTTTATTTACTTTTTACAAATATCCAAATAAAATACATAATGAAAATCAAGATTTATATATTAACGCCATATATAATTAAGAGATTAAGTTGATAAGAAACAGATTATTTCTTCAATAATAAAAATATATACTAATTCAATAATAATTAAATTAATAAATCTCTTTAACTCACCATTGAATGTTATGGTTAGCATCTATTTTTTTTTCCTTTAGTGGCTGGAATTTCCCTCATAAGATGCAGGTGGATACTTTCATTCTAGATGAAGTCTTCAAGTTGTTGTTTTCTTAATAACCGAATCGATAATACCTTTGTACGTACATTTTTAATAATCACATACATAAGGCAATATTAATTCAGTTGAAATAAATGTTTGGATTCTGTGAAATAAAAAATGAAGTTTATTTTCTTAGCTAAGCATAGATGATAAATAATTGTACACACATAGAAAGGAAATAAAAGTAATAAACTATAAAAATTTAAACAGACAGCCTGTATAAGTAACACTTTCAAACATTAACAGCAGCACAAATAAAAACTTTATATGCAGCAACTAATTACATTACATTAAAATTTTGATAACACAAAAGCAAATTTTATCTCTTATTGCAAAGAAACACATGGATACTTTTTATCCCAATTTATCTATTCAGAATCTTTAAATCTGAAATAGCGCTAAATTATTTTTAAAACAAGAATATATTCGTAACAAAACAAATGTATA
Organism: Salticus scenicus; assembly: GCA_963930645.1. Classification (NCBI taxonomy): domain Eukaryota; kingdom Metazoa; phylum Arthropoda; class Arachnida; order Araneae; family Salticidae; genus Salticus; species Salticus scenicus. The sequence continues at coordinate 216,197,625 of OZ005648.1, forward strand.
TTTACATCAACGTTAATTTTATAAACGTGGCAAACAAATTTCGAACATGTTATTTATATCAGCAATGTTTTTCAGCAGGTAATGACATTGATATCTAATTGTATAACTAATTCATATCTATAAATCTCGAATGCAGTAAGTAATTTCTATTGTTTATCTCAGTTTTGCATTTACATTACACAATAGATTCGTCGATTGCAAGTCTCCATTAAATTAAGATGGACGTTCGCGCTTGTTTTCGATGTTCTATGTATATAAAACGAGTAGATTAAGAAATTTAATGTTTAAAAATAAGCTTACCAGGAAAAATAAGTAAAAATACCTTTTCTATCGAAGTGCCGATTATTGATTACATAAAATGATATTTCTTTTCTTCACCGAAGATCGACGCAGAAGATTCATTCAACAAAAACTCCTCCTTCGATAGTGACGTCATCAAACCACACCTCAAATGGTCGTAGCTAGGAGTGTTTCATAAATCGCGACGCCGAGAATAGCATTGTGTGTAGACGAAATTTTAGTTTTATTTTTACTTTCTTCTATATGTAATATAGAGAAAGTATTGGATTCGCGAAAATTTTAGACCTCCGTTTTTTAACGGATCTACACGTTTTGGGATGTCCTGAACACGAATTGATAGTTTTTAAAAAATGTCTGTCTGTGTGTCTGTCTGTCTGTCTGTATCATTTTTTTGTGGACGCTGTATCTCACGAACCAATGAATGAAATTTAACCAAACTTGGTATTTAGTTGCACCCTGACATGAACTGGTGCCCATTAGATTTGGGGATCAATAGCTCAACAGGTGGCGTTGTGATCGCATTTTATGCAAATTTTTAACATGGCAGCATCCCATACAGCACACTTTGTTCCAGCGATGTTCCAGGTACATCGCAACGTCTTGTTATCATCACATCTCAGAGAGATGCGAATAGACCATCGCTGAGACACAGAAACAGATCATCGCTGAGATGTAACATTTGCGATGCGTTCAGAACGCGAGTGCATAGCTTGCCCATGCGCAGAAGGGAGCGAGTTGCCATCTCAACTCAAACTCTTTTTTTATTTTCTCCCGCTGCTTTTCGTTTGGTTTTGATTTGCTCTTTTGTCTTTTAGTTGTTCTATGATAGAAGAACTTTGGTTCTAGCTAATTTATTGATATACATCTTGATTCTGTTTCATGTAAGTATTAACTGTTTCCTCTGTAATTATATAATGCTTTTGTAAAATATCCAGTGAAAATTTGTATAATAATTTACACTCTGTTTTAATTTGAATTTCATTGTTTACGATAGTAAAATTCAAAATTGTGTTCTGCTTTTTCAGGGATGAGATTCTTCAGCTGCTTTCGGCTTTATTTATTTAGCTTTTTTTTTTTTTTTTTTATCTTTTGGAATTTCTTATTATGCATTTGTTACATTAGCTGCTGAGTTTAAAAACTTTATTTAATGCTTAAGCCTGTCGGCCTAATCCTTTTTTTTTTTTTTTTTTTTTCTATTACAGATTGATGATTAAAAATATAT
>OZ005648.1:218146846-218160346 GCA_963930645.1 Salticus scenicus
TGAACTAAAAAGAAGACTGTCTAAATATGAAAATGTTGACTAATCATAAACTTTAATGATTCGCGGATTCTAAACGACTTAATTTTTTCTTCGAACATAAATCGAAAAAAATTTTGATTTATTTTTCATTTTCAAAAATTTGATTAAAAAAAAAAAAAAAAAAAAAAAAAAAAAAATTTTTTTTTTTTTTTTTTTTTTTTTTTTTTTTTTCTGTCCAAGAAAATATATTTATAATGCAGATCGGATTAAGTACATTTTTAAAAATGAAGATTTAGCTTTTGTGTTGACTATTGCAAATTCAGCCGACTTTCAAAATTTTGGTTAAAATAAAATTAAAAATTAAATTACAATATGTTTTTTAATTTTACATAATAACTTTTCAAAATTCCATAATTAGGTTTTAAAAATACTATTTTTTACATTATATTTCAAAAATTTGGTTAAATTTTTCTATAATCAATGCACAGTCTAAATCATATTTGAAAATTTAACTTATCTTGATCAATATCATAAATATATATATATATATTTTTTTAAATGAATTTATCTTATTAATTAAAAAAAAAAAAAAAAAAAAAAAAAAAAAAAAATTTTTTTTTTTTTTTTTTTTTTTTTTTTTTTTTTTTTTTATATGTTCGATGTTGAAAAAAAATATATTTATAATACAGATCGGATTATCATTTTCAAAAATGAAGACTTTGCTTTCATGTTGACTATTGCAAATTCAACCAACTTTCGAAATATGTGGTTAAATTAAAAATTATTTTTCAAAACTAATTATGAAATATTAAAATCATCGATAAAAAATATTTTAGGAGAAATTTCGGAAAAATAAAGACTCAAATAAAATTTTACTTATTACATTATTTTTTAGATTGTCATTCTAAAATGGACAATAGTAAAATATTTAAATTTTAAAAAGTTTTGAGATGATTCTGAAAAATAGAAATACAAAGGAATTTTACTTATTACATTATTTTTTGCATTGTCATTCTAAAATGGACCACAGTAAATATTTATAATTTAAAAATTTTTCGGGATGATTCTGAAAAATAGAAAGTTACTAAATATATTTTTTGCGTTGTCATTCTAAAATGGACCACAGTAAATATTTATAATTTAAAAAATACAAATTATTTACTCAATGCAAGAATTTTTAATTTCTATTTATTTTATAGATAAAGATTTATTTTTTTTTAAATGGAAATTTCAAGTGAAAAAATATGTTTTTCCAATATTGGTAAAAAAATGGGGTCGGACAATGTATTGTTAACAATACATTGTCCAACCCCATTTTTTTACTCTTAATAAATTTACTTTTATAGCTTTTAACTATAAAAAAAATTATTTTATTAAGAAAAGACTTTAAAAAATAACAAATTATTAAATTTACTTTTTAAAAAAAATTCCAAGTATTTATCTCAATATGAAAAAAAAATCAATAATTTTTTTTTAAAGATTTATTTTAAAACTAGTTTCAATATTGGTTCATCGTTCGACGCAAAAAAATGGGGTCGGACGAGATATTTGTTAGCCGAATTTTTTTTTTTTGGCTAACAATATCTCGTCCGACCCCATTTTTTCACTCTTAATAGAATATTTTTTACTTTTTTCAATAGCTATAGAGCCATTAAAAAACAATTTTTTTCTATTAAGAATTTTTTTTAATTTCTTCTGTGATCCAATTGGCGAAGGCGGCACACTCTTGCATGCTGCAATGGCATCTTTTCGTAGTATTTTTAAATTTGTTGTGATACCCGCAGTCTCGTACGTCGGGCATCGGCAGGTCGTCGAACTTCGGACAGTCGAAATTTTCCAAGTTGACCGACGGTATGCCGAGTTTTTCTAATAAATTTCTCTCTTCTTCGCCACCCTTGTACGCCACTACGGTTTTCTCGTCCGTTTTGTAATTTTTATACAAGTTTTCCATTAAAGGTCCCAACGTGTGCAAATTTCTCACATCTTCGCGATACTGCGCCCTCAAAGAGAGTCCGTGAACGTTATGCGAACAATATCTCACGGTTTTCCAATCGTTTGTTCGCCAATCGTTTTCTTTTATCTCGGGTACGAGATGATTCAAATGAAATCGGACGCAATCCACGCGAGGTTTCGTTATCCCCGCGTAGCCCAACTCTCTCGGGTAAAAAGATCCTTTTTTGTTTTTACCTTTGATGAAAAACCCGTCCAAGTCGATGACGAGACAAATATCGTTCAGATCGATGAAGTTTTCCATGACTCGTGAGAAAAAAAAAAATCAACTAAAAAATTTTCCGACGGCAAACAAAAAACAAAGTTTCAACCCCAAAAAAAAACAAAAGTTTTCCGACGGCAAAAAACAAAGTTTCAACCCCAAAAAACAACTAAAAAATTTCCAACAGCAAAAAAAAAAAAAAAAAAAAAAAAAAAAAAAAAAAGTTTTTCCGACAGCAAACAAAAGTTTCAACGTGAAAAAAGCAAAGTGTGTCTGAGAAAAATAAGCTTGGACAAACTAGTTGCAGACTGCCGATATGAGAGAAAACGCCTCTATTTATACTCAAAAACCCTTGCTTTTACTAATGTTACCCCGTAGATATCATCTTGCAATCTGTTCTTTTGAACCGTTACCAAATAACACGCGATGTTTTTCCTTCTTCTTTATCAGAAACCTATTGACCTCGACCCTTGCTTTTTTACAAATGTTACCCCGCAGACAGACATCTTGCAATCTGTCCTAAATACTTTGAATCGTTACAAAGATGTTTTTTTTTTCGACCTCCTTCTCGAAACCTATTGACCTCGCATGAGATTAATTTTCTCGTGATAAAATATCTTTTTTTAACCTTTTGAACTTGTCGGATCCACTTAAAAAATTACTTTGAACCTTTACGAAATATCACGCGATGTTTTTCCGGCCTCCTTCTCAAAACCTATTGACCTCGCATGAGATTATTTTTCTAGCGATAAAATATCATTTGTTTTTTTTTTCACCTTTTGAACTTGTCCGATCCACTTAAAAAAAATGTAGGAAAATATAAATAAATTTTTATTTCCATTCTCATACAAAGTTATTTATAAAAATTAAATAAAATTTTCTTCGTATGGATAATCTTTTAAACCCGATTCACCTTATTACATTTTTACATTTATTTAAGAAATTTTTACATATTTAAAGAAAATATTAAAAAGTTATCGTTATTTATTTTATCAATATTTCAAAAATCTATAATTAGTTTTCAAAATTAATTCTATAATTAGTTTTTAAAATTAATTCTATAATTAGTTTTTAAAATTAATTAATTAGTTAATTAACAAATCATTAATTTTCAAATTTTAATTTTCAAAAATGAAAAACGACTACGTCTTGGACTCGAAGGTAAATTCAATTTTCGAAAATCTTTTCTGACAGATAAACAAAGTTAAAAAAAAAAAAAAAAAAAAATAAAAAATAAATAAATTTTTTTTTTTTTTTTTTTTTTTTTTTTTTTTTTTTTAACTTTGTTTATCTGTCAGAAAAGATTTTCGAAAATTGAATTTACCTTCGAGTCCAAGACGTAGTCGTTTTTCATTTTTGAAAATTAGTTAATTAATTAACGATTAATTAACTAATTAATTAATTTTCAAAAATGAAAACGACTACATCTTGGACTCGAAGGTAAATTTAATTTTCGAAAATCTTTTCTGACAGATAAACAAAGTTAAAAAAAAAAAAAAAAAAAAAAAAAAAAAAAAAAAAAAAAAGATTTTTTTTTTTTTTTTTTTTTTTTTTTTTTTTTTTTTAAGAAAAGATTTTCGAAAATTGAATTTACCTTCGAGTCCAAGACGTAGTCGTTTTTCATTTTTGAAAATTAGTTAATTTTTATTTTATTTTATTTTATTTTTTCTCCAAAGTATAAAACTATATATAAATATTTCTACCGAATTTTTTCAAATATTCATTTTCCTGGCTTCGAAATGTTATGGTTATCGAAAGCAAATTGCAATTGAATAATTATTTTAGAAGTTAAAAACTAAAGCCTTACCTTTTTAATTGTTTTTATTATTTTTTAATCTTGTAAAAACATGTAATTCATTATTTTTTTAATCTTGTAAAAACATGTAATTTATAATTTTTCTATTCTTGTAAAAACATATAATTTATAATTTTTCTATTCTTGTAAAAACTTATAATTCTATAATTTTTCTACTTTTGTAAAAACTTACAAAGTTTCGAATAATTTTTATCGACAAAATATTACATAACATGAATTGTCTGTCCGGATTAACTTATATACGATAAAATATTTGATGAAATTTACAATAAAAAGCATAGAATTCCGATTGGCTAAAGCGATGTTTTCTTGTCCTCGTACTCAGTGAGGTGCGAAACGGTCATTTCTCGGGAAATAAATTCAAGCTATTTTCAAATATAACTTTTTATAACCCGTCTTATATGTTAAAGTTGTTTTATATTCGAGCCGTCTAAATTTTACTTCGACAGAGTCACGGACCAAACAATGAACTTATATACGACAAAATATTTGATGAAATTTATAATAAAAAATCAAAATCATAGAATTCCGATTGGCTAAAGCGATGTTTTCTTGTCCTCGCACTCAGTGAGGTGCGAAACGGTCATTATAAATTCTGCCCATATATCTAAATATTACATAACATGAATTATCTGTCCACGGACCAAACAATGAACTTATATACGACAAAATATTTGACGACCGAGGCTGCTGAAAAATTTGCGAGTTCACCGGGAAACGCTAAAATGTTTTTAGACATTTCGAGAACAATATCCTAATTTAGCGATAACAATCGTAAGTTTAAGTATATTAAAGATTTCTAATAAAATATTTGACGATCGAGGCTGCTAAAAAATTTACAAGTTCATCGGGAAAAACGCTAAAATGTTTTTAGACACTCAAAAATGAAAGACATTTCGAGAACAATATCCTAATTGAGCGATAACTTATCTTGATCTTTTTGTAATTACTGCTAGTTTGAAATTCTTGTTTGAAATTATAACGTAGAAAACACTAAAATGTTTTTAAGACACTCAAAAACGAAAGACATTTCGAGAACAATATCCTAATTTAGCGATAACAATCTATCATAATTTATCTTGGTCTTTTTGTAATAACCTACTAGTTTGAAATTATAACGTAAGTTGAGCTGAAAAATTTGCAAGTTCACCGGGAAACGCTAAAATGTTTTTAGACACTCAAAAATGAAAGACATTTCGAGAACAATATCCTAATTTAACGATAACAATCTATCATAATTATTTTCTATTGTTCTTTCAGAGAATTAACTAATTTTTATATCGTTACTCGAAAAATATTATATTTATGAAACTGGAAGATTATCAAAAAGATATTTTTTTATTGGAAAACGATTTGATATTTAAAAAGCAATCTCATTTGTTTTTTTTTGTAAATGATTTTGATTAGCGCGGTGTAAAAAACCCTTGCTTTTACAAAAGTTGCCCCGTAGACAGACCTGACCTCGCATGAAATCACGATACAAATATTTTTTTTTTCATCGTGAACCCGTCCCAAATACTTTGAACCGCGATGCTTTCGACCTCACGATCAATTTTGTAGAATTTGATTTCAAAATCTTAACCCCGATAATCTAGTTTATCTTTTTCTCACGCAAAGTAATTTAGAAAAAGATAAACGCATTTCTTTTTCCCCGTGACCTCGATTCTCACGAAATCACGCGACCTGATAAAGATACAAAGTGCAAAAAGTTCAAGTGTTTTGTTTTTTTTTCCTTTTCGAGAAGGAAGAAAAAGAAACGCGTTTTTATCGAGATATCAGAGGTCAAATGTCCCTCGATGCAAAGTTCAAAAAGGCGTATATATAGCGACGGATTTTCAGTCGGTCTTTCAATTTTTTGGCGTTCTCATTGCTCTGCATTTGTGAGTTTGATCTTTTTTTACATTATTGCGATGGAATGTGTAATATGTTTAGATTTGATATTACAAGACAAATATTGTTTAGCCTGTGGACATGCCTATCACAGGACTTGTTTGAAATCCTATTTTGATCATTTGTCGGTTAAATCTACTTTCGAATGTTCCATCTGCCGAAGAAATTGTTTTTATCGTTGGCTCGAAAACGATTTGAACAAGTCTCGAGTTTCAGACGGGGAGCAGAGCCTCGAAGTGCAAGAAGAGACATCGAATTCATCTACGAACTCTCGAGACGGTCCAGAAAATTTCCAATCTCCTCCAAATGATTCGGAGCCGTCGAGCACCCGCCCGGACCTGGAATTGCTCTCTTCCGAAAGAAACTTCGAAGTGCCAGAACAGACATTGAATTCCTCTGCGAACTCTCGAGACGACCGAGAAATTTTCCAATCTCCTCCCGATGCTGCTGAACCGTCGAGCACCGGCCGTCCTCTTCTTCAATCGAGATATTTTCAATCCCGACCATCGACTTCTAGAAGAAATGTAAGTTTGCCACTTTCTGAATCCTATCGTCTAGCTAAAGATCTCCAAATAGATTTTAAAAGGTCGTGCCTTTTACTTCATAATAATAATTTCAATATGATAAAATTAGTTTCTTTAAAATTTAACAAATTGAAATGCAGTGTCCGGGAAAAAGAAAAAATTCAACGTTTATTACTTAGATATGAATTTTTAAAAGATGAAAATATGAGTTTCTTAGCAGAATTTAATAAGACTTTTAATGATATTTTAATGAGTCGATAAATATTTTTTTTATCTTTTATATATGCAACTTACATTTCTTCTACTTTTTTTGAGAAAAAAATATATTCATTTTAAATATTATTTGTTTTGTAAATATTATTTATGTATAATAAAACTTTTGTTATCTATTTGTATTTGTTTGTTTTTTTTTCTTTAAGTTACATTGAAAGTCTTAATGATTTTTTATAGTGTAAAGCTATAAAAGGTAAAAAAAATTAAGAGTAAAAAATGGGAGTTGGACAAAGTATCGTTGATCATAGTTTTTTATGGCCAACGATACTTTGTCCAACTCCCATTTTTTGCGTTAAACTATTATCCAATATTGAATTATATTGAATTATATTTAATTTTTTTTTTTTTTAAATTAATTTATTATTTCGAGTCCAAGATTTAATCATTAATTATTAATTAATTAATAAATAATATTTTTCTATGATTCATTTTCCATGTCAATATAAATATATGACAAAGAAATTTTATAACCTTAAATGTTAAAGTTGTTTTATCTTCGAGCTGTCTAAATTTTACTTCGACAGAGTCAGATTAACAATTACTTTCGGAAGCCGCTTTCAAATATAACTTTTTATAACCTGTCTTAAATGTTAAAGTTGTTTTTCGGAAGCCGTTTTCAAATATAACTTTTTATAACCTGTCTTAAACTTTTTATAACCTGTCTTGCAGTGAAGTATTTCAAAATGTTTTTAATGGTGATAATCATAGACTTATCACCTGATAGTCATAGATTTTTCACCTGAAAATGAAAAGTTTCCACTTGAAAAAGAAAGATTTTCACCTGAAGATGAGCAATTTTTCAAAAAATGAATTAGAAAAACTTAGTTGATCCTCTGAAAGAACAAATGAAAATACATCGCTGAATTATTTATAACGAAGCGAAAGGGCCGAACCGATATCTATATTGCCAAGAAAATACCGTCCGCATTCTATTTATCCGATTCATAACCGAGTAAAAGAACCGGATCAATGTCTATGTTTAATGCATCATCCATATTGCCTTGGATCTGAGCGATGAAAATTTGTCCGTGCCTTTCAAAGACGATAAAAAATAATGTATGTACATATAAAAAATAATGCATGTAAAATTTTATTTTTTTAGAATCATCCCTAAAACTTTTAAAATTTAAATATTTACTATTGTCCATTTTAGATGGCAATATAAAAATATTTTTATTTTTCAGAATCATCTCAAAACTTTTTTTAATTTAAATATTTACTATTGTCCATTTTAGAATGAAAATATAAAAAATAGAGTAAAATTCTATTTGAGTCTTTATTTTTCCGAATCAATCCTAATTTTTTTTAATTAAAAATGTTTACTATGGTCCATTTTAGAATGGTCTTTATTTTCCCGAATTACCGTGAATTTTTTTTTAAATTACAAATATTTACTATGGTCTATTTTAGAATGATGATAAAAAAATTAATTCGTCTTAATTTCCAAATCTTTTACTTATCTCAAAAAATTTTTAGATTATAAATATTTACTATGGTGAATTTTAGAATGATTTTTCCCCATCAGGTGGAAATCTTTCTCCATCAGGTGGAAATCTTTCTCCATCAGGTGGAAATCTTTCTCCATCAGGTGGAAATCTTTCCTCATCGGATGAAAAATAACTTACATAAACATAATATTCTTCAAGTTTGCAGCATACCTTTCTTTGTCATATACGTTAATTGGTGTTGACATTAAAAATATAAATTAGAAAATACTATGTCCAAGTCCATTTGAATGGATAATGAAATTATTATATTAATTATTTTCACCTTTAATCTTTAAAGAAATGGGGAAAATATAACTCTGAAAATATTACATATAAATTTGAATGAAAAGTTTTATATATGTTTTTTAACCCTCACTCTTTCAGTTAGTCAAAAATAAATATATTTTCATCTTTGATAACCTGCTTTTCGTCACAATAAATTTATCTAGTCCTATCAATATCATATATATTAAAATTCAACCAACACTTGGGAGAAAAAAAAAAAAAAAAAAAAAAAAAAAAAAAAAAATTTTTTTTTTTTTTTTTTTTTTTTTTTTTTTTTTTTTTTGAAAATTAAATTTTCCTTTGAGTCTAAGATGTAGTCTCTTGGACTCGAAGAAAAATTCAACTTTTTTTTTTTTTTTTTTTTTTTTTTTTTTTTTTTTTCAAGTTAATTATTAATTTTAAAGAAAATAATTTCTTTGTTTTATAAATTTAAATAATCTCAAGTTTTTAAAAAATTATAGATATCAATCAAAATTATATTATTTAATATTTGTTAGACAAACTTTCGTATTCGATTTAAAATTTTCTTCAAGTTAGGTTTTTCGTCCATCAACCAAAGGTTATCCACTTTCCGTCTTTGGATACGGTAATTTTTGAAATCTCTACCAACTGTTCTCTAATCCAGTTTGCATAAGCGGCACATCTCTCTTTGGGACACGAAAATTTTTTATTAACATCGCGGGCGTGGTAATCGCATTTCTTTTTTTCCGGCATCGGTAAACATTTAAAGTCGGGACATCCAAAGTTTTCGAGATTGACTGTGGGTATTTTGAGAGAATCCATCAATGCTTCGATCCACTTATCCCCTTTATAGGCTACAATCGGTTTGTCTTCGGTCTTATGCGATTCGTATAACTTTTTTATGTCGGATTCCATATTTTCATATTTCTCGACCACTTCTTGGTCAACGGGGGTAAATGGTAAACCATGCACTTCACTCGTCATATTTTTAATAGTCTCCAATTCCTTCCCAAAAAACTGCCGTCGAATTTTTTCTCGAATTCTCGACCCGTGCTCTTCGTATTCCTTTTCCATGCCGGCCTCTTTTAGAAATTCCTTGACACCTTCAAATGGGTTTTCGAATAATGTCTCTTGCATTTTCGTCAGATCGTACCTCTGTGAGTCGTTTGTACCGTCAATGAGGGATTCGTATCCAAATTCTCTCGTGAGAAAGAATTGGTAAATGGGAAAACCATCCATATCTACCACCAAACAAATATCGGATAGAGAAACATCCATAATTACCTTACCGTTTAATAAAATTAATAAAGTTACACGGAGTATGTTAACTATTTATATGTTTGAGTTGATGAAAAAAAAAAAAAAAAAAAAAAAATTTTTTTTTTTTTTTTTTTTTTTTTTTTTTTTTTTTTTAAATTGATTAATTAATTAATTAATTAATTAATTAATTAATTTTAAAGAAAATAATTTCTTATTTATTTCATAAATGTAAACAATCTGAAAGTTTTTTAAAAACATTATAGATGCATAATCATATTATTTAATGTTTGTTAGATATTTTCAATTATATATAATTTTTCTTTTATAGCATCATCTTTAACGGTAGCCTTGGTATATTGATCATGTAACCATGCGTTTTCTTTTTTCAAACTAGTTTTTTCTTCTTTTAAAATATTAATTTCTTGTTTTAAGGTGTCATTTTCGTTTTTCAAAGTAGCAAATTTCGTATTCAATTTAAAATTTTCTTCGTGTAACCAGACATTTTCTTCCTTCAAGTTAGCTTTTTCGTCCGTCAACCAAAGGTTTTCCGCATTTAATTTGACATTTTTTTCGTTTAATTGGACATTCTTTTCATTCAACCTGTTTAAGTCTCTATTTTGCAAATAATCCAATTTTTCCCATAACCGTTTAATTTCTAAGAGCAACAATTTATTTTCAATTCGAAGTTCTTCTATTTGTCCGCATTTATCCTTTTCAATTAAAAGTTGTTCGATTTCTTTACATCCATCCGTCGTCATCTTTATTCGTTTTTTAAAAATGATTATTATCTATATTTTTTTATAACCAATATAGGATGTATACGTTGGGAGATGAATGATAACTATTGAAAATTGGAGTCGAATTAATTCGATTGATATTCAAAATTATTATTATTATTATTATTATTATTATTATTATTATTATTATTATTATTATTATTATTATCAATCGGTTAAATATTATAATGGATTTTTTTTTTTTTTTTTTTTTTTTTTTTTTTTTTGTTGTTGGGGGGGGGTCAGCGCTCGATTAATTTTTCTGGTGACTGTACGAGAAAGTCTCAATCAGGTGTCCAACTCACGGAGACTGTTCTAGTTACTATATTTGGCGCTAATCTCCCCCCAGAAATAAAATTCTTTTACATGATTGAGAAAATAAAACCTTTTTATGATCGGCCGCGTCAGTGTACAAAATGTTGGAAATTCGACCACTCGACACTCAAATGCAAAAGTGACGTCACATGTAAAAAATGTGCTGAGAATCATCCCGAAAACATGTGCACAAGTGAAGTTAAGAGATGTTGCAATTGTAGCGAAAATCATGAGGCGACTGATTCCCAATGTTCGAAACGACTTCATGAAATGTCAATTTTAAAATATAAAACTGATAATCATGTATCTATCACTGAAGCTCGTCGCCAGTTCCGTACATTGGATAAAAAATCTTACGCTGCGGCTGCTGTTACGCAGAACACACAAAAGGACACCATAGTGATCAGAGATGAATTCCAGAGTAGCCTAGACTCGGTGTTTATGAAACTTCAGGATCTTCTAAGTCAGGTTGTGCAGAAGAGTATTGAAAGTGTTACGCAACTGGTTCAACAAAATAATGAGAGTATACTACAATTGGTACAGCAGCAAACAAAAGAAATTAAACAAAACATGGATCGTTTGACGACATTAGTAATCAAGTCTACCGGTCGGTTGACTGCGAAGTCTACTGCTCCCACTGATGATAAACCCCATACCTCCACCCTAAAAGAACAAACTGAACGACTATTAAAGAAATCGAAGGTAAATGAGCCTGGACTGACTGAGATCCAAAACAAGATTCCGGTTAGTAGAGTTCCCCAATCCAAGATAAATGTTGAGGTGGAAATGGCTGATGCTACTTAGTGATCCCCTTCCCGGCTGGCTTATACTGCCCTTGCTGGTTCTGGGTACAAGCGTTTTCTAGGACTTTTATTTCTCTTTTTATGAGTCATAATATTTCTCTTTCTTTTATTCAATGGAACTCAAGGGGCGTTCGCCAGAAGCGTCACTGGTTAAAGTCTTGGCCGTTCTGCGCTGCTGATGTTTTTGTTTTTCAAGAATCTTTTTTAAACCCTTCTGATTCGTTCTCCTGCCCTCAGAAAATTGTTTATCGTAACGATAGGTTGAGTAGAGGTGGTGGTTTACTAACGGCTGTGAATATCAACTACCCCTCGGTGCAAGTTACATTTAGTGAACTTGTTTCCCCTGATGTTGAGTTCTTAGTTGTTAAGATTTGGTCTGGCACTCAGTGGATTTTTGTAGTGAATCTTTACGCCCCTGGTGGGAATGTCTCTTCTCTATGGTTAAACCGTCTTCTTCACAAAATCCATCCCCCTTTCATTATCCTTGGGGATTTCAATCAAAAACATACTGCATGGGGCAATGCTGTTTCTACGCCTGGGGCTGATCAGATCTATGACTGGTTACTTAACAATAATGTCTGTATCCTGAACTCTAACAGCTATACCTATGTTTCCCCTCTGGGAACCATTCTCTGATTGATCTCACCTTTGCCAGTCCAGATGTTTTCCGTAGAAGCCACGTCTCAGTGCACCATGATCTCTTTGATTCTGACCATTATCCCATCATATTACAAATTTCTGGTAAATTTTCTCCTCACCTTATTCCTCGTACCTACACTGACTGGAATGCAGTCAAATGTGACTTTAATAACTCATTGAGTGGTAATACTAGTGTTAGTGTTGAAAATTTAACATGCAGTTTTAGTAGGTCCCTAAAGAGTAACTCTGTCAGGTATTTTCTTAAGAGTAGGGATAACCCCCCTTGGTGGGACACTCAGTGCGCCTGGTTGCTTGGGCAAAAAAGGAAATTTCTGCGGTTGGCCAAGACTTTACTCTCTAGGGATCACTGGATCAAGTATAGAAGTGTCGCTGCACGGTTAAAGCGCTGCGTTAGGTCAAAAGCCTCGGCCTTTTGGAAGAATGTCTGCGATCGAATGAATGGCGGGAATGTTTACCCAATGATTAAGGCTCTTAACAATAGGTGGATCACCACTGATTCTCATCTCGTTTTACATCATAATGGTCGCGGCATTGCTGATCGTAGAGAGCAGGCTGAGATATTTGCTACACATTACAGTCATACCGATGACCTTCCTGGAATCCCTTATGATCTCTCCTGTAATGACTCTCTCTGGAACAAAAGTTTTAGCCTGGTTGAACTTAATCAAGCTATCCATCTAATGAAGAATACCACTCCGGGGGAGGACAAAATCCCAGCTCAAATATTTAAAGCTCTTAACTTCTCCAACCGGCAGAAAATTCTAGACATGGTTAACACGATGTTGCATGATGGCGTCGTTCCGGATACTTGGAGGACTGCTATCGTTCTTCCCATCTGGAAGCAAGGGAAACCTAAAACTCAGCCAGCTGCTTACAGACCTATTGCCTTAACTGCTGTAGGATGTAAAATTCTTGAGCGGATGATTCTGAAACGGATCCTTGATCACGTGATCATTAGCTCGGTATTCCATGCTCGTCATTTTGGTTTTCTCCCTGGTAGAGATTGCAGTAAAGCTCTTCGTATCTTCTACAAGGAAATTTTAGATGCCCGCATTCAAAAGAAGTACGTCATTGCAGTCAAGTTAGATATCCACTCTGCCTACGATTCTGTGTGGAGGGATGCCCTCATCTATAAAATGGCTAGTATTGGTATTGGTGGTGATACAGCGTATTGGATTGCTCAATGGCTACATAAACGGTTTTTGAAGGTCAGTTGGAGAGGCGTCACTTCCCGTTCTGTCCCTTCTAATCGTGGTGTC
>OZ005648.1:218160546-218191143 GCA_963930645.1 Salticus scenicus
ACATACATCTTCTTTTATTATTACAGACTAGCCGCCTTCGGCGACCAGCTGGTTCGCGATCCCTGAAATATCCGACTTTACGAAACTCCCGCTCGGTGGCGCCTGCGGCGCCTTTTTCCCGTATCAGGTCTAATAACAGCTTATTGATATATCGTGAAAATAGCTTATCTAAATCGCAGTAAACTCCCGTGCGGTAGCGCCTTCGGCGCTGATATTTCAAATTTCTAACTTTAGCTAAGTCCCGCTCGGTGGCGCCTGCGGCGCCTTATCCCCGTTTTAGAACTTACAACACCTTCCTCGCTCATTGGAATTTGAAATATTGAAATTTTAAAATATAGCAGCGCCATCTGGTGGTAGAAATTTCTGTAATATATTGTTCAATTCCAAATCAACAAAGCTTTCAAATGATGTATTACTTATGAAAATATTTTAATTAGTAGCTGAGATACAAAAGAAAACCTAAAAAGGAAACCTTAAAACGTGTAAATCGGGTAAAATCTCGAATAATACTTTCGATAATGTAAAAGAACTTTAAAATATCTTTCGAATGATGTATTAAAAATTATATAATCATAATTAGAATTTGAAATATTGAAATTTTAAAATATTTCAGCGCCATCTGGCGGTAGAAATTTCTGTAATCTACTGTTCAATTCCAAATCAACAAAGCTTTCAAATGATGTATTACTTATGAAATTATTTTAATTAGAAGCTGGGATAAAAAAGAAAACCAAATACCTTGCCTTAAAATCTTAATATGCCAACCAATTTCAAACGCTGCAACTCTTTTTTTTTTTTTTGCCTTTTTTCCCTGTTCCTCAAGCCCTCCCTAATAATCGTACTCTTTCAAAAATATTCACAATCGAATTATCGGGCATTAAAACTACATACTACGAAATTTCGACTGCTGCAAATACTGCAAAAAAATAAAAGAAGACAATCTTTTTCCAATAAATATGTCATTTTTTTAATTATTCATTGTGAGAACAAGTTCACACATATGTTCTTTTAAATATTTATTTATTTTCTAAATAATTCAATTTAAATTTTTAAATAAAAAAGTCAATTTATTAAGAATAGTTATAAAATTAATTAATTTTTTTAACAAATTTATTTCAATTTAATTTATTCCAATAAAAAAAAGAACATTTTATTCTGTAATATCCTCTGAAATCAATTCATTCTATTATAAAAGTCAATCTATATTTAATTTAATTTGTATTTTACTAAGGGACTTATTCGTTTGTAGATAGATACATTTCCCCCTTTTCAATAACGTTATGTTCAATATGTCATTTAATCATAGATAGAAAATAATTTATTTGTCTAAATTACTTTATAATATAAACAGAAGTTGCAAAATTTATTTCATTTCCTGTCATTTGTGCTATCATAATGACTTTGTTTAGTCTCATTGGCGTCAACTCGTTTCTTTTAATAATAATAATAAAATAAAAAAGAACAGATAAATTCTTAATGATATATTGATGGCGCCAATAAAAAATAATTACTTTGGCATAATTTATGTTGCCAAGCTTGGCTTTGTCTTTTGAATAACGGATTAAATTTTTGAATTAACCAATTAGAACATTCTTTTGGCACTTTATTTGGCATTAGTTTATTAATTTCGGGTTTGAATTGGCGAATGCAATGGAGTACTTCTCTCGCATCAAAACAGTCAACATCTCTTGTTTACTGGTGTAAGAAACTATCGTTTGCTCTCCCTCTCTCTCTCTTCCTTTTTAGATCATATGAGAACCATTATAAGTGAATGCTTGATAATTCATGTTTTTTTAACATAAAAATAAAGAACGCTTTCTATTGCAAGTGACTTTTATTATTTATTGTCAAGTATCACTCCTTTTTGAAAGATTATGGATTTACAGCCCTGGTGTTTTGCGGTAAGCGATGTACTACAACTACATGATGGTGCCACTTATTTCACGGACAATAAAACTTCTTCACAAATCTTGGTCTCCGTGACCATTGGTTCTTCATTGTTTTTCTACTAGGATCAAGAGAGAGGGAGGGGCTGTTACAAAAATTTTTATTCGTTGCATTCTCAGTCGGACTATTAAAAAAACTATTACTTTGTCTCATTCGCCATTAGACTATCAAATTTGTTTTCCTTAAGACTAAAAAATGGTCATTACTGGATTCTTTTAAAACTTTATGAATCTAAATTTTTGGTGTCTTCTACCGATCATCGTAGTATACAACATTAAATACCATCTGAGGCGAAGCCTTAAAAAAAGAATGTTGTTTCCTTTCATATTACCATGTGTCTGCGGGAGTCCATTTGCCGGATCAGAATTAGAGATTTCCCATCTGCCCACTGCACTCCCCATGATTGATAAATGCGGAATAACGGATTACCAAGACAGTTTTATATAAGATATTTAGTGGTATATCAAGTGTGAGTTATTGTGATTTGTGTTTGCTTTCACCGTTTCTTTACGCACAGGAGAAAAACCAAAAGAGAAAGTATGTTGCGTGTATTATATCTTCCTTTCTACTTTTCTTTTCTCATACAGGAGGAAAGCCCATCGTGTTTATTTAATTACTATTTATGTCGAATGCTCATGGGAACATACTGTGTGTTGACATTTTTCTATAGATCGACATGTTTCTGACGAATATATTACTTCAGAATAGGAATGTTAAAGATTTTTCAGCAATATAGAGGACAAAATAAACATGATTTGCTCTCGGAAGATCCTGAAGATTTTTACATTATGTGACGTCTCAAGAATTTTATTAACGTTTTTCCAGATAAGTTTTTTTTTATATATATATTTTTTCAGTATGTAGATATATATAAAAACAAATGCACTTATATTTCAATGCAAATATTCAATTAACTAAAACTAATTTAAAATAAATAAATAAATCTTTAATTGTACTTTTGAATGTTAAGTACCAATTTTTTTAAAAAGAAAGTAATATATATGTGTGCATTTGTTCTTTTAAATAAACAATTTCGTGAATTTGGAAGAAAGTTTAATTCTTCAAAAAAAAAAAAAAAAAAAAAAAAAGTTCAAAATTTTCCACTGATAGCTTGCTTTAATATGCTTTTTAATAATCTATTTTTCTTTGTTATGCTTATATATGTGTTTATACTTATACTTGATATGGTCAACTTTTGTATGGAGAGGTCAGTTTATTAAAGTTAAATTTTTCAATACTATTGCTTGAGAATGGTGTGCATGAAAATGTATTATTAGGATTAAAATTGAAATTTTATTAGGATTTTTTTAATTTCTCGATGGGTTTAAATAATACACATATACATATTTTTTTTAATTAGTTATTATTTTTTTAGGAACTAGTGTAAATAATGTGTTAAATATATTAGAAAATGCACATTATAATGTTTTAAACAACTTTACACCGACGTTTCCTGTTTTTTTTTACACTTTCACATACACTTTTAAACAACCCATTTGAGAAATTTTGAAATGTTAACTTAATAATTTAATTTATATAAATTTAAAACTCATTTTTTTACACTATTATTGCAAACAAACGATTTTTAGGGAAGTGTATAATAATAGATTTACAACAAATGTGTACATTTGTGAAAGAAAGAAAGAAATTGTGCATGCACTCTGATTTTCAGTAATATGTAGTTATATATTTATTTTCTCAAACTTATTTTGCATAAAATGATTATTGTTATTTCTTAAATAATTTTTCTATTGATATGAATATTTATAGATATTTGAAAATTATGTTTTTGCCCATATCATTATCAAATTTACTCAATTACATGAATATTTACCAGGAATTGATTTAAAAAAAAAAAAAAAGACCTTTCTTTTATTTCATTGGTAGATAATGTTGATATATATATATTGATGGATGATTTTCATTTTAACTCATTACTGAGATCATGACTTAGATTAATTTTATCTGCTTTAATTTAGTTACATACGAAGCTTTTACACTGCAATATTTTTTTACAAATTAACAATCTAAATACTATAAACATGTATCACACTGAATTGATAATATTCATTTTTTTAAATAAATTCTATTTTGGGCAATTTATCATAATTGCATTTTATTTTTATCTTGTGTATTTGTGCCCCATTGCTGTGTTGAGTGCCGGCTTAAATGCAGAAATGGTATTTTGGTGCTCAGTGCATAATCCTTTCTCTTGATTTCTGGCCAAAAATTTGTCTTGAGTGGGGGTATGCTTTGAGTAACTTAATTTGCATAATACACATTTTATTACACTTTCATAAAATAATTTTAGCTATAAACATTTCCACAATTTAACATTTATAAAATATCAAGTAATTCTAGCCGTGTCAGTAGCTTAAAACTGTTTTTCTAGTTTTGATTTCTTATTTTACAAAACAAACTATGCATGATTGTGTAAATCTAGCCTAATCTGTTTTATTTAAAAAAAAAAAAAAAAAAAAAGAGAAAACTTTGCTAGTCACAGTGTTATATGTGCATAGTACACACAATCTAAAATATCTTCTACAAAATACACCATTTTTTACATGTATATACATATTTTTTTTTCTCAGTTGTACAAAATATCTATTTGCCCATTTTTAAACCTTTAAGGAAACACAAAAGTTTGTAATTTTATTTACACAATTTATTTATATTTTAATAATTGAAAGTTGTATTGCAGGTACTGGGTCTTGAATAAATTATGAGAAAAATACTTCATCCTCTGTCAAAAAAAAAAAAAAAAATTAAATACTTTGTACATTAAATTTATTCAAACATTTACAAATCATATTCAGTTTTTTTTTCCCTCTTACTGCATAATATATAATTATATTTGGTCTGCTCAGATTGTTTTTGATATGCTAATAATTTTTTTAAATAAATCATAATGCAATTTTTTTTTCCATACAGGTATAAATTTATCACCTTTCATATTTTTCAATATTTTTATTTTTATTTTGCATATTACAATTTTATTTATGGTATTGGCACAGAAATTGAATTTCTTCAAGACACATTTTTTTACATAATAACGAACAATTAATTGTTGTGCCAAATGTGATTTTGGTTCCATAAAGTTATTTATAAGTTATTTTGACACACACAAGATTAAAATTTACTTATGATGTGTTCACATAAACCTGGCTGGATCATCGAGATCTTGAAATATGTCAGTCGTGAATTAAACACCTCATGTCTTAAAATACAATCACACACTTACTCATTTTAAAATACATTATTTATTTCATTTGTCAATTTACCATATTTAATAATTAATGCAGTTAACTGAAGGTTATTTTTTGAAATTATCAAATATTTTGAATTACACATTTTTTTTATTTTTCTCATTTACCTTTATTGACTATTTTTGTATAAACACATGATGATAGCAGATGAATGTTTGATGAAGAAGAGAAATATTTAAGAGAAATAATAAGATTAAAAAAAAAAAAAAAAAAAAAGAATTGATTTATGATCAATGAGGTCAACTGATTTTTGTCAATGGGAATTCACGAATAAATATGCTAGCAGATTCAATCATATGAATCATATTTTTGTGTACACTTGTTGAAGGCAAATATAATTGCCGTTTAATTTTATTCCAGCTGATGATTTAAATTGTGTTGACGTATTCTGTTGAAAAGGTCAACTAATATTTATATATTTTGCATATGCACTGATTTATTTGAGTTGACGTATTCTGTTGAAAAGGTCAACCGTTATTATTCTGGCCATGCTTTACATATTATTTGCGCTATTTTTAAGAGGATCCTCACACAATAAAAATAATAATAATAATAATTAAATAAAAAAAGGCCTATATATTTTTTTATGTGTACACTAACAAACATTTTTTTTACTTTTTCTTTTTGTTTACATTTTAGTGCACGTTAAATTCGTGATTAGAGAGCGTTCACTACAGCTATGATAATTTGTTTTTGTGGCAATTTATTTTAATTTTAATATATTGTGGAACACTTACAGACATATACTAAATTTTTTAATAGTTCAAATTATTTCAGTTGATATTCATTTTTTACAATATTGTTTAAATATTAAAACATATCACCCATTTAATTGCAAATTTAATTACATTTACACATTTACCCTTTAAAACACAATTGTGTTGCTCTGGTTGTCAGTATAATAATGACTTTATAATCTTTGGATTTCGACCATTATATTGGTTTCAACACCTGTAATTGTGTAGGGGACTTCTAATTTTTTTTACAACAATTTTTAAAGTTATAATTTAATAATTAATTCACACAAATAAAAAAAAAAGTTTAAATTTTATATTTTTGTTACTAGATCTCTATGTGTGTTCCCGTATATGTTTTCTTTTGGGTCGGAATTTCATTATATTATTGGCTGATTTATGAGTTTGTCAGTCATAAAACAAATATATCCAATAGTATTATTTTATTCTCTTGTACACGCATGTTTTACCATGCTTTTCTGCATTATTATCAGACTTGGCCTCACAACCCAATGTTTGACACACACACATACACACGTTCACAAAATTTTCTCTGACCCATTTAGTTAATATTTTATTGGTTCACGTGTGGTGATGTCGTTTTACATTTTTGTTTATTAAATTTTTACAAGCATTTTTACACACAAAAAAAATAAATAAATAAATAAATAAATAAATAAATAAAATAAAACTGGTTATATTAATAAAACACACCTACACAAAAGTAAATAAGTAGATAAATAATTTTTATTTCTTTGTCAACTTACAGTAAATTCTGATATTTTTTTAGAGTCTATGTGGTTTTCGTATAAAAATGAAGTCATTGGTAAAACGTGAAATATCCGTACATATTCTGTACGTGTTAGAAAATTTTTGGTTTACAAATAATTTCTTGTTTAATAAGTAAATTTTTTTTTTTTTTTTTCTTTCAACTTAAATTAAATACTTATTTGTTTAAAATTTCTCATTTAAAATAATCCCATTTTGTAATGTTTTGCACCACAGATGCATTTTCAATGGTACTTTGAAATTATCTGTGTGTTGCAAGAGGTAGTCTGTGCAGAAGCATGTGGCTGGTTCACTCTTCATTTTTTTTTAGACTATTTCTTGCTGAGCAATATTATAAAATTATCCGTGTAACATACGCTATGATTCTTGGGCAATATATGGAATATTGCTTAGGCTTGATAAAACAATAATTCAAATTAATTCTAAAACAATATATGTTTAGAAATTTTATAGTTTTTGACAATTTTTATACATGGTTTTGTCTTGTTACATCTATACTAAAATGACTTTAATTTTTATCGATGCCAATTTTGTTACAAAATTATATAAATTAATTTTTCAAATACTAATTACTTGTTAAAGTTCTGTTCAGGAAAAGGAAATTATTTCATAAGAGTAAATTTTTAATAATTTTTGACCAACACAATATATTGAAATAAAGTTTGTTCAGAATTTCTGCAGAGAAAATAAATTATAATACAAAAAATAAAAATAATTTGTTTTTCTTTAAAATATTACTAGAACTATTACATGTGCGATCTTATTTCAACATAGGGCTAGATTTTTTTTTTTTTTTTTTTTTTTCCTACACATTTTTTACACATAAGACATTTCATTATGTCTCTTTGCAGAATGCTGGTTGTCATGTTTTGCACAACATGAGGCCTCTTCTGCTTCTCATACAGTTCATTATGCTATGTTCGGTATGGCATCACAAAACCATGTTGGTCATAGCTATTGTACTATTCTACACACTCTGGCTCATTTTGTTAAAATTTAGATTTTCACGTGCAGAATAAATTTTATATACTCTAAAATTATTTGGATTTTTTTCATATTAATGCTATATTATTTTATTTAAATTAACAATTAAAAATTTAAATCAGTTGATTTACATATTTTTTTTGCTACTGATTTCCTTTTCCTTTTCTCAAGCATATATGCCATTTTATGAATGGGAACTTTGATATTTTCAACAAATTATATATTGTGTCACACTAGTATACTTCACTTATTAGATGATTATTTCATGTTCAATACACAGTGTTATAACAATGATATGTCTTGTGAGTTGTTCTATAACTATGTATATTATTCAAATTTTCAAATTTTCAAATTTATTCTTATATGCCTTATATGCCACCTTGTTTTTTATTGTTGTTTGACAAAAGATTATTTGTATTATTTTCAGCAATATTACTTGAGATATTCAAATTGTAATGTGCTGTTTCTAGGTGAGAGAGAGCAAACTTTTTTAATTTTTTTTTTTTTTTTTTAGGGCATTGGGGAGAAATATGTGAGAACAAGTTCACACATATGTTCTTTTAAATATTTATTTATTTTCTAAATAATTCAATTTAAATTTTTAAATAAAAAAGTCAATTTATTAAGAATAGTTATAAAATTAATTAATTTTTTTAACAAATTTATTTCAATTTAATTTATTCCAATAAAAAAAAGAACATTTTATTCTGTAATATCCTCTGAAATCAATTCATTCTATTATAAAAGTCAATCTATATTTAATTTAATTTGTATTTTACTAAGGGACTTATTCGTTTGTAGATAGATACATTTCCCCCTTTTCAATAACGTTATGTTCAATATGTCATTTAATCATAGATAGAAAATAATTTATTTGTCTAAATTACTTTATAATATAAACAGAAGTTGCAAAATTTATTTCATTTCCTGTCATTTGTGCTATCATAATGACTTTGTTTAGTCTCATTGGCGTCAACTCGTTTCTTTTAATAATAATAATAAAATAAAAAAGAACAGATAAATTCTTAATGATATATTGATGGCGCCAATAAAAAATAATTACTTTGGCATAATTTATGTTGCCAAGCTTGGCTTTGTCTTTTGAATAACGGATTAAATTTTTGAATTAACCAATTAGAACATTCTTTTGGCACTTTATTTGGCATTAGTTTATTAATTTCGGGTTTGAATTGGCGAATGCAATGGAGTACTTCTCTCGCATCAAAACAGTCAACATCTCTTGTTTACTGGTGTAAGAAACTATCGTTTGCTCTCCCTCTCTCTCTCTTCCTTTTTAGATCATATGAGAACCATTATAAGTGAATGCTTGATAATTCATGTTTTTTTAACATAAAAATAAAGAACGCTTTCTATTGCAAGTGACTTTTATTATTTATTGTCAAGTATCACTCCTTTTTGAAAGATTATGGATTTACAGCCCTGGTGTTTTGCGGTAAGCGATGTACTACAACTACATGATGGTGCCACTTATTTCACGGACAATAAAACTTCTTCACATTCATATATTTTCATGAAAATTGAACAGTAGCTTTATAATATGCTGTCTAGGCCGAATATTAATTCAATTGTAACGTGAATGAAAATTTGAAAATAATTGAAAATTGCAATATTTCCCCCCAGTATAAAACACATGATATCTTAATTGATTACAACCATTTCCGTTTTCATCACAGACATCACAGACAGTTGTCTCGTACGTGTTTTGTTTCCGATCGAGACCGCTTAGAAAATCGTCTGCCTGTTGCCAACTAAATTTCATAGTTTAGTTAATTTTAAAAAATCTAATTGACGTATCGATAAGCCGCTTGCATTCTTAGATTCAGAAAAAATTCCCCTTTCATTTGGTACCAAATTCGTAATGATCGGACTAATATTTCTAATTTATTTTCCATTTTTTTCTGCTTTTAACTCCGTTAAAATATCTACTTTTATGCAATCTCGGTGAATTCTGAGTCATTGAGATCGCTTTTTGATTAAGACATAGGTCTAAATTTTAATTAATATCTCCGCAACTAATTAAAATTTTTAAATTCTGTTTTGACTATCCCCTCGGGCAGGCTTCTGAGTACCCGTATGTCAAATTTTGTAGTTCTGCGTTCAGTAGGGGCTGAACGTATAGATGCTCAGACAGACAGACAGAGAGACAGACAGACAGACAGACATCTTCTTTTATTATTATAGATAGATAGAAGATATACGCGTGTGCGTTATTTTGTGCGTTAATTTAATTAATTTATTTTTTTCGTATTGTCAAATCAGATTTGAAATCAGAAAACCATGCAATTTATTCAAGCTATACCGATTACCGATTGTACCTCGTAGTGCTTTATAGAAAAAAATAATAAATAAAAATAAATAAATAATTTTCAAGTTGTACTTTCAATGAAAATGTTTACATTTTCCCTAATTTTATATATTAACTAGTTATGAACACAATAGTTACATATTATCACATATAAAAAACAAATTGATCTATTATTTATTTTAAATTTATAATAAAAAAAGATAAGAAGAAGAAGAATATTAAAAATAAGAAAATTAAGAAAAACAAAAATACATTTCAAAAGTTGTGTGGAATTCTTATTTTTTCATTCTATTTAATTTTATACTTTCACAAAATAAATAAATAAATAAATAAATAAAAATGAAAAGTTCTTTAATTTGCAGCTTTACATGTGATTTATTAGATATGCATCTTTGCATCACTAACCTTCCAATGATTGAATTAAAAAAAAAAAAAAAAAAAAAAGAAAGAAAGAAACTCAATGACATTTCATTCGAAAACACTTAATGGTACAGATATTTTTAACGCTAAATCAGGGGTATCTCAAATATATACTTTTATTCAACTATAACGCATCTGCTTAAGTATTGCGTTTCTTCTTTTTGTATTGTATAGATTTATTGATTGCATTTGCTTTTTAACTGTTATCATCATCATCATCATCATTATTATTTTTTTTTTACTTCTCATATCCATAGTAAAGATTAGATAATAAAAAATAAAAAAAATCCGATAAGATTTTTTTGCTAATAAATTATTCTAGTACCATCAGGTACTTTCATTTTTAAAAGTATTTTCATTTCACTTGATTTATCTGATATTTTTATCCCAGTGTGAATATGTTTCTTTGGAGAAGACAGTTTAATGGAAAATGGAGATGAATCGAGGTTAGTTTACAGATGAAAATATTAATATTAGTTATATTTTAAAGGTTTTTACACCAATTACTTATTTCAGTCCAATGATTTCAAATCAATTAAAGCATAGAACGATCTTAATATTTGATTTTTCAAAAGAAGAAATTATTGTTGGATATCAATTGATATTGAAATAATTGTTTCATGTATGTTAAAATAATTTTGACCGTCACAAATGGCGTTTTCTTAAGAAAACTGTAAAAACAAAAGAGATTTAAAAAGACCAAGCGCTTTAGAGAACTTGTTATCTATAATAATAATTAAATAATAAAAATCTGCAGTCACTTCATTCGACTTTCCTAACATTTAATATTTAACGGTTATTTAAACTTATTTTAATAAGAGAAATCGTTAAAAATACAAAAAGGAAAATCATAATAAGGTTTTTGAATACCTTCACCAAAGATGTATGTCATTTAATGGATCGTATTTTAGGGTAAGTGCACCAGTGATTGACACTTTTAGAGCAATCTCTGATGTTTTTAATGTTCTAGTCATCAGAAAATATTTTTAGAAATCTTAAGTTAGAACATATGGCATGAAAGACATTCAGAACCACATATATGTGAAAATATATACATTTGATAACAATTATTTTTTTAATGAATTTTTATTTGACACCCACTCAATGTTCCAGTAATTGACACTGCCATTTTTTCGTTTTATAAGTAATTGGCTCCCTATGTTCCAGTGTTTGACACTGCTAGTTATTCATTTTACCAGTTATTAGCACCCTATGCTCCAGTGTTTGACACAAAATGTTAAAATTCTTATATGTAAAATATATGATTTTATTATTTTTCTTATTTATTAATTATTTCGGGTTAGATGTCAATTACTGGAGCATGCCAATCACTGGAGCATCTACCCTATCCAAATTCCTTCGTGAGTCCCGTGAATGAACTATAAATAATAAATTTGCAATATCAAGTATTTGTCTGTCCCTCCCCCTTTTTAAAAGTTTTAACCAATTTAACATTATTAAAGCGAACGTTAAATAATCTAAACCCATAGACCACAATGTGTAAAAATTCTACTTTGTATACCGGTAAAAAAAAAAAAAAAAAAAAAAAAAAACTTTAAGTCTTACATTCATGTAATCTGTACGGTTCTAGAGATAAACTATAACATGCCTAACAATTTATACCTTAATTAAATGTAAAGTTTAGATGCTATCGCACTTCAAATGTTTTGAATTCATTAACCATAATGATGACGAATTATTTTTGTGTTCCTGTAAAAGAACTATAAGTTCTGTACTCATCAAAATCTATATAAGATGTGCGACGGTGATCTATAACCTACCCACCAACTTTTAGTTCAATCGTATAAGGCGTTTATAGAAGCTATTGCACTTTCCTTACATAAAGTATGTTCGGAAAGTAAAAAGTAGAATGTATTTTAAGAAAGCACCATACACTAATTATTAAATTGTTATTTTTATGCTAATTTATTGCATGCATTATCTTAAATGTGTGCCGAATTTAGGATTATTGATTCAATTTCTTTGTTGTTACTCTTAAGGACATGGTAGACATCATAAATCGATTACTTTTTTACACTTATTTTGTATACATACAGGTGATGGACAAAATAAAGGAAATGCTTTCATTTTTTTACGTTTTGTCGAATATCTTGAAATATACTTACCGTGTTGTTCTTCAATTTTGGGAATAAAGAAAACATGTCTTTTTCATATTTTCAGCAAAGATTTTGTCACGAAGGACATTAGGGGACGAACAACAAATCCAACAAAATAAAAAGGATTTGTGACAAAGAGTTTGTTAATTTCTAACAAAGAGTTTGTTAATTTCTAACACTTTCTAATAAAGTTGAAAGTGTTTATGACTTGCATTTGTCTGTCTGTCCGTGTTCTAACCCACATAAATATCATGCAATTTATAAAAGAACATTTTCATTACAGTCAGCGAAGTAACAAAAGAAAAAGAAATATTTTACCTTGAATTTTTTTAAAAATTATAAATAGAAACTTAGTGGATGTTATAAAATACACTGAGCCTTTAAAAAATTATTATTATTATTATTATTATTATTATTATTATTATTATTATTATTGAGGAAAGTATAAGAACCTTTATTGTATTTCATTCTAATTTGAATCATGGAATCTGGTATCTAAAGGACGAATGGATTCACATAAATTAAAAAAAAATTACAAATTTCTTTCTTTCCTTATTTCTTTTTTTTTCTTTTTTTTTTTTCTTCGAAGGATAAATTTTAAAAATAGAATAAACTTATATTTCCTTTATTAAAACAGGCTTCGAAAACGTTATGATGAATGAAAAGTTATATTTCAAAATACGCAAATAAAATCGATGCACGAAAGTAAAAAAAGTATTAAATCAATTAATACTTTTTTCACTTATTTTAAAAATTTGTATAGATACAGCATCAACTTATTATTATTATTTTAACAAATTTGATCTTTATATTTAAAATAATAAAGGGATTTTCTAATATTACTGTGTGTAGCATAAAAGTAAACGCTTTAAATTGTATTTTAATGAAAAAGTTTCACGAATCAGCCACATATTTTTTTAAAAAATTGTATTTACTTTCATAATTACGCTCTAAAAAACAGCTTTTTATTAATTGCTCGAGAAGATGGAGTTAACAAAATTAGTCTTAATATCATTCTACTTTTAAGAACTATTTTAAAGCATTTCGGTAAAATTTTGCGAAATAGTTTAATTAGTATCTCAATACAACGAGGACGTTATTCTATATGAAGGTTTCTTTGAACAAATCCTTTTTTGGCCAAGATCTGCGGTCCATGCCTGTACAGTTGACTTTAAACTCTACATTAAAACATTTTGGGCCGAGTGTAACTTTTCTTAAAAAAAAAAAAAAAAAAAAAAAAAAAACAACAAAAAAAAAAAAAAAAAAAAAAAAAAACGTAGATCCGAACTAATATGACTAATTTTCATTTAAGAGACCTAAAATTTTCATTATACTGTTAAAATTTTCATTATTACACAGTTAATATTTATACATTAAAATATTGATTTTTTTTTTTTTTTTTTTTTTTTGTAAAAAATTAGTGTAAACCTTGTTGTAACTGCGATACTAGGTTTTCGAAGTTACCCAAAACGTTTATCCTCAAAATTTTATACGAAAAATGGAGTTTTTATTTCAGAAACATATGAAAATCTATTATTTTCTAAACTTTCTGATAGGCTCTTCTTTCAAAAGTTTCTAAAAAATATTAGAAATCGTGGGTAATTTTAAGATAGTATTAAAATCAGTTATTTCCAAATGATTTTTTTTTTTTTTTTTTTTTTTTTTTTTAACTGTTGTATAGATATAAAAATGTCAAGAAATGATTTATTAATTTATAATTTATTCTGAGTATCCTTTGGAGACGGTGTTGACTAAATTATCCTTTTTGGCCAAGGCCTGTGGCCCATGCCTATACAGTTGCCCTTAAACCCTACACCAACCTTTTTTGGCCTAGTGTAACCTTAAAAAAAATATACAAAAAAAAAGTTAATATAATTAATTTTCATTAAAGTTACTTAAAAATTTATTTATTATAGGATTCAATTTCATTATTAAAAAACAAAAAAATATGTAAAACCGAATTAATACAATTAATTTCATTAAAATTACTTAAAAATTTCATATTTATGGGTGATGAAATGGTAAGTTATTTTAAGATAATATTCATCAATACTTTGGTTATTTCTAAAATTTTTAAATATTGTATAAATACAGAAATTTTGAGAAATTATTTATTAATTTTAAATTTATCAAACTTTTTATTAAAGGAATCGTTTATTATTTCAGTTGCCACGGGGAATTTCTAAAGTTGCGAAATTAATTTGTTTTCCGAGAAGTTTTTCAAACTGTAACACTAAACAATTAATGATGGCTGTTTTAATAGAATCATGCTTCCATTTTGATTAAATTTATGATTTAACATCTCTTTAGAATGTTGTAAGCGGATGTTTATTCAGGGTTTCGCATTTCAGTAACATGTTGACGTCAAAGTCTCTTAAAAATGATCTCGATAAATTATAATTACTTCGCTCCGCTGGATATAATTTCTGGAAAGCCAGGTTTCTTAGAAATCAATTATATCCTTCTATCCCAGTCTTGCCTCATTTCGTGTTCAAGCACTTAAAAAATCGATTTTCATCGCGAATCAAGAAAATCTTCGTTGGGTTAAGTAAAATATGAATAATGAAATGTTTCGAAATCTGTGGAAGATTTCCACTTGATTCATACTTATTGATTTAATTTTTATCTTGATACCGCATTATATATGTAATTTTCGGTTTTAATATTTGATGTTATTCTTGATAAGAATGAAAATTTGTACAAATATTATCTTTGCTTTTGAAGGTTAAAGTTGAGGTTGAGTAGGTTTTACGTCTCATTAGAGCAAGCAATGCGTCAGTTGACAACGGTCTGGGATTCACTTCTGGGAGTGGTTCGAAGATTTGCCATCGCAATTTTGATTCTTTGCGGAGGGTATGGATCCTCCATTTCAGTAATCTCCACACAGAAGTATTAATTGAACGAAACGTGGAGAACTTTGCAGAGACGGCGGAATTTACATATACCAGCTACCATTAATGTATAGGAAGGGCTTTGTCCGGTTTGAGTATCGAGCCCGCAACAGGGCTGGAGAATATAAGGGCTGGTTCATCGCAGTCGAAAAAGTGAAACCGGAAATACTCACTGATGACGTAGCTGCAAACACGCCAATCCGATTCAGACTATTGAGCAAAATTGAAATTACGGAAAAGATATTAATATGCTGCTTAAATCTTTATATTTTCCGCAGTTTTGAAGAGAAAAATATTAGCAAACCATGGTTTTTCATAGTTAATATTGAAATCATTAAATACAAAAGAATAAATATTTTTTAATTATCAAAATTTCACTAACGGGAACAAATTTTAATAAAATTTTGCTAAAACGATGCGGTACTGAAAAGCAAGCATATTTTAAATGTTTTATAGACAGAAGTTGAAATTAGATTTGTATGAAATGTTGGCTTTTTTATGCATTTCAAGATTAAAAAATACCATATGCATCAAAAAGCAAAATTTTTTTTAAAAAATAAAACATGAATTTCAAATATATAATGAAAATGCAGGTACTATTTTAAAATAATTTTGATTTTTTTTCCCCCCCCCAGGCTTATTTGGTTATTTTAAATAGAAAATGCATGGAGATGAATGCTACTGAAATTCAAATGAAGCAATTATGCGTTAGGTTACTTTCTATAATTATAATTTTTTTTAAAGTAAAGTTTTAACACCAGCATAATTAACATAAGATTTTTGAAAATGTGAAATCTGGTGTAATCATTTATGGTTTAATAAATTTACAATCATCATTCATTGAATCAAAATTTCGGTAAAAGTGGCATAATTTTACGGCATTCATATAAATAAATGGACCAGTCCGATCAAATTTCGGGAAAATGTATAGATATGCCATGGGAAAACAATTTTTTTAGACCTATTGTATAAACATAAAAAAAGTATATATTGATATATATATACATACATAACAATTAATAAAGCATTTTAAGTAAAAAAAAAAAAAAAAAAAAAAAATAGAAGTTACTTTTATTTATTTATTTTTAATTTTATTCATTTTGTAAATTAAGTATAACAACTGACTTTTTAGATTACAACAGTAGTTGCTACAAATAATAACTTTCCCAACGATTTTATTTATTTATTTTTTGTTATTATTTATTTTATTTTATTTTATTTTTTTCCATTAAAAAAAGAAAAGAAACGAAAAAAGAAAAAGAGTCTGTGCTAAATACAATTTAGTTTTAGACAAGAAAGTTTTATTTATATTATTTTATCTTGTTTAATACCAGATATTGCCTTGCCCGACATTCAGCTTTATTCAAGGTTTTTTTTTTGAAAAAAAAAGTCCACTTTTTTGTCTGTCTGAAAAAAATTGTCCTGTTGTTTCTAAAATTATTGCCTCCCACTAGTGGCTGAGAAATTCTGCTCTCGAAGCTGCAAGACGGGAAGTACCGTGTTCAATCCTAGATTGCACTCGTCGACTTAGCCATTCAGAGTTTTTCGTGGTTTTCACCGAAATTCGCAAAATTACGTGCTAGAACCCCTTTGTAAGGCTCCCATCTAGGGCATCTCCTTCCTTGGGCTCAGGCCCCTAGTGCAGACAATAGGCCTTAACATAAACATCAACACCCGATAGTGTATTTTTTTTTTTTTTTTTTCTTTAATGCAAAATTTATGCAAAAATATAAAATTTTCTTTTATGCAAAAATGTTTAAAAGAAACTGATTCTCATCATCAAAATATGAAGTTGTGTTTCTTAACAACAGTTACTAAGTTAATTTTTAACCTTTTTTTACTTTAATTACTTCCGTACAGGCTATGATATATATATTTTAAAAATTATATGGACAGTCACAGGTGCCTTCTACTATAATTTTTATTTTATTTTCATTAAATGTTTGTTTAATTGAATGAAAAAGGATATTTTAATTTACGTAAATTTAATATGAAATTTTATCAAATGTACAGTCGGTAACAAAAGTGTCCGAACACTAGCAAAAATTCCTATGTAAAAAAAAGTACACTTCATACGGTTCTGTTAAATAAATCCTTATCGAATCATGTTCTTAGACTGACTAAGAAGAGGATTCGACAAGGATTTATTTAACAAAACCGTATGAAGCGGACTTTTTTTACATGTGAATTTTTGCTAGTGTTCGTACACTTTTGTTACCTACTGTACGATTGGAGGAAGCAGAGGAATTTAAATATTTTCGTAACAAAAATCGTAAATTCTTACTATGACATAAAGTACGAGAAATTGAAATTTTAAGTAAAATTATTTACTTACAATAAATAATGTAAATAAAATTTATAAAAAATTGGCCGAAATTAAGTTTAAGGTTTCCTATTGTGTGTATGTGTTCAAAATGCTACCAGGTCAATATAATCCTTTTGTGAAAAATGGTCATTACCAGACACTTGCATTTTTTTTTTTTTTTTTTTTTTTTTAATATTTACTGAATCCTTCCTCTGGCATATTCGCATCCATTCTTTACATAAATTTTCATTCTTTTGTGGAAATATATGAAGAATCATACGTTTTCCCTTTGTGTTACGATGCGTATTACTAAACGTAGCAACTGCACAAGGGGGCATTTAAAACCATTAGGCATTTAAAAACATAAATTGTAAAATAAAACAGTTGAGAATCGAAGCATGATAAATTCAATAAGTGTGTGTTTTCTCTCTGTCTTCATGGTTTTCCCACAATGAGACAAAGAACAAAACAACTGCCCAGTGTCCAAAACATTTCGCTTTCGGGAAGCGTGTTTCTAGTGACGTCACAAGACATCCGGTTGGGGAAAAAGTCAGTCACAAGGCGGCAAGCACATCTTCAAAGGGATGACCTAGCCCTTGTATTCTATAGTCCTGGCCCGCAATCTTTCGTTTACGAGCCCGATTCTCTACCAAACATGCTACCGCGGCCCCTTCCTTTTTAAGGAATTAAGTCTATGTGAATTATTACCAGCAATATTACTTTCTAATCGAATTTGGATCTCTTAAAAGATGTAGAAGAGCTAAAGAAGGAAGCAGTGACAAGTAATAGGTTTTTCAAAATGCATTTATTGTACAATTTGAGGTTTCATTTATAATCTTTTGTTCAAATCCCCAACCATACCTATACATTTTAGAAAACACTGAATACAAAAGACAATGCCATTATTATTTTCTTTTCTTTCTTTTTTTTTTAAATTATTTTTTCTTACTTAAAGGATTGATACTCAAACAGTTCTCGTGTAAATTTTGTTACTAGCATTCCTTTTTATTATTTTTTATTATTAATTTTGAAATTCCATTATGAAAATTTAGACTAACTAACCAATTTAAAAAAAATGCCTTAATTAATAGTGATCGTCTGAGTCAGCACCAATTCGGAAGCTGTTGCCAATAAGGTAAACTTATTCAAATTTAGATGCAATGAAATCAATTCTGCATTTAGTTACTGCAGCGAATGCGTCTGCATATCACATTTTATATTCGTTTGAAACAAATTTTTCTAGTATTACAATTATTTGATTTTATAAATAAAGTAATCATTCACTAACTTTCAATTAAAAATATATATATATATATTCTTATTAAATTGTTACATATTTACGTATCTTCATATAAATATCAGGATAATTTTGTAAAGTAAATCACATAAAACGTTTCTTCATGTTTAATTTAATTATTCATTTGTCATAAATTTCATTTCTTTTTTTCTTTCATTCCTGGCTTCTCTATATTAATATTCTGATAAGAAAAGCAATTTTTAATTCAAAGAAAAAAATGAATGAATATATATATATATCATAAAAAATTTCCTGAAATGAATTAGCATTATGAACCAATAGTTACAAATTAATCTGTATTCTCGGGTTAATTTCGAATGCTTTTGGATAGATTTCGATTCTATCTTTATCATAGGATAGATCATTTCTCAAGAAAATTCTTATCTGTAATTTAATAACATAGTCAATCATTTTAATTAAAACGTTTAATTATATCAGATGACAATCAATTTGGAATGAATGAAATTTAAAATACGTCATTTTTATTTTTTTTTCAAAATATTTTATTTTTAAGAAGTCACTTTGAATATGACTTCAGTCTATTGAAACTGATTACAATTATCACATTATTGTGGGGAAGAAAAAAGTAATCTGGTGTGGCATTCACACTACTTTCTTTAACCCTAAATTACCATACACGTTATTACAGTTTAAGGTGGATGATAAGATATTTGTAATTAAACATTTATAAATTCCTTTAAGAGGAGGGGGCCTTGGGGGTTTTAACATTAAAAATATCAACTTTTTTGAAAAAAAAAAAAAAAAAAAAAAAAAAAAAATTAAAAAACTAAATAAAAAACTAAAATAAAAGAGCCGATTTTTTTTTTTTTTTTTTTTTTTAAATAAAATAAAAAATAATCTGTTGTGGCATTCACACTAGTACTTTCTTTAACCCTAAATTACCATACACATTATTACAGTTTAAGGTGGAGGATAAGATATTTGTAATTAAACATTTATAAATTCCTTTAAGAGGAGGTGCTTAGGGAGTTTTAACCTTGAAAATACCGAGTTTTTGGAGAAAAAAAAAAAAAAACTGAAATAAAAGTGCAGATTTTTTTTTTTAATTAAAAAAATAATCTGGTGTGGCATTCACACTTCTTTCTTTAACCCTAAATTACCATATACATTATTACAGTTTAAGGTAGATGATAAGATATTTATAATTAAACATTTATAAATTCCTCCAAGAGGAGGGGTATAGGGAGTTTTAATCTTAAAAATACCGACTTTTTTTGAAAAAAAAAAAAAAAAAACGCTAAAATGTGAACAATTTTGAGTACTTTGATCTCGTTTATGAATCGACTTACCTTGAATTAAAAGTTATGAATAAAATTGTAATTGATGTCAATACTGAACTCTATTGTATTTCTAAAGTTTAATGTTTCTTTTCTCAAAAGGGCGACCATTCGCATGATACCTTATCGTGAAATTAACCTTGGTCTTAAAATGTTTGTACAAAGCTATTTCATAAAATGAATTAAGAGTTTTGAGATATTTTTAAATTTTACTATTTAAAAAAAAATTATGTGAAAGATAAAAATTTGAAAATTTCCTAAAAGTTCAGATGTTTTTGAAAACAATATTTAGCTAAATAATGTTAATTTTACTAAATATTAATTCGTTTTGGTGATATCCTTT
The DNA here is from genome assembly GCA_963930645.1 of Salticus scenicus. NCBI lineage: Eukaryota > Metazoa > Arthropoda > Arachnida > Araneae > Salticidae > Salticus > Salticus scenicus. The sequence goes on from OZ005648.1 coordinate 218,181,264, forward strand.
ATATCAATGTGTGTATTCAAAACTTTATAAAAATAGGTGAAAAACTTTTTTTTCAAAATATTGCGGATGGTAGCAAAAAAGAAATCCCTTCGAGTGCAATGAAATTCAATATTAACATCAGTTACAATTTTGTTCATAACTTTTCAACCAAAGTACATAGAATCAAAAATGAGGCACTAAAATGTTAAAATCATTCATGTTGCAACACACACATACATGTATGTATATATATTAAAAATGCCGATTTTTTTTTTTTTTAAGGATAAAACTCTCTAAACCCCCTAAATAACAGTTGAAAATTGTTTTAGAAACAATTTTATTTCAAAAACATTTTCGTGTGGGGGAGAAGAAGGTGGTGGTTTCCCTGTAAACTTCCTGTTTGAATATTGTATCTACAATCATAAAACATGTTATTAAATTCAATTATTAAGCTGTTATTAAATTCAGTAAACTATTTCCACTTATTCAAAGATTTTCCTTCCACAACAATCTTTAAAATCCACTCGATCAATTATGAGTAGCCCTGTATATTATCTGTAAATTATATACGCGCCAAAGAGTGTACTTAAATTTAGCGCAGCAAACAAAATATAAATAAATAAATAATAATTATAAGATAAAATTTTTTTTATAAACCATGTTTTTAATTTTTCTGTTGAATCATATAAACGCTACTGAAGGCAGCCGGAACCCCAGCAATTGGATAAAAGTATTAAAAAAATTCCTTGCTATCGTCTTTTGATCTATTATAAAAGTTTCAAATGGCTATCTAGCCGGGAAGTTAGTTAAAAGTTGATTGCAAGCTTTGTACTGGAAACGCTGCCGAAGGCAGCAGGGTTCCGAAGCAGCTGGATAAAAATATTTTTAAAAAGCATTTTCACCGCATTCTGAACTATTCCGAAAGTTTCAAATGTCTAGCTACTCGGGAAGTTAGTTAAATAAGTTTTCTGTTGAATCATATGAACGCTGCCGAAGGCAGTAGGGACCTGAAACAGTTCACTAAAAGTATTTAAAAAAATGTATTGCCACCGTGTTCTGAGCTATCCTGAAAGTTTCAAATATCTAGCTAGTCGGGAAGTTAGTGAAAAATCGATTGCAAGCTTTGTACTGGTAACGCTGCCGAAGGCAGCAGGAACCCGAAACAGTTGGCTAAAGGTATTTAAAAAAATGCATTTTCACCGTGTTCTGAACTATTCTGAAAGTTTCAAATGTCTAGCTAGTCGGGAAGTTAGTTAAAGAAATTTTCTGTTGAATAATATAAGCGCTGCCGAAGGCAGTGGGACCTGAAATAGTTGACTAAAATTATTAGAAAAATGTATTGTCACCGTGTTATGAGCTGTCCTAAAAGTTTCAAATGTCCAGATAGTCGGAAAGTTAGTGAAAAATCGATTGCAAGCTTAGTACTGATAACGCTGCCGAAGGCAGCAAGAACCCGAAACAGTTGGCTAAAGGTATTTAAAAAATGCATTTTCACCGTGTTCTGAACTATTCTGAAAATTTCAAATGTCTAGCTAGTCGGAAAGTTAGTTAAATAAATGTTCTGTCGAATAATATAAGCGCTGCCGAAGGCAGCGGGACCTGAAATAGTTGACTAAAATTATTAGAAAAATGTATTGTCACCGTGTTGTAAGTTGTCCTGAAAGTTTCAAATGTCTAGCTAGTCGGAAAGTTAGTGAAAAATCGATTGCAAGCTTTGTACTGATAACGCTGCCGAAGGCAGCAGGAACCCGAAACAGTTGGCTAAAGGTATTAAGAAAATGCATTTTCACCGTGTTCTGAACTATTCTGAAAGTTTCAAATGTCTAGCTAGTCGGGAAGTTAGTTAAATAAATTTTCTGTCGAATCATATAAGCGCTGCCGAAGTCAGCGGGACTTGAAATAGTTGACTAAAATTATTAGAAAAATGTATTGTCACCGTGTTGTGAGCTGTCCTGAAAATTTCAAATATCTAGCTAGTCGGGAAGTTAGTTAAAAATCGATTGCAAGATTTGTCCCTGACAAACACACAAACAAACAAACAAACAAACAAACAAGAATCGAAGTTAATAAAAACATGGTAAAAATTATAACACAACTTCAAATCCACTTATTAACTTAAAAGTTAATGAAACAGTTAAGAGGCTTGTGACATATTATTTATTATTATAATCTAAATTTTCCTTTCTGTTTCGTTGCATGAAATTCTATGTTAAAATAAATTTTTAAAAGGCATGTAGTTGTAATTAAAAATTTATGCAACTAACAGACAGTTTGATAAAGTACACGTACAATCCTAGACAAAAAGTATTATTCTAACATTTAGTATGGATGCATAGAATATTACATGAAAAATAATAATGATATTGTGGGGTAATAATTATCAATAAAGCAAGGACAATGTAAAATTTGTCATCATGATAAATTCCGAAAACACTAAATCAATTCGAACGTAAGTTGGACAGTGGACTACCGTTAAAAACATCTGGATTTGTTTGTTAGCCAACTCGATCCACCGCGTTGTTTCAAAATTGACTATTTGAAAAATTTCCAACACTCGCATTTAGGGGAAAAAAAAAAAGAATTTTGTGGCTGAGTATGTAGGTCTCAAGTTTATTAATCAACTCGATCCACCGCCTTGTTTCAAAAGAGTGACCATTTGAAAATTTTAAAGTCACATAAGAAACGTATTTATGAACCGATTTGCATGAAACTCGGCATGTACATTGCCCATATTAATGTTACAAACAAGTGTAGTACTTAACTTGATCCGCTGTTTTGTTTCAAAATGGCGGCCACTTGAAAATTTCAAACTCATATAAAAACGTATTTATGATTCGATTTGCAAGAAATTCAGTGTGTATATAGCTCATTTGAAGGTCTTAAACAATTTTAATAATCTAATTGATCTTTCATCTAGTTATATATATGTATACATATATATATATATATATATATATATATATATATGAAATCGGGCAGTTTGGACGAGCAGAATGAAGAAGAATTGCAGAAAACAGGGAGTTTGGAATCACCTAGGAGAGGCCTTCATCCTGCAGTGGATTGATAAAGGTTGAAATTGATGATGATGATGATGATGATGATGATATATACTTCACAAAAAAATCAACCTACTCTTGCAATTGAACCGGAAGGAATTTCCCCTCCCATCCTCTGAAATCTGAAAATTTCTGTTGGATCACATCTTTATACTTCAAACAAAAACAAAAGAGCATGAAGTGCCACTGTGTTTGAAATAAACGAAACAACCTTCAAAATTTGTCGACTGTTAATTATATGGCTGTCACTCACATTTTGGAGAATTGCCATTTTGGAAAATATATTAAAATTTTAAGTGTATCTTATGCATAATCTGTATATCAATATTCTAACTGTTTTAACTTTTACGCCATTTTCTTAAGAACTTTTTGCTTCTGGTGCATATTGGTTGCACGCAAAGAAAATTTTTTGAACTATTGCCAAAGAAATTAGAATAAAAATAATAGTTAGAATTCTTGAGTGTACTGTTCAATAGAAGTTATAATTTTGTTCTGGATTTTTATTTACGTTTTTGAAAAATATTTACCCCGTTTAAGATAGTTTGTATTAAAATAAGAATTACGAAAACAGAGAAACATAATTTACAATCACTTAGACAAAAGTTTGGTTAAGATTTAAGTTGAGTTGTTTTAGGTTAATGGATTCCATGTAAACTTTTATCATTTTCACGCTAAAACGAAAAAAATTTCAGCATTTTTTTTTCTTTTTTTGAAAATGTAAATATAGTTTCAGTTTTATAAAAGATGAAATTGCTAATATATCCTATAAATGTATGTTTAAAATAAATATTATATTAAAAAATTTCACATCATTCCTTAACTGAAGATTTAGTATCGATTCCATTAGATGAACTCACATTTCACCAGCATTAAACTAATCATTTGGGTAATATTGCAACAGATTAACAATATAAAATAGTAGAACTCTGCTTTGTTCTCATAAATTTTTATTACTATGTCATATTATTTGCATGTTATGAACAATGAACATAGTCGACCACTAGACACAGACACAGACTAAAATGCCTCATCCAATAGGCTTTCTCTTCCCGCTTCGATATATTTACTTTATCATAATTTGCTAATTAATTTTATTAGGATCAATTACGTATTTTAGTTTTGATGAAATTCCATACTATTAATCCCAATGTAACATTCACCATAATGAAAGTTTAAGTGATATGTTACCCTATATTGACATTTATGAAAATCTTCAATTTAAGAAGCTTTTCAATTCAAATTTTAACATTCAATAATGTTCATGGCAGATCATAATTGATATTTTAAAACTGGTTCAACATTCATTGTTACAATGAAAATAAATCTCTTAATTATCGTTTATGCGAAGTTTTTCCTTATTCTGTCATGTTAAGAAAATTTTTAAATTTCGAATAACTTACGAAGTTTTCAAATTAGAACGTTGAAATATCAGGTCATAAAAAATTTGGTTCACTTATAAATAATAGAAACTGAAATACAGAGCCTTCTCGCAGATGGAGAAAATTATGGAACAGCAGTGCTCATTTTCGGTTGATATGCACCCAAACTGAGTTAGCATAAAAATTCCTAATAGCCATTTCTTATAAAAAGTTTTGTGTACTTATATAATATAAAAGCTGACAGAAAAAATTTCCATAAATGGAGAAAACTGCTAAATACCCTGCTTTAGATATTGCAGCATATTCGAGTCACCGATCAGCCAAAATCCACCAAAAACTGCTAGACATTAATTTAAGTCAAGGAGAAGGAGTAATTAAATGTAAAGTTAGATGAAATTATGTGCATTAGCTCTATAGCAACTCCGACGTTTTTGTCAGACACAGACACACACATAGACATTTTCTAAAAAATTGTCAAATTGTGTTTAGTACATTGCAAAATGCATAAATCCATCTAAATCAGTAATTCAAAATTTTTTACGAATCCAGTACTTTTTCATGTGAATATAGAAGAAAATGTTAAACTACGTTTTTATTTGAATTTATTGGAAAAAATCTATTTATTTATTTATTCATTTTTATCCATCTGAGTAACTTTTAAAGATTGACACATTTTTGTTTAATAGTAAATTTCTAATGTACTTTGGCATTTGACTATTTCTTTGTGATATCAAAGTACAGAAAAACAAAATACAAAATTTCGGAGATTATTATTATTATTATTATCATTCCTTTATACTTAAAGACTACCAATGTTAAAACATTATATTCAATTAATATTTTAATTAATTTATTATCTGTTTAATTTTAACACTTCCAGAAAAAAATAGTATGTTGAGGCCACCACAGGATTTTCTTCTATATTTTCCTATACAATATCACGCAGTACAAATTATTTATTAAAATTATTTTCCGTGATGAATGCAGACGATTTTCATATTATAGATGCATAACACAAAATGTTCAATCAATAAAAGACAATTTTGTGCCGACACCTGAGGACGAACTTTTTTCCCCGTGGGACGGGGTCCGGGGGGGAGAGGGGCGGCTATTTTTTTTTTCCGTAAAAAAAAAAAAAAAAGTATATATATATATATCCGATAACTTTGTTTTAAATTAAAGCTATCCAATTGAAAATTTACACAGACACCTCCGGAGGTGGTCCCCCACAGACACCCTCCATCCACAAGGAGGCAGCAATGATCATACATGCACACAATTTTTTCCCTAGTTTACTACTACTACTGTTATCAATAATTTTTATTAATTTCACAATAATTCATTAAAAATAATAATCTTTTCCGAAATTTTGTTCTATCTTACTGTATCGAAAAATATGAAAAAATACGACGATAGCGTCACCTGTTGAGCAATTTATTCCTTAATGTAATCAGCACCAGTTTAGGTCAAATTCCAATTAAATATCAAGTTTGGTTAAATTTCATTCATTGGTTCGTGAGATATAGCGTCCACAAAATTTATGATGCACACACATAGAGACAAACAGACAGGCAGTCGGACGGACAGACTTTTTTTAGAAAATAGTTAAATCGTATTCAGAACATCTTAAAATGTGTAAATGCATCAAAAAACAGAGGTCAAAAATTTTCACGAATCCATACTTTCTTTTTATGTATATAAAAGAAACTAAAAATTAGTATGTTATGACATCCCAAAACTTTCTTTTATATTTTCCTATACAAGTATACGTAATTTAGACTAAAACAGTCACCACTGCATTTTACTCTAAGGGGGTAGGAAGGTGGTGTGTGGTGTTGGTTTTAGGAATAAGGTCGATCGGCTGCACTAGGGTTCTAGGCCTGAGGAGGAGTGCCCTCTGTTTGGATCTTTCTAAGGGGTCCTAACCCGTATTTAAGCAAGTTTCTGGGAGGGGGGGAGGAGGAGGGGAAAAAGTTTTTTTAATGAAAAAAATTCAATAACTTTGTTTCAGATTATCGGTACATGGCTCAATCATTTGTTAGAAAGGTATCGACGAGTTCTTTTAAAGGATACTCGAACTGAAAACTACACTACTGAGAAGATAATTTCCCCACTGGAGGAAGAATGATGCTCGTAGATATACAAATTTCTTTCCTCGATTACTTTTACTGTTATTAATAAAATTTTACAATCTCTTAATGATTGGTTAAAAATAATCCTGATTGTGTACTTTTATACGAAATTTCGTCCTTCTTTGCCATATTAAAAAACAAAAAAAAAGGGGGTTGTCAGCGTGCTTTAAATTACCATATATCTATAATTCAACCACTCGTCTTAAAAGTATTGACCAGTTAAAAAAAAAAAAAATTACTCATATTGAAAATATACATACCTCAGTGGACGAAGCGATCAAACTAAATGCACTCCCCCCCCCCCCTTAGTTGACTACTACTGTTATCAATAATTCTTTTTATTTTACAATGATTTGTTAAAAATAATTATCATGGGCATATTCATAGATATAAAAAAAACGAGATGGCAACGCTACCTGTTAAGGCCAACGCCACCAAAAGTTGATAGGCATTATTGGCTTTAATTTATTTCAAGGAGAAACTACACATAAATTTATATGAAATTATATGCATTATTTCTTGAGTTACGACTGCCAGAAAATTTTTATCACTCACACACAGAGAGACATTTTCTAGAAATGATAAGAACGTGTTCAGGACCTCTCAAAAAGTGTAAATCCGTCCAAAAACGGAAATCGGAAATTTTGACGAATCTAATACTTTCGTCTATAAAAGATAGAAGAAAGGTGAAAAAAAAAAAAATAAAAAAAAAAAAAAAAAAAAAAAAAAACTGAAAGCAGATTTTGATGGGATCTCCCTGAATCAATTGTTATACCATCATGTTCTCTTGGTTACGTTATTTTTCTGCATGATTAATGGAAGTTTTTCGGAATTGATTTTAAATTCTCATCATAAGATAAGATTTTGTAGAAATCGATAGTGCACTGCAAGAATTATTCTAATTCTATAGACTCTTAAAAAAAAAAAAAAAAAAAAAAAGATAGAAAGAAAGAAAGAAAGAAAGAAAGAAAGCTGATCTATCGATAATCGATTTGTCAGTAGTTTGAACTTCTGCCTTTCGATTTTCAATAACTTTTCACTTTAATTTATTATGTCATTTAATATCTGAAGGTTTTTTTTTTTTTTTTTTCGAATTTATTTGAAATTTAACAAAAAAAGTTCGGTTTTCTTCTCACAATTCTTTTTCTTTTTCTTTTTACATTTACTATCAATATCGTATTTAGTAAAATGCGATTTTAATCTTAGCAACCATATTTAAAATGAATTATTTGTCATTGGGTAAAGAAAAAAACCTTTTAATTAATGTATCAAAAATAATGTGTGTACTTTAAAATATCACACAAAAGTTTGAACAACACAGTATTGAGTGGGTTGTGTGTAGATCAATGCGAAAACATTATAATCTGCTAAAGGTAAACGTTTTGGATTTAAAAGTACAAATATCTATCAAACATTATAACATACACGATTAACGTATCTTATAGTACTTGACAGACATTTATTTACGATCGGAACTTATGATATTGATAGACATTTATGTATGATTAGAACTATACTTGTTCTTTCTACAGGGAATATTATAATAAATATTCCCTAAAATGCGTAAGTGCATTGGTGTGTAAAATATCCAAAAAGTTCATGAATGTAGTGCCTATTTACCGACAGAAAAAATAATTAAAATGCAACTCGTGATGTTAGAAGTTGTTTTTACTCTATGTATGATGCTTGTTTTTGATTTTTTAATTAAATCATAAACAGGAAAAACTATGAATACTATGCACGTTACACAGAAAAAAATAATCAAGATAATTATAAAACCTGATAATCAAAGCTTAGACTCTATAGGAGAGAAATTGAAAAAATAAACACACAGACGCACACACATATCCTCTCTTTACATAACCCAGAATCATATAATAAAGCGCAGATGAACGTTTCGAACAATCATTGATAATACAGTCAAGATGAATGAACCATCGATTTATCGATAAAGCTGTGAACAATATAATTATTCAAATCTAGAGCTCTGTTTTTTTTTTTTTTTTTTTTTTATTTACATAAACAAATTTATGAACACCTGAATGGTCCTGCAGTTATTTCAGTTCTTGTTTAAAATATTAGTAATTATTATTTTTTACAATGTTCACATTTAAATTATGTTGAAATGCAGAATGATTTTTTGTTATCTAGAATCTTTCTTTCAGACACCATTTATTGTTTTCTTCCATATTGGAAAAAAAAAAAAAAAAAAAAAAAAAAAAAAAACTTCCAATTTCCTATGTTCTTACACGTTTTGAAAAGTCCAGAATATTATTTGACCAGTTTTATAAAATGTTTGTCTGTCTTTCTGTGAGTGATGACAAAAATTTTGTGGCAACTCTAGTTCAAGAGCTAATGCATTGAATTTCACATAAATTTATATTTAGGTTCACCGAGACATAAATTAGTACCTATCAACCTATCAACCTATCAACATTTTGTGTAAATCGCCGAACAGGAGGCACTGCTGTGATATAATTTGTTCCATTTAAGGAAAAGGTATATCTCAGCCGACAAGTGGAGCTGCTAGTCTACAATTTCTCCTGTGAATGGAAAGGCTATATCTCAGTTTCTGTGACACAAAATGTGCCATATTTATATTAAATAACCATTAGGAAAACGTGCGCTGACTTAATTTGGGCGTCTATCGGCCTGTAAGTGGTACTGCAATTTCTCATTTCTGTGATTTTCCATATATCCACATCTCAGAATTTTTTGATTAAAATTTCACCAAAAATGTATTGAGAAAAGTTCTGTTTAAATTTGTGCGCATGTTAATCAGTGTGTAGCACTGTCATATAGAATGATATTAGAAGAAATTTTTTTGATAATCACAACATATTAGTTTTTCTGTGAAATTCTTATGGAGGTAATGTTATGAAGGAAATTGTTGTAATCAAAATATTCAGTGTTGGGATGAATTTTTTTATTCTAACTTAAAACAAAGTGAAGCCGAAATTCAGCCTCACCAGATATCATTGCGTTGTTAAAATTAGCATAATTATGCTAAATGGCCAGTGATAAAATGACTAAAAGCCCAGATTCGTGATATTTTTTAACACCCTTTCTGAACTTTCAATAACAACCCAAATCCTAACACAATTTTATAGCAGTTACTGTTTATCAAGTCTTAAAGTTATTACTATTATTTTGACACTATTGCAAATACTTCTATTAATCTACCTTTAAAACAGACCTATTTTCTCCCAATGTATATAGTAATTTAATCTTGCTCTCATAAATATCTAAAATCATTATTACATAAAATAAATCACTAGAAGAGCAAAATAAAACATATACTTTAAACAGCAAAAAAAATATTTATTAAGATTTG
>OZ005648.1:218791343-219068843 GCA_963930645.1 Salticus scenicus
TAATTTCGTCTTCTGTTATTTTTTTTTTACATCGAAAAGCCATAATAACCAGAAAAGAATAAGAACATGCAGGATGATCTCAGCTAACAAACTGCGATTACAAAATTTTGTCTCTCACTTCAAAATCTTTAGGACAAGAAAACTCCCTTCCCTATCCCTTCTTGTCACAGTAAAGTTAACCTGCCCACTTGTCGTCTGCACTGACAACTAACCGCAGAAAAATGACCATCGCGAAGATAAAAGAGCAAAAAGGGGGGATGAACTATCTCAGGCGTTTTAGGGCCGTAATGGGACAGAGCTTTCGGGTGGTTTCGGCCGCAACGGGAACAAAAGAGTTAAATCTCACTGTGTTAACACTGCCTTTTTTGTTGCCAGAAAATAACAAATTCTCACCCAATTTTTATTTTATTTTATTTTTTAACTTCTAATGAGAACCCTGGTCTACATATACATGCAAAATTAGTAATTTACTTTTGTTATGATGAACAAAAATTGCAACATGAAAGACAGCAAATTATGGAAATGTCATTTCTGAAAATAGGTTGCCAGGAAAAACTTTTATAAAGTTTTTCCTGGTGGCCATATTCTAGAGTCAGCACTACACATACCAACGATTTTCAAAAATATTTTATTTCCAGATTTTGGGTAGGAAGGCAAGGTATATTTAAAAGAAAAATCTGAAATTCATACACCCAGTAGTTACCCCCCCTCCACCACATTTCACTTTGATACTTTTTTAAGTCTGATAAGTTTAAAAGGTTTGTAAACAATACGTATAAAATACCAGTATTATTTGGAAATGCATTTCCTATTACCTATATTTATTAAAAGAAATCTATTAATTATACTACTACTGATAAATTAAATACTAACCTCTGCATCTCGTTTATCTTCATAATCAACAAATGCATATGCCATTCCAGTCCCTACATACCAAAAAAGATAATTAGACATTTTTTTTTATAATACAAGTGTCACAAATATTTTTACTTCCATTGCACAACAATAAGAGAGGCTGATTGTGATCCTACTTTAAAAAATCCTAAAAGGCCATAGTGAAATTAATTTTTTTTAAATGATTAGCATTTGTAACCAAAAGGTTTTTATAAATAAATAAAAAATGCTAGTAAATTACAAAATATAGTTCTAAATTTCTATTATACAACAGTTTCCTTTTAACAACTGTTGAAAAATAATTGAAGTAAAAAAAAAAAAAAATCCCAAATCAGGAAATATAAACAAAAATTTCTGAAACCCAGAAAAAAAAAAAAAAAAAAAATCCTAAACACAACCATCCTTATATTCAATCAAAAATTTGATTTTGAGTTTTCACCTTATCTAGATATTTTATTGTCTGCCAAGTCCAAACAAAAATCAATTTTGAAAAATAGTGTATGTGTACATGAAAAATAGTGTATGTCTATCATATCTCTAAAGCAAATACACAGAACTACAAAACTTTAGAATTAAGTCTAGCCAGCTCTCAAGCTTTCTATCTTGTATTGATTCACATATCACGCAAATGACAACAAAAGATAACTTAGCAAGGTATAAGAAAATATGGATTGATTATATTAAAAATTCTTGAACACAATCCCCCTTGTTACACTTGCAAGATAGATGTGTCAATTGCAAAAAAAGAGCCCCGATATAGAATCATAGGTCATAACTCCAAATATTGGAAATCAATATAAATAAAGAGAAGTGTGTGTGTGTGTGTGTGCCTGTCTGCGCTCTGCTGCTCACACTACCAACCGCAGAGCTACAAAACTTGGCAGATGGGTACCTGGGACCCTGCAGATGTACACCTCATCGAGATTTCTTTCGAATTTGAACTTTTTTAATTAATATTTTCTTCTATTTTAAAAATTTGCCTTTGTTTCATTTTTCATGAATTTATTCTTCCATTGTAATTGTCTGCGTATCACAGCAACGGCTATTATGCAATTTATTTTTTATTTAATCAGGGTTCCCACTCTTAACAAAGAAAAAAATTCAAGGACTTTTCAAGGCCTAAGGGAAAATCGCAGAACGCTAGGTATACACACAAAACTTTAGTAACTACTTTCATTAGTAATATATTTTTCACAATTAGAATAACTTTGCCTGTTTTCACAATACATTTTTGATGGATTGACCAAATTAACTTTTACAAGAGTCAAAAAACGATTAGTTCAGGATTTGGAATCATTATGATTATTCCAAAGTTTTTAGGTTTGAGTCCTGGTCTAGTCACTTTCTGCTCAAAATTAATGACCAGTCCATCAAACAGGTATGAGACTGGCAAAAAAAAAACCCAAATAAGTTGAAACTATACGCAAAAGCAAGACAATGAAATAAGAATTTTATGACAAAATCATTATATTAGACAATGGCGTGCACATGTGGAGATGGAGATAGTTTAGCAATGACAGAATTCGCGATAAGCACATCTACTGGAGTGGAAAATTCAAGGATTTTCAAGGACTTTGCACAAAATTCAAGTACTTTCAAGGGCCCTTGAAAAAGAAAATGAAATTCAAGTACTTCTTAAGGACTTTCAAGGACCGTGGGAACACTGTTAATACATTCATTTAAAGGCAAAATGTTTTTCCTCTTTTTTAATTTATTCAGGGTTCATACTCAAATATGGGAAAAAAATTCCCTGAGTTTTCCCTGAGTTCCCAGAGAAGTTTGAAGAAAATATTAGCGACATATTACAAGAAACGCTCTTCTAGACAGGACAAAATACAGCTACTTCCACTGTATGATGTCATATTACTGCTGATCATGAGAGAAATTCAGGTAGAAATCATTATTTACATGTGTATTTTCACAATACTTAATCATTTAAATTTTGAAACGAAGCTAAACAAGAAAAACATAACTTGAGAGAAAAAAAACATTTGTTTTTCCAGGTTTTATAACTGATTTTCCCTGATTTTTAATGAAAATTTTTATTTTCCCTGAGTTTTCCCTGACTTTTTGTAACAAATTCCAAATTCCTTGAGTATTCCCTGTTTTCCAGGTTTTCCCTGAGGAGTATGAACCCTGTTATTATATAATAATTAAAAATAAAATGGCAATGCAGTAGAAAATATTTAAAAACTTATTTATAACAGTAAACAGTTATGTTTAAACATAATTTTTATAGTATAACAACTTTTTATTTTTCATTTTTTAATTGAAAAACATTTTCTCTCTCTTTTTTTTTTTTTTTTTTTAATTTAAAGTATTCATCGGGAAAAAATGGTGGTATAGTAGAAACGATTTTAAAGTGATTAAAATTTATTTGTTTTTTAATTCCTTTTAAAAGAAAATATACTTTTTATTTAATTTTTTATATTGCTCGGAATGATATGATAATACAGTGGAAATAGCAGGGGCTATAAAATATGTGGTTCAAAAACTAAAATATTTAATAGATACAGTCATCTTTAAAATAGTTTTTAAATAATAGCAGATCCACCTGTCATCGATAAATATCCAAAATGAAGTGGCCGGGAAACACATTTCTTCAGGCAGTGGAAACCTGGACCCACTGTAGTGCAGGTGGAGAATAGAGGTCAAGATTCGCGGTCGCCACTCGCCACCTAATTTGAAAAAGTGGCGATCTAAAAAGATTGCTGTAATCGCCAATCAGACATACGATTTTTTCGCGAATGCGCGGAAATCTGTGATTCCCCCCCCCCCCCTAATTCGCAGAATTTTGCAAATTAACTTCTACTTAAAAGAAAAAAAAAAAAAAAAAAAAAAATTGCGGATATAGTCCGTTTTAACAAAACAAACCCCATTAACGATCGGCGATTAAATTCGCTACGAAACCACCCAATTCATAATCTTTCTCCATCCACAACATAAATGTCAATATTCATTTTAAACTTGCTTAATGAGATTCTAGAACCTATAAAGAAATAGAATTGTTAAATATTTCTTGCTCATGTAATTATTTTTTGCCCCTCCCTCCATTTTCTTATCTCCAACTAGTGATCGGCAATCAGATGTTCTGCAGAATTCTTTTGTTTCCCAATTTTCTCCATCCACAACATAAATGTCAACATTCATTTTAAACTTCGTTTGTTAGATTCTACGAGGACGAGGGTGAATCAAATATAAATGAGACTTTTGGACCTGCGCGCGCAATAGTGATGGAAGAACGTTCCGCTGTTATTGGCTGTTAGGTTGGTTTGTCAGGAGTGGGGGAAGCACGTGACTCATCATCATAGACTCGCTCAGTGTCCATCGTTACGATGTCCGAGCAGGAGGTACCTCCCTCTATTGCGCAACGTATTGTTATCAAGTTTTTAGCTGCAGAAGGTGTAAAACCGGCCGAAATCTTGAGAAGATTGACTGCACAGTTCGGGGAAGAGACGCTGTCGCGAGCTAGAGTGTTTGCTTGGCATAAACAGTTCGTGGAGGGCCGTGAACGTGTTGAAAATGAGAGCCATGACCGCAGACCCCGCACCAGCATTACAGCGGGCAACATCGACAGTGTTCGTCAACTTGTTGAAGGTGATAGGCGTCTAACAACTTCGGATATTGCAATTAAGGTTGGAATCCGATGAGAAAAGTGATTCTCCTCCATGACAATGCTCGCCCCCATACAGCAGCCCTGACCGTACAAAAATTGGAGCAACTGGGTTGGGAGACACTGGAACACCCTCCATACAGTCCAGACCTGTCTCCCTGCGACTTCCATGTCTTTGGTCCTCTCAAGGAAGCTTTGGGAGGGCAAAAATTCCACAGCGATAATGAAGTTGAAGCATATGTGCGCAATTGGCTACAAACACGACCTGACTCTTTTTACCTGGAAGGAATTAAAAAATTACCTATACGCTGGGAAAAATGTGTTTCTAAATCAGGAGATTATGTAGAAAAATAAACTATGATTGTTTGTGCGTTTAAAATCAAAATAAATATTTTAAAAAATAAGTCTCGTTTATATTTGATTCACCCTCGTAGAAGTAGTTACTGAAAGAGTTTAATATTACCTGCCCATGTAATTAATTTTTACTCCCCCCCCTCCCCACACACATCTCCAGATAATGATCAATTCTATAAACAATAAAGAGATAGAAGTGCTCAATATTTCACACATATGTAATTATTTTTAAACTTCATTACTGAACTTGATAAATCTACTTATTTTTTCTCAATTAAATTAAATATTTATATTGAATATCTATTCCAAATATTTAAACAAGGGAAAAAATGTAGACTAAATTTTTCAGGTTGGAAATTTTTTTCTAAATCAATTTAAGAAAATTAATACTCAGTTGGTTTTATGCATATTAGAAACTGATAATTAACTACTGTAGCTTTTTTAAATATGTATGATTAATGTATATAAATAAAAATCATATTATATATATATATATATATTTTTTTTTTTTTGACATGGAATTTTAATAAGGTTTTATGTGGATATAAAACTTATTGCAATTATATTAAGTAATCGTTTTGAGCTAATGAAAAAAATCTTGAAATTTTTAATGTAGATAGAAAGCTATAAATAAATAAATATATAAACACAAATTGTGTATATGAGAAATAACATTATTTTGTTAGTATGTCATCATTATAGCCTGCTGTTTTCTGTTTCAAAATGAAATTAATACTTAAAACTTAACTACGAAAGTCCATATATTTTTCCTCATTACTAAAACTTTAAAATCTTCTTAGTTCTTAGTGCATAATTTTTTTATTATTATTAAAATAATACAATAGAGGCCACTATTTCTTGATTTTCCAACCATATCATATGTGTTTTATGCCTTTTTATCTATATAGATACATATTTTTTAATTATTTGTGTGAATATCAGGTGTATAACGTCGACTCGCAAGTGGCCACTGAGTTAATCATGTTCAGTGGCCACTGGCCACTTACAAAAATTGTAAGTCTTGACCTCTAGTGGAGAAAGAGCTGCCGTAGGCAGTGGGTACCCGAAGCGAGGTTTAGAGCAATTTCAATATATATTTTTTAGTTTTTATTTATGATGGGATGTAAAAAATAAATACTAATCATATTATTTTGAAAATTTATTTAAATATAATAACCAGCGAAGCAGGCATAGCCTGCTAGTCTATCTAAAATAAAGAGAAGTGCCTGTGTGTGTGTGTCTGCAGTCTGGAGTTCAGACTACTGATCACTGAGCTACAAAACTCGGCAGAATCGTAGCTTTGATCGGGCAAGCAAGTACCTCATTGAGATCTCCCCCCCCCTATTTTTGAATTTAAATATGTTTTGTTTTTTTTCGATTATCGTATCGTATAGATTACCTATAACTTGGTTCAATGAAACACTATTAACTTGATAACAAACATTTATATAGAACGACTGATAAGAAGGAAGGGGTTACGATTTTTTTTTTCCCCCCACAAAAAATAAAATTTTAACAAAAATATTTTGTTTTTCACAAAAATGGGCCCCAAGAATTAAAACTTGAATCCAATCCTAACACATAAGTAGGGATGTGGGTTTTCTGGAGAATTCTGAAATGGAAAATTTTCAGTTTCTAAATTATGAAGGTTTTGAAAATTAAAACTAATACATTAAAATCTACTAGTGAACAAAACTATTCAAAGAAAAATATGAATAGTTATTTAACTCAAAAAGAAATTAATAAAGAAAACACAAAAATTATGATTTAATGTTTTTTAAATGTACATAAAGCATACCTACCAACCGTTGAAAGTGACAATTAGTAGCACACCAATTTAAAAAAGATTGGATGGTTGATTGGTTCATTTTATCATGCAACACATGAATCCTAAACAAATAAATGTAAGTATATTACTGTATTTTCTTGCGTATAATCTGCAGGGTACTATTTTCAGCCCTGATGAAAATTTCCACAAATAATATGAATTGCTGGATGCCGGACATCCGGCTCTTTTGCCACCAAAATCCAGCTACATTACGTTTAATGTTTTTTACTTCCCCTCCCCACCTCAGATTAAACATTTTTAAGTTATGTTTTATCTAAATAATTTGCATTGGAGTTCATATTAAATGAAAAAATTTTTAAGAATCAAACATGATTTACAAAACCAGGTGTAAAATAATTTTATTCAAGATGCAGAATTCCTGTTTTTACACTATATTCAGCCAGCTATTAAAATTCAGAAAAAATGCTACCCATTAAATAAATATTACTTCGATTACCCTACTACCGTAGGTAATGGAAGTCCCAGTGGCAGAAACACCGCGACATGGAGACATAGTTGCAGACACAGAAAAACGGCTTGCGGACAGTTTTTGTCTACACTGATAAAAAAATTTGTCTGCAACTTTCGAAGAACTATTCACTTTAAAACAAATTTCTGTATCAAAACCAAAACTAATACTTATATTATTTATATTGTGTTGTGTCAAACATTACTATAAAATATTTAATTGAATGAATACACACAATCGTTTATACTATATTGTTCTGCAGTAAAATTGTATTTGTGTATTGTTGAATGAGATCACCACTGATGTTAAGCCGAAAAAAAATTGATGTTGAGTTTTCACCTGATTTACACGTTTTAAGGTCCCCCGAGTCCAAAAAAGTGGTTTTAGGCAATTGGTCAGTGTGGAATCTTCTGGCTATCATATCTCCGAAACTAATAAAGATAGAATTACACAACTTCAGAATTAAGACAGGTCTTGTGTACGATTTTCTTCAAATTTGCTATATAAACACTATTAGATGTCCTTTCTAATGATATAGTTTTTTAGTTCAGGAAAATTGATAGGCGTCCTGTATATAAATAGCTCAATTTCAGGTGTTGCAAGCGCATTCTTTTAAAAATGACAGTACAGATTTTTTCCGAAATCGCCATATTAACTCACTTTTAAATAAATATCCTTTTGTATGTAATTATTGTTTTCCGGTCAATAATTGATTTTTTGCAAAAGTTGGTATCTCAAAAACAGCCCTAACAATTTTCTAGAAAATTGTTTTTTAAATCCATTTCTTTCTCGCGTACTACGTGGTTATTAGAGGAAAATTAACAGACTTCCTGCTTAGGTAAGTTACCTTGAACTCTCGGAAATTTGTGTTTCAAAAAATAACTATCTTTTTTTCTCTTATTTTTTACCTCGCTATATGTAAGCTTCGTTTTATGTCTTTATAAGTTTCTCTTACCGGAAAAATTTTAGGTTTCTACTTCTTTAGGTCACTTTTATGTTTTCTGATCACATTATCTCTCAAAAAGGCATATAATACATGTAATCGTGGGTAATGGAAGTCGTGTGGTTGTTTCACACCAGATTTTTTTTGTTGTGTTTAATTATCTTATGTATATAATTTTAAAAAATATAAATTATAATTGCAAAAAATTATAATCTTAGCATTGGAATAATTATTTTTAAAATGCTAAAATATAAATATCAAACATATTCAACAGCTTCTGCAGGTGTTTAATCATTGATTGCTAGGGGAGGGAGGGCAAGGGAGGAGGCAAAAAAAAAAAAAAGTGAGAAATATTGAACAATTCTACTTCTTTATAGGTTCTAGTATCTAATAAAGTAAGTTTAAAAAGAACATTGACATTCATGTTGTGGATGGAAAAATATTAGAAATCCAAGGCTTTTGCGAGGCCAGGAAAAGACCTTTTTGCAGGCAGTGGGAACCTAGACCTGATGCAATACGGGGTGGGAAAAGAGCTGCCATAGGCAGCAGGTACCTGAAGCGAGATTTAGAGTTATTTCAATGCATTTTTTTTTTTTTTTTTTTTTTTTTATTTATTTATTAGGGATGAGATTAGCAAAAATGCAAAAAAACTGTTGGTACGCAAAGGTAAGGCTTTGAAATGAAATACGAGAATTTTGATGACAAAATCTATTATATTAAGAGTAATAAATATTTGTTTTAATCTCCAATGTATAAAAAGAAACAAATGCACATACATCAGAAACATAAGAAAAGCTGAAAAAAAAAAAAAAAAGTTGAAAAGCTAAATGAACAAAAAAGCTGAAAAATCTCAATTTAATGATAATCAAAAATAGCAGAATTTTTTTTAAATGATTAAAAATGTAAAAAAAAAATTGAATTTTTATATGTTCAACTAGCCGAATACCGAATATTCGGTGCATCCCTAATCTGATGTACTTAACAGGTTGATAGTAGCATTATTGATATTTCAGGCAGAGATATTGCTAGTATTTTTTCCTAGGACGAATGAAAATACTCCTTGATCCATACCTGCCAACATTGAAGAATCAAAATAACGGAGATTTTCCAAGTGGCATTTTTAGGCCTATAAAACATTGATGTGTTTTCGACATATGATAGTATTTTAATAGTTTAATCCATGGCTTAAATTATCGAAAAGTCATATGAGAAACTTAAATTTAACTATCAAATAAAAATTAAGTAATTATTAATTAAAAATAGTAATATATATAGAGATTCATGAGAATTTTTGTCAGCAAAAGCAAAATCTTGCTTAAAAAATGAAGGTTTGTTCAAGTTTTGAATAAATGATAGATATAATTTTTAAAATCTTCAGAATAACGGAGAAATGCTTGAAAATAACGGAGAGTGGAAGACAACCCCAAAATAACGGAGTCTCCGTTGAAATAACGGAGAGTTGGCAGGTATGCCTTGATCTTTTTTGAGGGAGTGAATTTGGCATTATTAAGAGTAAAAAACAAGAGTGGAAAAGAAAAAAGTTGATCTTTCGTGAAATCATGCTAAATTTTACTTTCTTTCTTAATAAGTTCAAAAATAAAATATAAGTATATGAACTGATGTTATATGTTTCAATTATGAGTTCAAGTTACATTATATGGACTGGCCAATTATAATAATATTCCTTTCAGCATAATTTGTACAATATAATATCAGAGCTCAGAATATGATCATAATGTGACTCAGTTTATAATTACAATGAATATTGAAAGATAAGGCCATATGTGAATCTAAGAAATTCTATTATTGATGCAAATGTTTACAGTTTTACTCAAAATAATTTTAATTATAAAAACTTTTTATTCATTGTAAGAGAAGATATTAATTCATTAAAAGAAAAGTATGCAGAGCATTGAATTGTAGAAAGAATATAAACTTTTTCAGGCACATTTAATAAAGTACACTAAATTTAACTTAAAAAATACAAAGCTTGAAAATACTCATGGTTAAAATTTTAAGGAGTATTTTTAGATTTTAATGTGTGAAATACGCTTGTGGAGAAGTTGAAAATATCTCTGATTTCAGGTGTGTGTTTTATCCTTCCACAGCCTACATTTTGTGAAAGCACTGCTAGAGCTGCAACATTATTACCTTTTCCTGTTGAGTTAAGTGACTATAATGTCCACTAATTGCATATAAATTCTATTATTTTATCCTAAGTTTTGCATTTTGTTTTTTATATATTTATACAGTTTCAAATTAATATTCATGTATTTTTAAGAATTTTTCCATTTTTGTATCTGAATTCGAATTACTGTTATTAATAAAAGTGCTAAGTTCCCTATGTATATTTCTTGTAAGTGTACCAAAGTACCCCTTGCTTGTACTAATTACCCCACCATGGGGTACACTGGTACAAAAATTATTTCCTAAACTACAGTAAAATTTTTCAAAATTATTCAGCACATTGCAACATTAGAAAACACTCTTGATTATTTTATTTATATGATTTAAATTTTTGAAAATTTTGAATGCTCATCATAAAAAGGTCAATTTTCTGCAATATGTGCCAATGTGCCCCGGTCTCCCTTACTGAGATTTTTAAAATACTAGAATTATTGCATCCAATATGCAATTCCGGTTATTTAAACTATTGAATCATTCAAAATAAATATATATTTGGCAAAATATAAAGGAAAAAAAAAAAAAAAAAAGATTGTATAATAACTACTTCAATACATAAATAAAGTATAACATTTAAAAACTTGTAAATTGCTTTGTGTGTGTGTGTGTGTAATCATCCTATCAACTGAAATGCCATTGTGTAATCGCAAACGCAAATATTAAAAAAAGGATCTTATTTTTTACTACTCAATGGATTTACATCAGTTCTATTGTCATCCATTAAAGAAAAGAAAACTGCTTTAAAATTTCAAGGATAAATTTCGCTGGTTAAATACTTTAAAACTAAAAGTCTCCATCGATATATCTCGCAAAACATAGTCTTTTTCTAAATTTCGCAATAAAATAATTCCAATATGGCGGCGTCTTTCTGGGCATATGGTAAATAGACAAAAAAAAAAAAACAGTCAATATTAAAAAGAAAATATACAATAATACAGTATAAATTTCAACAGAGTAATGACCGATTAATAATCAAGAGAATATATAAATGTTTAGTCAAATATTGCACACAAATCGCGAGAATAGGCTAAAAATTTTGGAAAATGACACAATGATGAATATTCTTAATAATAACTTTTAAATACTAAATTAATCCTAAAAATAATTAATTATTTAATTTTATTTCCCAATTTTCTTATAAATATAGCAGACAAATTACTTACCATATTTTAAATCGCATCTTACTAAACTGCCATACCTTTCAAATATGGCTTCGATATCTCTTTCTCTAGAATCTAATGGTAATCTACCAACGAAAAGCTGTGAACGCCGAGACATTTTAGTTTTTTGTTAATGTAGAAATATTCTACAAAACTATCTACAAAATGGCGTATCAAGATAGAAAATAAACGCTTAATAATGACTCATTTCATTTCATCTCATCTCAAAAATGAGATAATTATGTGAATTCACGGTGACCCAGACGACTACTGGCACGTTCAGTTACCGCATCGGTTACTAGCAATCCCACTTTACAAGCCCTATAGCCTAGTTCTCAAACTGCTCTAGCCGCGTTTCAAGAGAAAAAGTAAGCAAGCTACTTACCATACTTCAAACTGTACCTGACTATTTTTCCATACCTATCAAATATCGATTCAATATCTCTTTCTCTAGAATCCAGAGGCAATCTACCAACATAAAGTTGTGAGCGACGGGACATTTCACTTGCTTTTCCTCACGTAGAAATATTCTAAAAAATCTATCCACAAAATGGCGGTTCACCACAGAATGTACACAAGCTTAATAAACAACTCATTTCATTTCATTTCAGTAAGAAATAATTGCCGGATTTCACAGTGACAAACGATCGCTGGCGTGTTCCGATATCTTATCGGTTACTAAATATACCAACATTTTTGACCGTATGTTATGACTCTGAGTTATGATTATGAATAATACCATGGATTTATTTAATAACTTTTTCCTATAATATTTTTTCATTCATTTATTTACTTCTTTTTTAATGATTGTCCTTCATTTGATTTTATCGTAATAAACTGTTTCTACTTATCTAGATTATTCACTCACGATAAAGAACAAATGCTTTGGTGATTGCATTTATTGAAATAAATTATAATATTATTAAAAGATAAAAAAACTTCCTCTTGATATTAATTACCGTTTGCACATGCATGTTTTTAATAATCTAACATATTATTATTACACAAAAATTTGGCCAATCCTAAAATGGAAACCCCAATATCCCAGTAATCTGAATAGTAGTAACTAAGACTACTATATAAAATAGTAGTTATATAGTACCTAGTCTAGTAGTAACAAGAAGCTAGAACCAAAGAGATAAATAAATTAGAGTGCTGATTCACATTCGATGGATAAGGATTAGCTAGAGCCCCTTAAATAAAATATTTAGGCCAGTGCATCTCCGCCATTTTGTCGCCTCGGATGAGGGCAGCATTCCCGCTTGGCGTCCTTATCGCTTAACTAGCGATTTAAAGAAATCTTGATCTGAAGCTACGATCGGCCAAGACGGTCAAGAGCAATAAGCAACAAACAAGTAATATCCCTGACAACCACGGATCTTTTAATCCGTGCTGACAACACATTTATAAACTGTACGTTTTTGGTATGTTTTTTCATCCTCAGGATATTTTGTAGGTGTACTGGGATAAGATGTGTTGTTAGGACTATTTCTGCCTGTTTCAAATACAAATCATAACTTTCTGAAAAAAAAAAAAAAAAAAAAAAAAAAATGTGCTTATTGTTTAAAAGTGGAAAATCTTTATTTATTTACTTGCTTTTCTGCTATTTCTAGCATATACTATTCATTTAGAAAAAACGAACCTTAAAATAAATGTAGCTACGACACGGAAATTAAACAACTTTGGCGACCCCAAAAAATGTTGCCAAAACTCAAACACACAGTAGTAAAAGGTCTTCTTTAATTAATTTATGGTTAGTAACATAAATATTACGATTAAAATAGCACATTCTTTGTATTTTTACATTTGAACATGTAAAAAACACAGAGAAAAATATAGGTAAATAAAAGTTATATTATTTTATTCTTCCTAAATTATCATGGAAATCTGAACATTTCATGTTCATTTCTTGAGTGATTATAGAAATTTTTCACTAAACAATCTCCCATATGATAATTTACCGAGCTAAAATTATGAAAATGATTAAAAAAGTAATTCCAAAGTAATACAAGACGTTAGAAATAATTGCTGTCGTTTGTTTATCTACGGAAATGCTAGATACACGTGGCAACCCTAAGGCAACAAAATGTCCGATGCGCCAGCTCGTATATATTAAGACTACTGTATAACAGGCTGAATCATTCGCCACCATTTGTCCGTCATTGCTAAACCTAAGAAAACTATATAATAGTCATATATAGTCTCCTATAATAGTGTTATATGGTAGTCTTAGGTTTAGCAATGGCGGCGAATGATTCAGCCTGTTATATAGTAGTCTTAGTATATATACTAGAACTCCTACATAGACAGGCTGACGAATCCGCCATTTTCTATCCCACAAGACCGGCTGACTATTTATTATTGGTGGTTTTTCTGCAATAAATTGCACGAATAACTCCAGAAAATTGCACCGCCTGTTTATATTTTCTTCTAATACAGAAAGAAGGAAAAAGTGGATTATAAATTGCAGATGCAACTCGTGAATGCCCGGAGCAAGAGCACAACCTTGTAGCGTAAGATTCCCCTTATTTTCAAATTATTTCATTTTATTTTCAAAGTTGTTTGACAAATATAATATGAATGTACTGTTTTTTTTTAAGTTATTGTTTTAAATTCTTATAAAATTAACTTTAATATTACATTTCTTTTAACGTGAAGGGTTGCAGTTTTGAGAATGTTGGCGATGTTCTTAAAATTGCCAACTTGTTTGTTTCGTGATAAGAAGTTCTAGCTCACTTGATCTGTATAGAAGTTTAAAAGCGATAACAACGCTAATCAGGTAACCTAGCTTTGTCTACCGCCAACACTTTCCCAGACGGGATAGAAAATGGCGGACACTGCGCCAGCTCTTATATAGGAGTCTTAATATATACGCAAGCGAAGTGTGACGTCACTCACTGATCGTCCGTGGATGCAAGAAAAATATTTCCTATGTTAATCGCCCATTGTATTTTTTGTAAAAAAATATTAAAAATCGAGGGAAATTAATTCCTGATTTCAATCTCCATATTTAGGTATAGATATGTATTAGCTATCGTGTGCATGCATTGGATTAAGTAGTTTTGCTGTAAAATTGATAAAATTTGAATTTTAAATTTCAAAACTCTAGCAAAAAAAATGGTAAGCTTCCATATTTAATTGAAAACATAAACATTTCATTCCAAAGGATGATATTTACACAATAAAAATCCAACTAATATACTAATTAAAAGGAAAATGATAAATATTCTATCATAATTTTGAAGTCAACTTTGTTTTCAAATATCTAAATAAAGTGTCTGATGTAAGATACTCTACTCATATGCTGCAGCAGAATAGATTTCATATCTGTCATCCTTGGCAAAAAAAAAAAAAAAAAAAAAAGTCGCCAAATTATCTGGCGAATATATTTAATTCCTTTCAAAAATCATGGTTACTTTAACAACTTATATTAAGAGAGTAATGAATAATATGAAAAAATATTTCGTACAATACATATTACGAAAATATACATCTGGCATGTACCTTTTCGTATTACGTTTTTGATCACCAAATACAAAAAAAAAAAAAAAAAAAAAAAAAAAAAGCCAAAGAGACAGCGTTTTAACATTTAATTTATTGTCAATTTGACAGCACAATAACTCAATCTAACACATGCATACGATAACTAATACATATCTATACCTAAATATGGGGATTAAAATCGGAAAATAATTTTTCTCGATTTTTAATATTTTTTTACAAAAAATCCAATGGGCGATTAACATAGGAAATATTTTTCTTGCATCCACGGACGGTCAGTGACGTCATCACTTCGCTTGCGTATAGGAGCCCTAGGATTAGCTTTCCGTGGTTCAACATGAATCATGTGTGTGGGGCCGTGGTAGCCCAGTCGGTAGAGCGCCGGCCCCGTAATTGGAAGATTGCGGGTTCGGTACTCGAGCTGGCCAAAAACCGTCGTGTACACTTATGGTGGCTGGTGCACGTAAAATCTGTCGTGGCCGCCATGTCCTCCATGTTCCCTTCAAAACTTTTACCTCTGGCAGTCACCGAAGCGGAAGAGCCATCCCTTCCGTGGAGGATCAAAATTGTGATGGCATGTCTCCGGACCACCTGTAGGGTGTGTCCCATACCGTCGCCAATTGCCCATCTGCGCAGCACTAGTGCGACGTAAAACCCAACCATTCAATCCATGAATCATGTGACATGAACCAATAGATTGCTGTGTTTGGTCCTTTATCACTATTTTCGCATTTAAAATTTCAATTCGGCAAATTATCATTATTATTAGGTAACACGACAGTCCTACGACCGATATAAATTGTTTTTAAAATAATTTTTCAGATATTTCACATTACAATAAATAATAAAATATTTTTTTTACTTTCTTCTATGTTCAATAGAAGAATGTATTGGATTCGCAAAAATTTTCGAATTCCGGTTTTCGGTGGGTTTACATATTTTGAGAGTTCCAAAACACGATTTGACCATTTTTAGAAAACGTCTGTCTCTGTGTGTGTGTGTTTGACAAAAAATTTGTATTGACTGTATCTCAGGAACTACTGCACAGAATTACATAATTTTATATGTAGATGTATCTTGATATAAATTAGTGCCTATCAATTTTTCGTGTCAACAGCTCAACAGGTGGCGCTGCTATGAAGCGATATCTACAATTTAAGGTAAGGCTATATTTTAGGAAGTACTACATATAAATTCATATATAGATGCAACATAATATAAATTGACGACTTGACTTTCTGTCGTCATTCGACGTCATGATGAAATGTAACCTGTAGGAGTCTTAATTTAGCCCACAAATAAAGGACTATAGCCAATCATAGCGCAGCTTTTCCCCACAAACAAAAGGAAACTCCGCCTCGTTCTAGTCGTCAATTAGTTCCTATCAACTTTTTGTGTCAACTGCCCAACAGGTGGCGCTGCTATGCAGCAATTTCCACAATTTAAGAAAAGGCCTTATCTCAGGAACTACTGCATAAAAATGCATATAAATTTGCATGTAGATGCATCTGAACATACGTTAGTGCCTATCAATTTTTGGGGTCAACTGCTCAACAGGTGACGCTGCTGTACAGCAATTTTCATAATTTAAAGAAGGGTTATATCTCAGGAATTACTGTGCAAAATTGCATAAAAATTTATAAGGGGATGCACGACATAAGTTACTGCGAATCAACTTTTGGTGCTCATTACTCAACAGGTGGCGCTGCTATACAGATATTTCCTCAGTTTAAGAGAAGACTGTATTTCAGGTTCTAATGCACATAATCAAACAACACCTGATATATGAGAAAGCCATTATGAGACATTATGTCGATTCAATTTGGATGTGTATCTACCAATAGGTTGCGCTGCTATAGTGCAGCTTTTCCCGAGAACGGGGATGGGAATGCTATATTTCAACTTCTATGGCATTTAACTGTACCAGACTTGATACATGAGATAACCATTATGAAAACGCATTTTTTGAGATGTTAGTTAAACTGTTTTTGTTTGGATATTTAGTGTTAGTTTTCTCAAGATGAAAATCGTCTGAATTCATCATGGTACATAATTTTAATAATAGTATTTGTAAATTATTTCAACTGAGGGAATTTATATATGAAAATATAGAAGAAAATCTTGCGGTGATCACAACATACTAGTTTTTCATTATTTCCCAAGAAAGTTTAAAAGTTTTTATAAAGAAAAATTAAACTTTTAAAAGAGCTAAATATAAAAGCAAATAATAATTCCTCAACTATTTTTAAATATTTTGTCGGTTAAATTTTAACTGCACGAAATAAAAAGAAGTAAAATAAAAACTAAAATGATTTAGAACAAAAAGATTATTAAATTACATAAGTAAACAAAAACATTGGCGGTTGTTACTTTCGCCAAGTACAATTTCCAAGCAGTTACCTTAGAAATTTATTAAAAATAAGCTGTAACCAAGGAAACCAATGCATAGATGGTTCATCTCACATGACTCATGTTGGACGTTGGACCATCTCAGGGTCAATGAGATAAATATAAAGTAGAGTGATAAATGGTAATCCTGACAAGGTCTAACCATAGACCTATTATAATAGTGGACAGGACAATGGCATCCTTTTTCAGTGGCAAAGATACCTCATAAAAAAGTCATGTGACTGCTTGAACTACAGGAAGCCAAACTGGTCAACATTGAAATTTTCTCTCCAAGCTCTAAACTCTGCTTTTTCTTACGCAGACGATAACTTTATTTATTTATTTACTTTAAGTTCTTTTTAAAATTTTTATTTACGTTTGAAAGTTAGATTGTTTTGAATCTAAAAGAAATTTTATCGCAAGCAATAGTGATTAGATGTTCTGAAAAAAGCCCTAAAAGTTATGTAAAATAAGGATTATGTTTCTCAGGTAAGATTTTTTATACATATTTTATATTTTTTTTATATATAATATTTATATTTTATATATAATATTTTATATATAATATTTATATATTTTTATATATAAGGTCGATCGGGTAAATCAAATAAAATATAAGAAAATACTTGATAATAAATTCAATGTATAGTCTGTATAGTGTTTTTAATATAATCGCGATTTAAATACGAAAAAGATACTTCGATTTTTTTTTTCTGATATTGTCCGTTTCGAGACGTGTATTGTCTCAGGTAATATAGACCGTGGGCCATATGCGAAAAATGTCATTTAAAAACAAGTTCGTTTCAACTTTTTGGGGGCAATCTGAAAATTTTGCTAATATATTCTTTTAAAAGGTAATGAAAATATCAAATGTTCTGGAAATAATCTTTGCACATAAATTTGGAAAATTGATTCCAATTTGAAGGAACTGAGTTTACATTTACGATGCTGGATTATAGCTGTGCGCAATATATTTCTGTTAATGTTGTGATTCGTTGAATAAATTTTAAATTAACTTGCACGCAAGTGCTAAAATCATATTCCTAAAAAAAAAAATGTGCTAAAAAAAGTAAAAGTTTAATAACTAGCTGATCTGCAGATCAGAAGCCTCAACGTCTAATTTTCATCACTCATTATTCAATAGATCATTGATAATATTTATTTACTCCATGTTATATATATCATTATTATCATCAATTTCAATCTTCATCAGTCCACTGCAGGATGGTCTTTTCTAGGTGATTCCAATCTGCCCTGTTTTCTGCAATTATTCTCCATTCTGCTCTTCCAAACTTCACAATTTTATCTCTCCAACGACACATTGGTGTCTTTTTCGGTCTTTAGTTGTATCGCGGTATCCAAAATAGGACTGGTGGTCCATCTATCATCATTCCTTTTGGAAAAGTGCTCAGTCCAGTTCCATTTTAACTTACTTCTAGAAATGACATCAGTTTTATCCCTAATCTAATACAAGTGTTTCGCTTTCTTTCTCTTCGGCTGAGTCCTATTATGCATCTCTCTCACTTTATATATATATGACAACTCGCTACATAAACAAATACACTTCTAATGGAAGCTACCGGCTCCTCTTCAACTTTTCGCTGTATATCTCTGTCTATATCTGTCTCTCTACATATATATATATATATATATATATATTTTCCTAATAACAGCCTTCTATTAATTCCTTGTAAATAGAAGGCTATTAGATTATTTGATACATAATCTTGTACCAAACTATGATTTGGTACAAGTATTTAAATCATAAATACATGTACCAAATTTCATGCAAAAAGATTACCCTGTGTAATCCTAAACTAATTATCAATTCTATGCCCACAATTTTCCACAGAAAAATACGCTTTTAAACATTCTAATAAAATTTTATAATATTTAATGTAAACCATGTTAAAATACATTTTCAATACATACTGTCTATAGACCATAATGGTACGATATTCTTTTGTGTGTCCCTGAAAATAAGCCACCGTTATTATATACGCCATTAAAAATAGTATACTTAATTAATTATAACTCACTTATGTTTTAACCTAATTTTACATCATTTGAATGATTACAGAATGTCATCGGAATTCTTTTGTATGGTCCTGTAAATAAAATTAGCTTATACATACCTTTTTTTTTTTTAAGCTATTGTATAGCTTTTATCGCGGGCTTTGAGCGCGGCGACCGAATCGAAAAATTCCGTAACGAAAAAAAAAACCTAACACAGTTCGGCAAACTTCGGTAGACTCCGGCTGTACGAAGCTCGCACGGATCGAGACGAGCTGCTCCGAAATCTAACGAATACGTAAGCAGCTGTTTGTGAGAAAGTATATAGGTGTATAGGTATGTATCATCTATGTACAACAGTGAATAGCTGTACGCGTAAAATTTGTGTATAAAATAGATCAGATAAAACTTGAATATACCCATTCGACTTGCAGGCCTTTAAAACCTATTAAATACCTTTTCTCTATTAAAATTCGTTTTCTTATCGGTCACCAAGCTCAAAAAGTGTAACTTGAATTAATATCAAAGAAAAAACTTGAATATCCCCATTCGACTTGCAGGCCTTTAAAACCTATTAAATACCTTTTCTCTATTAAAATTTGTTTTCTTATCGGTCACCACGCTCAAAAGGTTTAACTTGAATTAATATCAAAGAAAAAACTGGAATATCCCCATTCGACTTGCAGGCCTTTAAAACCTATTAAATACCATTTCTCTATTAAAATTCGTTTTCTTATCGGTCACCAAGCTCAAAAAGTGTAACCTGAATTAATATCAAAGAAAAAACTTGAATATCCCCATTCGACTTGCAGGCCTTTAAAACCTATTAAATACCTTTTCTTTATTAAAATTTGTTTTCTTATCATTATTGTTATCTTATCATTATTGTTTTCTTATTCATTAATATCAAAGAAAAAACTTGAATATCCCCATTCGACTTGCAGGCCTTTAAAAC
Source organism: Salticus scenicus (assembly GCA_963930645.1). Classification (NCBI taxonomy): domain Eukaryota; kingdom Metazoa; phylum Arthropoda; class Arachnida; order Araneae; family Salticidae; genus Salticus; species Salticus scenicus. The sequence continues at coordinate 218,811,646 of OZ005648.1, forward strand.
CTATTAATTACCTTTTCTCTATTAAAATTTGTTTTCTTATCATTATTGTTATCTTATCATTATTGTTATCTTATTCATTAATATCAAAGAAAAAACTTGAATATCCCCATTCGACTTGCAGGCCTTTAAAACCTTATCAAATACCTTTTCTCTATTAAAATTTGTTTTCTTATCGGTCAGCACGCTCAAAAAGTGCAACTTGAATTAATATCAAAGAAAAAACTTGAATATCCCCATTCGACTTGCAGGCCTTTAAAACCTATTAAATACCTTTTCTCTATTAAAATTCGTTTTCTTATCGGTCACCACGCTCAAAAAGTGTAACTTGAATTAATATCAAAGAAAAAACTTGAATATCCCCATTCGACTTGCAGGCCTTTAAAACCTATTAAATACCTTTTCTCTATTAAAATTCGTTTTCTTATCGGTCACCACGATCAAAAAGTGTAACTTGAATTAATATTAAAAAAAAACTTGAATATCCCCATTCGACTTGCTGGCCTTTAAAACCTATTAAAATACCTTTTCTCTATTAAAATTTGTTTTCATATCATTATTGTTATCTTATTCATTAATATGAAAGAAAAAACTTGAATATCCCCATTCGACTTGCAGGCCTTTAAAACCTATTAAATACCCTTTCTCTATTAAAATTCGTTTTCTTATCGGTCACCACGCTCAAAAAGTGTAACTTGAATTAATATCAAAGAAAAAACTTGAATATCCCCATTCGACTTGCAGGCCTTTAAAACCTATTAAATACCTTTTCTCTATTAAAATTCGTTTTCTTATCGGTCACCACGATCAAAAAGTGTAACTTGAATTAATATTAAAAAAAAACTTGAATATCCCCATTCGACTTGCTGGCCTTTAAAACCTATTAAAATACCTTTTCTCTATTAAAATTTGTTTTCATATCATTATTGTTATCTTATTCATTAATATGAAAGAAAAAAATTGAATATCCCCATTCGACTTGCAGGCCTTTAAAACCTATTAAATACCTTTTCTCTATTAAAATTCGTTTTCTTATCGGTCACCACGCTCAAAAAGTGTAACTTGAATTAATATCAAAGAAAAAACTTGAATATCCCCATTCGACTTGCAGGCCTTTAAAACCTATTAAATACCTTTTCTCTATTAAAATTCGTTTTCTTATCGGTCACCACGATCAAAAAGTGTAACTTGAATTAATATTAAAAAAAAACTTGAATATCCCCATTCGACTTGCTGGCCTTTAAAACCTATTAAAATACCTTTTCTCTATTAAAATTTGTTTTCATATCATTATTGTTATCTTATTCATTAATATGAAAGAAAAAACTTGAATATCCCCATTCGACTTGCAGGCCTTTAAAACCTATTAAATACCTTTTCTCTATTAAAATTTGTTTTCTTATCGGTCACCACGCTCAAAAAGTGTAACTTGAATTAATATCAAAGAAAAAACTTGAATACCCCCATTCGACTTGCAGGCCTTTAAAACCTATTAAATACCTTTTCTCTATTAAAATTTGTTTTCTTATCGGTCACCACGATCAAAAAGTGTAACTTGAAATTATATCAAAGAAAAAACTTGAATATCCCCATTCAACTTGCAGGCCTTTAAAAACCTATTAAAATACCTTTTCTCAAAAAAATAGAGTTAGATCATTCAAATTTGGTACATCGAGGTTTTCGATACCTACAAATCGATTGCGGATATTTTTGATATATTCTCATTGCGGATATATTCTCATTTATTCAATAAAAGAAAAAATTTGTTTTCTTATCTGTCACCACGCTCAAAAAGTGTAATTTGAATTAATATCAAAGAAAAAACTTGAATTAATATCAAAGAAAAAAAAATACTGCATAAATAAAATAAATAAATAATTATAATTGCATAAGTTGATAAAAAATGCTATGCAATAGCTTTACCGCGGCAGTCCTCGAGTGCCACACGTATTTTTTTTTTTTTTTTTTTTTTTTTGAGAGAGAGAGATAAAACATGTTTTTAAGTATGTTTATAACATATGTTAATTCCCCTGAATGCAGCATAAACGCGTTAAAATGCGCTTAGATAAAAATTTGCCCATAAGTTCTAATGTTACGAAATTCTTTTGCTTTTCTCTGTAAAAGAGCACCAGTAAAAACATTTCAACTTATTCTATGTTTTTCAAAAGTAATTGTTCGAAATTTGACAAAATTTGGATGATTACATGACATTGTAGGAATACTTTTGTAAGGTCCCGTACATTGATTATGAAGCCTAAGCACACATATTTAATTTCTATGGAAAAGATCAATTTAAGCAACTCAATAATGCACGCTAATTTCATTTCGTTGAATGTAGAGTAACGAAGTTAAAATTCGCTTAAACGAAATTCACCCCATAGACTGTAATGATAAGAAAAAAATTGTTGTGTCGGTATAACTTCAGTATAACCCCACAACGATATTTGGCGATTTTTCTTTGGCGCCGTTTTGAACGATAACAATGTCGTTCTGGACTGTTTGCGATATAATATGGCAGCCTATATGTTGTTCATTTTGGATTTATGATTTTATGATTTATGATTTAGATTATGATTTTATCATTTATGATTTTGAGATTTATGATTTAGCCATAATCGCCAACAAAAAATCGCCAAATATCGTTGTGGGGTTATACTGAAGTTGTTCCGTTGTGTCTCTGTACACGATCCATGAATAATCTAGACATAAAAAGTTACACAGCTATTTCTATACAGAGCCTGAATATGTATACGAATTTGCAAGTCAATCGGGATATTTTTGGGGCCACTATCGCGTTACATACAAATTCTGTCCGTAGGCCGTAATGATAAGAAAAACTTTGGTGTGTCCCTGTACACGAACTGTAAATGGAATACACACCTAAAATTATACAGCTAATTCTGTGTGGTTTATAAACGTGTGTACCAAATTCCAAGTCAATAGCACGATTTTTGCGGCCGCTATCACGAAACAAACAGACACACAAACAGAAGAGAAAATCTTTTTTAATCTCCGCATGAAGGCCTCGACTAACGTTTCGCCAATAATTTAACTACATTTCAGAGTAAAACTTACTGTATAACACTTTCTATGCCCTATGATAGTCTATGCTGTTGTCTAAAGGCAGTTTGAACAGTTCATTAATTGGAAGAAGAAGAAAATGGGTAGATATTTTTCTTTCACGAATATTTAAAACTTTCCATTGATCAACACACAGTCTCACTTTAGCTCAGCTTATTTGAGAAAAACACTTTACCTCTGAATGAATCTCATCACCCATGTGCGAACAAAAAGTAATTTCTTCTGACATTATATTATCTGTAATAATTCTACTTAAAAATATAGAAAAAAAAATATAACAGAATTCGATCACAATGTTAATAATACGCAGGATAATGATGTCGAGAGAAACTTTACATCTTATTTGAGAAAAATATTAAATTTTTTAATGTATCTAATTACCGATATGCAAACACTACGCCATTTTTTTCTCACATTCTGATTATATTAAATTTAAATAATACTTAAAAATACATGAAAAGAAAACAATAGTAGAATTTTATGAAAATGTCAATGAATATTGACTCAAGATAATGTAAACATAAACAAAACATATCAAATGCAAGCGGGGTGCTAGCGCGCGTACTAACATCAGCCTTCATTGGATCGAAATGCCAGAAGAAAAAAATTACCGGTTTTGATTGGAGAATAAGCAAAGGAACGAGAAGAGAATCTTGCTATCTCTAACAGTAGGTAAAATGACAGGACCGCAGAAACGTCAAATTTGTAGAGTTTATTTAATCAATTTTAAAATAATGTGCACATCTTCAGACCAGAACATTGCGAATTTGTAGATAACTGAATATTCTTTTAATTTTAACATTAAATTGAAATTGCCCCTCGATGATTGAAACGGACTTGAACGATATCCAGCTATGGCCCACGGCCTAATAGTGACGAGGACTCGAAATACTATGTGTGGAAAAGACGCTGGTGGTAAAAGCAGCGCGGACCCGAAGCTGTTTCTTTGAGCGATGTCAATGGATTTTTTTTTTCTTTAAACAGAATGAAAATAGTGATTCTTTTTTTTTTTTATCATTGTTTTTCATTTAAATATAGTGACCAGCGACGCGAGCAAAGCCTGCTAGTTAAAGAATATAAGTAAACATTTCTCAAAATGCCTTTTCAATTGCATTTTATGGTTTTAATATTTTACAATTAAATTAAGAAGTGTTTACGACTTTGGTTCGTTTATTTGTCTGACAGTCTGTATGCCCTCTAATTTCCTTAAATATTTTAAAAATACCTCGAAACTGATATTTGTTATACATGTTCATCATAGCATGTTCTTTATTGAAAATGGTATAAATAACGCAATTGATTTGTGTACAGGGCTTCAGAAAGTATTTCTTGTACACTAATGGTCTATGAGGAGTAATTTTAAAACGGTTACGTGCTATTTTCGAACGTGCATTTTCCGAACCGTGCGATTTGCGAACAGATCTTACACCTGGCAGCTTATTCCTTCCCCATTTCAAGATAAGGGAGTGTCGTGCCAGAGAGCACGGTGTCGTGCTACTTGCGAACGTGCGTTTTCCGAACAGACACCTGTTAACTTCGCCTTTGCCCCTTTTTACGAGAAATAGACAATAGACTATACTTTCATCGTCCCAGAGAGCGCAATTCGTCACCGCTAGTCGATTAAGTGGATTAACTGTTTTTGTTAGAAGCTGTCAGGAATAAAAATGATTAATTCGGAGTCTGAAAGTCCGCCATTCACATTTTTATTTGGGTATGTCTCCTCTCTGGTTATAGGTACGCTGATAGCGTACTAAACGAACAACTTTTAATTTTTTTAAAGACCTTTTAAATTTCGACTAAGATTTAAACATGATTACTGCTCGTTGTATGTGTGGATGAATGTATGTGGATGCTTTTAATTTGTATCAATACTTTGTGTGAAAGGTTATAGAAAAAAGTATTAAAATTATTATTATTATTAAAAACTACTCTATTTATCAAAATTGAAATTTTTTAATATTTAATTTGTTTAATTGAAGTATTTGAGCTTTTAATTGAAAAATATATTTTTAAATGCTTTTAATAATAATAATAATAATAATAAAAGATTTTTTTTCTATGAAGGATTAAAAATAAAGTAAAAAAATAATTTTTTGGGCATAACTAAAGCTCTTATGACTTTTAGTGAAAGGAGAAAAAAAAGGGACTTAGGACCATTTTGCCAAAAAAAGGGACTTTTAGGGACCTGAAAAGAGTTAAGGGACTTTAGGGACCACACTAAATGCCATGTGCTTTCTATGGTGGGGATTAGGGGAATCCTAAAAGCCCCTAGCCTGTACTTGCGCAAGTTTCGAAGAAAACCATGGAAACTCACGATGGCTTTGCCGACGAACGCGACTTGTGACCGAACCTGACACTTACAGTCTACTAGCATCGAGAGCTGCCGAACCGCTCAGATACTTAAACTTACTTTTAAACTGAAAATACAAACAATAGTATAAACAATATATACATATATATAATTTTTATTATTAAACTAATTTAAAACTTTTTTTTTTAAATTAAAACCCGAAACAATAGTATTAAGAAATTCCAACTAATTTATTAGAAATAAATTTTTTATTAGTTAAATTAGTTTTCTAAATTTTTTAATTAATTTTTTGAAACTTAGCTATTTGTTTATTTATTTATTATAACTTTAATCATTTCCAGAAAAAAAAAAATTAAAAGTATTATTAGTAAAAATTTATTAAAGTATATATATATATATATATATATATGTAGAATCTTGGCTGGGCGTCTAGGGGTGGGGCAATGATGAGATGCAACTTAGAGAACTACAGGTTTATTGAAGACACACAAAAACACAAAATATACAGAGATAATATTATAAAAGTAGAATTTCCATCAATAACCATTTGCTGGTTTCGAGGCTTAACACACATAACAAGCTCTCTTCATCATTAGAACTAACACAAAGTAACATATGAGCATTTACTCGCTCTAATAATTCACATTAGTACATACGCGTACTATTTCAAATATGTGAGATTGTGGTATAGAGCTCTCCATGGCTCTACCCAACTATTAAGAGCACTACAAGCTCTAATTAGAAGAAAATGACCACATCAGCCTTCGCGCTGACGGTCTCAACAGCTCTTCATTGAAGACAGATCTCAACTACCTTCCGTTCGTCCTCTCGTTGAAAGATGAGCACCAGACGCAGCGCCATCTGTTGACTGTACAAGGAATGCGTCCCACAAAGCTTTCCACATAACTTCCCACAGAGCTCTGCTATCCTGATGTACGGTGTCCTCACCGTCGAACCAGCCTAGGATACTAAAGGATATCTGCAAAATACAATTAAAAGAAAAAAAACGAAAAAGAGAAACATACATTACAATAATTATGTACATTAAAAGCATAAAGATTAGTCTTTTTTTTTTTTTTTTTCAAAGTTCTGGGATTTTTGACTAGTTCGTAACCCACAATTTCATGTTGTCTGCAGAAGTACTAGTATGAATAAGTCCTTCGTGATCACCTATCTTCTCGACTTCATATCTGTCTTTGGTCTTTATTCGTACAACTTTATACGGACCTAAGAATTTTGGTCTGAGTTTCATGCCAGTTCCAAACTGAGTTCGCTGGATGGCAACTAGATCATTAATTTTATATACATGGGCTTTCTTTCTCTTCTTGTTGTAACATCGGCGATTTTCTTCTTGAATCTTAAGAATGTTTTTTCTTGCTTCTTCACGAATGGTGTTAAGATTATCAAGCATGGAATTTATCATTTCCTCTTCGAGGAGTTCTAGTATTCTCTTATCTTCTTTCCTTCTCATTGTTACTCCAGTGAGTAATTCAAACGGAGTTCTTTTGGTACTTCTTGATACGGTGGAATTAATAGTTCTCTGGACAGTCTCAACAAACTTGTACCACTTGTTCGGGTCATCTATAGATAACTTGGATAATACAGATATGATTGTTCGATGAAGTCTCTCAATTTGACCGTTTCCTCTTGGGATTCCAGTTGTGATGGTGCCATGTTCGATTCCCTCTGATTCACAGTAATCTGTAAAGTCCTTCGATGTGAACGCAGACCTACGATCATATTATTCTTGCGGGGTTACCAAAAATAGCAGCTTGTTGTTTTAATTTTTGCAAGGCGTCTGCTGAAGAAATTGATTTCACAGGATATAGCCACGAAAATTTGCTAAAACCGTCTATAACGGTAAAAATGTGATTATAGTTTTTATTAGTGGTCGGTAATGGACCCACAAAATCGATATGATAAGTAGATAATGGTATATCTCCTTTCGGGATAGGGTTCAAAAAACCTTCTCCTTTTCCCTGTTTCTTATTTACGAGTATACATTCTACACAACTTTTTACAACGTTATCTACGCATTTTTTCATATTAGAAAAGTAATAGTCGCGTTTGACTAACTCTTCAGTTTTATTAACCGAAAAATGTCCTAAGGCATGACATTTCTTTACGACCTCAATTTGCATGGTCTCTGGGACAATTAGTACATCCCTATCATTTAACACTTTATATAAAATATTATTTTTTAACACATATTCGTCATTTTGGTTCTGTTGTAAAAGAGATTTCATGGTTTGGATAAACTCGTCATTTTCTTGAGCAGTAGCAATATGATGAGTGAGAGTATCAGTAGTTACAACCATTACAGGGTGTCGGCTAAGTGCGTCTACATGCTGCATTCGTTTACCAGGGCGATGTTCTACTTCATAATCGAATTCCTGTAGCAGGAAAGACCACCTGGCTACCTTAGGTGTCAATTCACGTTTTTCTAAAGTCTTAGTGAACGCTTGACAGTCAGTATAAATTTTAAATTTACTGCCTAATAAATAGTTCCTAAATTTTTTAAGGACTTCTACTATCGCTAACATTTCTAACTCATAACTACAGTATTTTTCTTCTTGTACCGAGGTTTTTTTTTTCATATAATGGATTGGATAGTACTGTCCATCGTGGTCTTGTTGTAATAAGATAGCACTGAATCCTAATTTAGATGCATCTGTATGAACTTCTAATTTATGACCTTGTTTAAAAAGATATAACACAGGTGTATTCGATAAAATGTCTTTCAGCTTTTGAAAAGCCAATTTCTGCTCTTTCTCGAATTTAAATGGAGTGGAAGCACGTAATAAGTCACTGAGTGGTCTTGCTATGTTGGCATATGAACGAATAAATTTTCTAAAGTAACCCGTTAAACCTAAGAAACTCTGCACTTCCCTAGCACTACGGGGTTCTGGGAAATTTTGGACTGCAAGAGTTTTTTCTACCGAGGGTTTAATCGTGCCATTCTCAAATATGTGACATAAGAAATCGATCTTTCGTTTCAAAAACTGACATTTCTTTAAATTTAACTCTAGACCAAATTTTGATGCCGTTTCTAACACACATTTTAATTTATCTAATCCTTCATTCTCATCTTTAGATGGAATAATTATATCATCTAAATAAATAATTACAGTACCATCTTTTAAAAGGTCTTTAAACACATAATTTACATATCTTTGAAATACTAAGGGACTATTACATAATCCATAGGGAACTTTTAGAAACTCGTACTGGGCATTATCGGTCACAAAAGCTGTATATTTCCTACTTTTTTCCTCTACATCAACTTGTAAAAACACATTCTTTAAATCTAGTGTCGAAAAGACTTTACCCTCCCCTAATCTATCAAATAAATCCTCAATATTTGGCAACGGGTATTTATCTTTAATAATTTTCTTATTGAAAACACGATAATCACAGCATAACCTTATTCCTCCATCTTTTTTCCTACCCACCACTATTGGCGAAGCGTAATTTGACGTACTTTCTCTAATTATACCATCTTTTAACCACTGGTCAATTTGTTTATCCACCTCTGATTCCTCTACAAATGATAATCTGCGAGAACGTAAACATACTGGTGTATCATCAGATAAAATAATGGAAATTTTAAAATCAGTACTTTTTGTTTTAACTGGCTTATAATTTTTTATTAACTAGCTTAATCTCTCTTTTAACGACTTATCTAAAATATGACTGACATCGAATTTTGTTTCTTCTGAATAGTTGCACATATTTGAAAAAAAAAAAGAATCTATTTCATTTTCCCTTCGATCAAATAAAGAAAAAGTACAGCCACCTGTTTCATCGAGATCGCTTTCCCCCGAAATCAGAAAATAATCTCCCCCCCCCCCCCCCTACGTCGCTGGAACTCGAAACATCTGTCTCCTCTTTATTTTGTTGTTTCAAAATATGAAAGATATTACCAGGCAGAATTACGTCACATGACAAATGGACAATATTCCTGTGACGTCACCGTACGTAAAATCGCCGAACACGTGGCCGATATTTTGTAAACAAAATAGATTCAAGATGGCATTTTATTGTTACGTATAACATTTTCCTAAATATTTCTGCAGTGAAACTTAATAATAATGTTCAAACAAGAACAAAAGTGAAATGTAAACAACTGAATCGAATGATAAAGTTAAGACTATTCCATATCGTAAAATTGCAGAACATTTTATGTATACACACACACACATACATATATATAATGAAAAAAAGATTAATAAGAACATTTTATACACACACACATATATATAGACATCAAAGCTTAAATAAATAGAATTTCAATCACTTTAATAAAGGAATTTACTAAATGGAACATCCATTTAAATTTATTAACATCGCCACAGTTCACACGGCAACTTTTAATATTACATATGTTGATTAATATTAAAGTATATTACTAAAACTGGATTAAAAACAAAACAAAGTTATCACTATATCACTCTTACTTCAATTTCATATAATCTGTAACTCTTAGAAATAATATTGCAAGATATAAAATTTGCAAGCCACAATGCTTTGCTATGGTAGAGTTGAGAATTGTTTACCGAAAACAGCTGATATTTTATAGTCTCGAACCCAAAGGAGGAATATGGTCCATTGTTGCAAAAAGCACCGATTACATTTATTGAATCATGATTAGGTAAAGATATTTTAAATTCAGTCAGATTTGCATCTTTCTTTTCATTAAAGCAGCTAACTAGAGTGGTTGAAGAAATAACATTTTTAGTATTATTAAATTACCTCAGTAGCACAGAACATTATTTCTGTATTACGCAGATGTCACACATATTTTAATTTTTATTATATATATTTCGATAAAATAATTTTACAGGTAATTATAATTAAGATAATCTTCTTACCTGTATTCATCAATCGAGCATCCGATCTTTATATTCTTGTTTAGACTGCTAAATCATTGTAATACTCTTTTATAAAGAAATATGCATTAGATTTGAAATAACTCAGCATATAACTAATTGACGACATCACTTTGTGCCTTTTAAATATTTAATGAAAGTATTAAAAGAAGGAAAAGAACATAAAAATAAATTTGAATTACGGAGCTAATAAACGCTCCGAACATTAAAGAATCTACATTACTACTACAGATGAAAAATCTACATGTACACTGATGCAGGTGCAAGCGGTTTCGTAGGCATGCGCAGATGCCTTATTTATTTGACTTCACAGTTCGAATCGAAAGTAGAATGTTTTAATAGTCTGTGAAAAATATATATTGGGCAGATAATTATTATATTTTACAACACTCCACCTTGCACAATATATATTAAGTTTTGATAAGTTGCAGTTTATCTCTGTGTTTAATGAATGCCGCTTTAGGTAGTGCTTTAGTAAGCACATCGGCAGTCATATCCTTGCTTGAGATATATTTCAATTTAATAATTCCTTGTTCGCACAAATTAAATTATATTTAACATCAATATGCTTCGTGCGACTTTGGTACTTATCAGATTCAGTGAGTTTAATGCAGGCCTGGTTGTCTTCATAAATAACGATTGGTTGATTTTGTTCCATGTCGAGATCTTTCAGTAGTTTTAATATTGATATTGTTTCCTTAGCTGCATTTCCAGCCGAGATATACTCATCTTCAGCTGTTGACAGTGCTATGCAGTTCTGTTTTTTAACCGACTTGAAAAAAGAAGGAAGGTTCTCAATTCAAACCGTATGTTTTTTTTTATGTTTGTTAGCTCATAACTTCTGAACGGATGCTCCGATTTTGATACTTTTTGTTTTGTTCAAAAGGTCTTGGTCTGAAATAGGTCCCATTGTAATATCTTTACGATCTAAAGAAAATACAGGGTGCCCAAAAAAATCAGTCCCAACTCTTTTAACTGCTAAACGGCTGCAGCTATAGTGATAAAAATGGTATGTAAGTATAGAAAAGTGGCCATGCAGTACAAGGTTAAACCGCTTGTAGGGCCACCTGGTAGAAAATAGCGGAGTTAGTGTTCCTATCTCGAAAACGGTTCTAAAGAAAAAGTGAATTACAAAGCTGAAGAGTATCACCGATTTAGTACAAAAAGATAGTTTAGACATTCATACTAAGGTTCCTGTCTCGGAAACGGTTCAAGACAGGGGAAAAAAAGTTAATTATGAAATTGCAGAGCATCATTGATTTAGTACGAAAAGATAGTTTTGACATTGATGCTAAAAATACAAGGCTAAAAACGTGCATGTTTTTGTTCGCAATTTCTTACACTATACACACTTGAGCTACATTGCTCACGCTGTAGCGTAGCTGGTGAGACACACGCTATATAGTTCAAAATACGGTTACTTGATACTTTTTGTTTTGTTGTAGAGTTCTTGGTCTGAAGTAGGTCCCATTATAACATCTTTACAATCTAAAAAAAAAAGCGCAGTCTGGTGAAAAACAGCGGAATTAGCGCTCCTATCTCAAAAACGGTTCAAGATGGGAGAAAAGTTAATTACGAAGTTGTAGAGCATCATCGATTTACTAGGAAAAGACAGTTTTTAGACATTATTGCTAAAAATAGAACGCTTAAAACGTGCAGTTGTTTGTTTGCAATTTCCTACACTGTGCACACTCTAACTACGTATACTCTGACACGTATACTCTGTGGTTCAAAGTACTGTTACTGTAAGCGGTCACATTGATTAGCGCAAAGTCGTTTTCAACCAACATGAGGAAGGAGGATGTTCTTAATTCGAGCTATGTGTTGTTGTTGGTGTTTTTAAGCTTATAATTTCGTAAGAGATGCTCTAATTAACCGACTTCAAAAAGGAGGAGGTTCTCAATACAAAGCGTATGTTTTTTTTGTTTTTGTTTTTGTTTGTTAGCTCATAGCTTCTGAACGGATGATCCGATTTTTATACTTTCTGTTTTATTGTAAAGGTATTGATCTGAAATAGGTCCCATTGTAAGATCCTTACGATCAAAAGAAAATATAGGGTGCCCAAAAAAGTCAGTCCCGACTCTTTTAACTGCTGAACAGCTGCAGCTATAGTCATAAAAGTGGTATGTAGGTGTAGTAAAGTGGACATGTGCTACGCGATTCAACCGCCTAAAGCGCCACCTGGTGGAAAAAGAGTGGAGTTTGCGATCCTATCACGGAAACGTTTCAAGACAGGGGAAAAAAGTGAATTATAAAATTGCAGAGTATCATCGATGTAGTACGTAAAGATAGTTTTTAGACATTAATGTTAAATTCAGAACGCTTAAAACTTGCATTTGTTTGTTCACAATTTAGTATTTTGTGCACGCTTGAACGACATTGCATATGTTGTAGCGTAGCGGGTGACATTTATTCTATGTAAAATTCAAAGTATGGTTATTGTAAGCGGCCACATCGATTATCGCATATAGACGCTTTAAACCGACTTCATAAAGGTAGAGGTTCTCAATACAAACTATGCTTCTCGTTGTTGTTGTTGAAATTTGTTAGCTTATAACTTCGTAAGAGATGATTTAATTTTAATATTTTTTTTTGTTGTCGTAATGATCTTGGCCTGAAATAGGTTTCATTATGATTTCATTAAGATATAAACAAATTACAGGATACTCACAAAAGTCTGTTCTCACTCTAACTGCTGAACGCATGCAGCTACACTGGTAAAAGCAGTATGTAAGTATCGATGTTGAATCTTCTGTCCGTCAGCTGCAATGCATATTTTGCTCGTTGTTTGAACTTTACGCTGCGCAATTTCCAGCGCAGCGGGTGACACGTATTCACTGTAAAGTTCAATATATATGCCTAACAGAATTTTCGGTTACGAATACAGCGTATCCGTTCTTTACATTTCTAAAGCCTTTTTAATTTAACGTATGTTCGTTTAATAGATAGTTTTTTGCTCATATCCGATAAAGGCAAGAAAAGTGACAGAACTTAAAAATGCAGCATTTGAGAAAAACCAACTTAAAAATAACTTGACTTGAATAAAACTGGCACAACTGTCTCTCGAGTGGATAACTTTCTAGATGGAGATGTAACTTTTTTGTTCACATTGGGTGCATTTCATGTATTTTTCAGTGACATAAACCATTTTTTGAGTAATGTCACTTTTCTTGGAAGTTGTGATTTGCGAAACTTCCGTCGAACGTCTTCTGATGTTCTGCTATATGAATAAGTTTTCACTGAAAAGAGAAAAATAAAACCTTTTTGTAAAAAAATAGAACTGACTCCAAAAAGGAACTACTATTCAAGCAACTAAAAATGAAAGAAAATTGGCAGAAAATGGAACTGTAAATTGCGCCTAAAAGTATAAAATAATTTCCTTCGCAAAACAACCTATAACACTACAATTAATCATAACTTTTGAAGTCGGCGCAAAATTAAACAAAAATTGATAACTTTATCCAATACAAAAATCAAATCCTCTTCAAAGTACACATCTCACATTGTTATTTGCAAAACGCAGCCGAAAACTACTTTGATTCAAGAAAACAAATAAGATTTCGTAAGCAGCAAAAGTTGGCGAAGATTCTGGTATCTGACGTACTTGGTGAAAGAAAAATCGCAAAATTATCTGGCAAACATATTTAATTTCTTTGGGATATCATGAATATTTTGTTAAGGTATAACCAGAGAGTAATCAAGAATATGAAACAACACATCGTACAATATATATTATGAAAATATTCATCTTGCGTGTATATTTTTGCCTTACGTTTTGATCGCCAATTCCAAAAGTCATCAAGGATGATAGTTATCAAAGTTATACCAAATTTTCAAAGGAAACTCTAACTTCTTAGAAACATAAATACCGCATTGTGAAGAATGTTCACTGTTCTATGTAGATGCTACTAATGGACCAGTTGTATACAGTGATAAAATAATAAAGGAAACATGAAAATGGATCATTCGAGACAACAGCATTTGTTGCTACCGATCTAAAGACAAACCTTTAAAAACTAATTAAATTTTATTTAATTTTGCGCCGACTTCAAAAGTTATGATTAATTGTAGTGTTATAGGTTGTTTTGCGAAGGAAATTATTTTATACTTTTAGGCGCAATTTACAGTTCCATTTTCTGCCAATTTTCTTTCATTTTTAGTTGCTTGAATAGTAGTTCCTTTTTGGAGTCGGTTCTATTTTTTTACAAAAAGGTTTTATTGGATGTCCAGTTAATCGGGTTTTTCCCAACAAAGTATATGTTACCACTTGTAGATTTTCTATCAAGTGTGTCATTTGCCCAGTCAGCGTCAGCAAAAACTTTTAAAATAGGTTCTTGATCAACATTATATTTTAATTTATAGTCTTTAGTAGTGTTTAAGTATTTAATTACCCTTTTTGCGGCTTCCCAATCCTTTTCTCTAGGTTGTTCATTTCTACGACTAAGTATATTAACTGCTGCCGAGATGTCCGGTCTGCTTAACGTTGCTATATACAACAAAGCTCCTACAGCTTGCCGATATTTGGTGTTATTTGGTAGAATATTTTCAATTTTATCATCTTTCTGGTATCCTGGATCAAGTGGTGTGTTAACTGGTTTGGAATCTTGCAAATTAAATTTGTTTACAAGTTCATTTATTTTATTTTTCTGATGTATAGCTAATGTCCCATTATCACCTCTTTCTATTTGTATTCCTAAGTATTTGTTTACTTGACCTAGATTTGTGATTTCGAATTCGTTTTCAAGTTCCTTTATTACTTCGTATAATTCATTTTTGTTTCCTGCCAACAATATGTCATCGACATATATAAGTAAGTAAACTGTATTATCTTCTTTTGTCCTTTTGTATAAACACTTGTTTGATTCACAGGCAGTAAAATTTAATTTGATTTGTGTATCATTGATTTTGGTATTCCAAGACCTGGCTGCTTGTTTGAGGCCATATATGGCTTTTTGTAATTTGCAGACCTTTTTCTCTTGTCCTGGTATTATGAAGCCTTCTTGCTGGTTCATAAAAATGTCTTCTTCTAGTTCTCCATGTAGGAAAGCGGTTTTCACGTCAACGTGAGTTAACTGCAAATTTTTGTACAATGCATTTATCAAAAAGGTTCTGATTGTTGTATGAGAAGCCACTGGGGCAAAAGTCTCATCATAATCAGTTCCATACTTTTGACTAAAACCTCTTGCCACGAGACGTGCTTTGTATTTTTCAATTTTGCCTGAGTTATTGTATTTTGCTTTAAAAGCCCATTTAGAGCCAACAATGTGTGTATTAGGTGGAGGATCAACAAGATCCCACGTTTCATTTTTATTTAATGATTTTATTTCTTCTTCCGCTGCTTCTAACCATTTTTCTTTCTCAGTAGGATTTTTCATGTTTACTATATCGTCAAATGTTTTCGGTTCAATATAACTTGTATTAGTTGACAGAAAAACAAAACGTTCAGGTGGTACCCCTTTGTTTATTCTATCTGACCTCCTTAGGGTTTGTGTATTCTGTATTTCACTGTGTTCTTCTGTTACATCATTTTCATTGTTTAGAATAACAGGAATTTTAGATTCTTCATTAAATGCATTTTGGTCAATGTTTCGAGAATGTTCGTGAGTTTCATGCTCTTCGAGAAATTTCACAGTTCTGCAGATTTTTATGTTATTATTTACATAAATTCTATATCCTTTACTTTTTAGATCATAACCCATGGAAATTCCTCGCTTCGCTTTATTGTCCAACTTTTTACTTTCTCTTACCCATAAGGTAGAGAAAGTATTGTTTTTGGGTCATATTTTCGAACGCGAGATTTTGTTATATTTACACGTTTTAAGGTCCCCTGAATACAAAAATCATGTTTTTAGCAAATGGTCTGTGTGTATGTCTGTGTGTCTGTCTGCCTGTGTGTCTGTCTGTATGTCTGTGTGTCTGTCTGTGTGTCTGTGTGTCTGTCTGTTATCAGCATATCTCAAAAACAAATTATGGCAGAAAGTTCAAACTTGGTATTCTAAATGTGTATCATATAGGGATGCTACAGTAAGCTTTTCGTTAAGATCAAGCAAGTGGTTCGTGTACAGGGACAATCAAGAGAATTCTAATACATTACGTCTATGGGGGAAATTGCAGGAAAGTAGAGTTTAACGTCTATAGACTGAACTAAACCAAATGAAACGAATATATATTTTTTGTAATAGAGATAGTTAACTGGGAAAAAATTTTTGTGTATGTAGCAGCTTCGCCTCCCCCCCTGGGGGGGAAGTCCCCCCTCGAGGGGAGTACATTTTCATGATGGGTATCTTTCAAAAGAGCTCGCCAATACCTTTAAAACGAATGGTTGAACCACCGATCTGCGATAATTTAAAACAAAGTTATCGATTTTTTTTTACTTTTAACGAAAAAAAAAAACAAAAAAAAAAAATCGTTTTTTTTTTTTTTCCCTTCTTTTTAATGATGAGAATAAAATGGACTTTTTTTTGGATATTTGGTGTTATACCACTTCTCTAATATGGAAATCGTCTGCATGGCCATACTGCAAATCGATGTTCATCTAAAATGGTATGCGCGAAATGTGCAGGAGGTCATGAATCCAAACTGTGTAAAAGTGATGTTTTAAAATGCGTCAATTGTAAAGATGATACGTCACATTCATCTGACGACAAGAAATGCCCATCCTTCCAGGCCTACAGAAGTAAATTACTCTCTACGGTACCTCCACCCCCTCGATTATAATAGCTGCTATGGTTGATTCTCAAGCTGGGGTTGATACTAAGCGTCATGTGAATACAGTTGCTCATTGTTTGTCCTCAATCAAATGTCTTCAAATTAACTTAAACTTTTGCAAGGCTGCCAATTCAACTATGGAAAAATACATTGTTGATAATAACATAGACATTGCTTTTGTCCAGGATCCGTATGTTTTCAATAGTGTGATTTCCTTGGTAAATTCTAGCTGGTTACGCTATCTGTCAATTAAAAACAATGCTGGTATTATAATGGTAAATAGGGATATTGTGAGCAACGAAGTCTTAAAACTCGAAAATGGTATATTTGTTAATATTATGACGGATATGGGTAACATTTTGTTGGGGTGCTTTTATATTTCGCCTTCAACTAATCTCTTGGAAAATTTGGACCTTATTCCTGACGAACTTCTGGAGAAAGATTTATTTTTCATGGCCGGAGATTTTAACGCATGGCATAGAAATTGGGGGTATTCCCGTAATGGTGAGCGGGGTCTCGAAATTCTCAATTTTTGCTATTTTAATGACCTTTATGTGGTAAATGATAGAGACCAGATTCCTACTTTTTGGACGCCTTATAAATCAGGTTACCCGGACTTGACAATTATGTCTTATAGATTATTGAATAACGTACGTAACTGGACTGTTCAGGATTATGAAACGTGCTCTGATCATCGCTATATTACTTACGATATCACGGCGAAAACAGTATGCTTAAAATATGATAGATTTAGATCAAAGTTTTGTAACAAATATCGTTTAAATAGTGATATTAATAAATACTTAGCACATTATGATGAACATTTCTTACGAAACAAAAACATTGAAAGTTTTGACAATAACCTGAATGATTTTTATGATAGTCTTTTAAAGGTTTGTCAAAATAATTTCAAATATAAAGGTAAACGGAAAGATTTTAAAATAACTTGGTGGAATAACGATCTAAAAATTTTAAGAAATAAATTAAAAGCTATCTATAGACAATATAAGAGAAATAATTCAATAGAGTTAAAGATAAGATTACAACAACATAGAGCTCTTTACAAGATGAAGATTAAGGAAGCTAAGGTGTGTTCTTGGCGACGTTATTGTTCTATGACGAATGATAATTTTGGGAGTGCTTATGCAGTCCTTAAAAGTAAGAAACAAAGTGCTATAGTAACTAATTTAACAGGAATGCCGATTGATTCAAATTTAGTCGACATACAACAAAGGCTTGTAGATCATCACTTTGAGGTAGTAAATAATGTGGAAGAAGAATATATCAATAGTTCGTTATTTAAACCAATTAATGTCAAGGAATTGGATCATTCCATTAATTCAATGAATGTGAATAAGGCTCCAGGGTATGATCGCTTTGATTTAAGGATTGTCAAGTACGTTAGGGATGTACTTCCTGATCTTTTTATAAACATGTATAATGCTTTATTTGACATGGGATATTTTCCACGTTCTTGGAAAAGAGCGGTTGTATTATTCTTTATAAAGCAAAATAAAATAGCAACGAACCCAGAGTCGTATCGCCCAGTGTGTCTTCTTCCGGTAATGAGTAAGATTTTTGAAAAAATTATTGTAGTCCGTTTGACTCACTACTTGGAAAGTAACAATATTTTACATATGAATCAATTTGGCTACAGAGAGAGAAGAAATACGACCCAATGTTTGGACAAGATTATTACTAATATTAAAGAAAGGAATAGGATTTATAAGTATACAGCAAGTATATTTTTTGATATTTCCGGAGCATTTGATAACGCTGACTGGACATGTATAATTGCAGCTTTACGTAAAATAAATGTTCCTGATTATCTGGTTAATGTCTTACAGAGCTATCTTAAAAATAGATTTATTAAAACGCAACATTCGGAAAGTTTTGTTCAGATAGGTAGAGGTTGTCCTCAAGGCTCATGTTTAGGGCCAATCTTATGGTTGGTCCTAATTAATGATATTTTAAGTATTTTTGATAACATGGACGCTACTCTCATTGCTTATGCTGATGATTTTGCTTTGATCGACTCTGGGAATGCTAGAGCTAAATTAGAAAATAATGTTAACAAGGATATTACAATTTTTAAAAAATTTTGTGATAATTTACAGTTAAAAATCTCGGAAAATAAGACAAAATTTGTAACTTTTGGAAAGGACTTTGGCAATCGTCCACCGATTTTTAAAGTTGGCAATATTAACATAAAATGTGAAAAATTTTATGAGTTTCTGGGTGTCATCATCGATGGGCGATTGTCTTTTTTGCCTCATTTAGAAAATGTTAGAGACCAAATCTATTCTATTAGTGACAATATGAAAAAAATATCTGGTGTAAAATAGGGTATTCGTCCCCAGATGAGGAAAATCTGGTATCAAGTTGTGGTGAAGCCCAAGATTTTGTATGCGGTGGAGGCCTGGCTACCACATATCAATGTTCATGGCTATAGTAAATTGTCTTCTTGCCAAAGGGTTTTTATTATTAACATAATGCATTTTTATTCAAAGGTTTCTACTGATGCAATCTGTCAAATTTTGGGAATTCCCCCCATCCATTTAGAAGGGAAACAATTGGTAAACAAATTCAAAATTCAATACAAAAACGAGTCTATATATTTCCAGAATAATTATTATGGCATTCAGGATTTTGAGTCCAAGAATTATAAAAGTAATATTGATCCTACTTATGCAGTTAAAGATTTTACGTGGAATGAGCCCGTTTCAGATGATGATACCTTAAGGATCTACTCTGATGGAAGTAAAACGGATGATGGTACTGGTTTTGCTTGGGTGGCCGTCTACTGCGGAAAAGTTATATACAATAAGCAAGTTAAACTTTGCAAAGAAAACTCTGTCTTTCAAGCAGAAATGATGGCAATCTCATCAGCCATAAAATGGCTCATTAATTCAGAATTCAGTTCCTGTGTCTTGTTCTCGGATAGCCTTTCTTCTATTGAAAGTTTAAAAAATTTGGTGCCTAAGTCTAAAATTGCACAGGATATTCTGTTAGACCTACAAAAATACGATGGACAAATTTTCCTAATGTGGATTAAGGGACACTCTGGAATTGTTGGCAATGAATTGGCAGACTCATTGGCTAAATCCGCGGTTCTTTTCGGTCAGTCTCAAATTGTTCCTCTGCCCATTTCTTACTTGAAAAGAATTTTATTCTATAAGGTACTTAGTGACTGGCAGGTTCATTGGAACTTATCAGATACTGGCAGGTGGACTTATGATATTTATCCTAATGTTTCAATGGATTTCAAAATTAAAAATCAAGTATTACTGTATTTTATAACTGGACATGGAAGTTTCCCGAGCTATCTTTTTAGGATTAATAAGCTTGATTCAGACTTGTGTCCTTGTGGCTCCGTGGGTAATGCAATGCATTTCATTAGTACTAAATGTAACTTTTCAAAAGTTTATATTAAAAGATATACCGCAGAGACATTGGAACATTACTTTAACAGAATTGATAATTCTAGATTTCAAATTAAAAAGGTTGCGCAAATATACAATCTGCTAAATAAACACTATTCTCGTACTAAATATAACTTTTAATTCAAGAATTTGCTATGTATACGTGTTTTTATATATAGTATAGTTTTGTTATGTATTGGGTGAATTTATATTGGTCTTTATTCAAACGTAGTTTATTTATTTATTTATTTTATTATTATTATTTTTTTTCTTCAGTCATTTTGTTGCAACAATGTTTTATAGAGTACATTGAATGTTTGTTTTTATTGTATAATAATTGTACGTGATTAGTTAACAGCTTTAACTTATTACTTATATTGCTTTACTTTGTCAGCATATTTATAGTTTATTGTTCCTTTCTTCTTCTTTTTTTTTTTTTTTTTTTTTTAATAGTTTATCTGCTGCTCTTGAGGGTTGTGGAAATTATTGTGTGTTAGGTTATTGTACAGGGCTAGTTAATTGTTAATTGCTCGTGTTATATAGTTGCATGGATCTTAGGTTTGATCATTAGCTGCTTGTATAACTGATTTATTTTGGTATGAAATTTCTGTAAATTTTGTAAGTTTTTGTATGATTTGTAGTTATTGTATATTCATATTTCTATTAAGAGGTGCAATGTGTTGTATTCACGTTTAGCTAGAGGGTAAATTTTAGCTGGATGTACGTATGTTGTAATGAGTAAACTACTGTCTGCATTATACATTTTAGTTATCTAATAATTGGTACATTTTTATGATAACTTTGTTCGCCCGGTTTATTTATGATTCGTTATTGTTTGAGTTGTAGCTTCTTATCTTAGGGTGCACAACGTTACTTTTTGTAAATTCTGTATTGTTTATACTTTTTGTTAATATCTGTATTGTTTTTGTTACTTTATTTTTTCGTGTAACTTTTTTTTTTTTTTTCTTCGCGGCTACATTGGTTCTATCTTTGTAATTTGCTAGTTTGTGACTTTGTAATTGTTTAGTTTCTGTTTATTGCTCGCTGTTCTCCGAGTTCGTTTCGGCGGCTCCGGTAGGCGGGTTGTGGATGGGTTCCTTCACTCCCACCTCCTCCCAGGCTTCGGCCGCCATAAACCTTCGGGTTGGCGGGAGGTTGGGTTGTCCTCGCTCTCTTAATATAAGTTGTTAAAATAACCATGATTTTTGAAAGGAATTAAATATGTTCGCCAAAATAATTTGGCGATATTTTTTTTTTCGCCAAGGATGACAGATATATTAAATCTATTCCGCTGCAACATATGAGTATTGCAGTTCGCTGCAACATATGAGTCCTTGCAACATATGAGACACTTTATTTAGACATTTGAAAAAAATTTGACTTCAAATTATGATAGAATATTTATCATTTTCCTTTTAATTAGTATATTAGTTGGATGTTTATTGTGTAAATATCATCCTTTGAAATGAAATGTTTATATTTTGAATCGAATGTGGAAGTTTGCCATTTTTTTTTTCTAGAGTTTTGAAATTTAAAATTTAAATTTTATCAATTTTACAGCAAAAAACAACTTAATCTAACGCATGCAGACGATAACTAATACATATCTATACCGAAATATGGGGATTAAAATCGGGAAATAATTTGTCTCAATTTTTAATAATTTTTTACAAAAATCCATTGGCGATTAACATAGGAAATCTTTTTTTGCATCCACTGACGGCCAGTGACGTCATCACTTTGCTTGCGTATTTTCTAATTAACTATCCAATAATTACAGACACTCCATGCTAACCCAAATTCAACTCTACTCGATACTTCCAACCAGCTATCTCACCTGCAACATCGCCAAAATATCCGGGATCCAGCTAGGGACTTTCTCATTCTCAACCGAACATTTTATCTTGACTCGACATTATCACCTTAGACTACTCTACTTTCAATACTCATTACAACTGGTGACCTTTACTTGCCCAACCAAACATTCTATCCCAACTATAAATTTACACTAATTTCAAAACTAAAATCAACTGGCGTCATTTACGTTCTGAAATCGACCCCAATCATACCTTACAATGTAAACAAACAATGAAGCTTGATAAAAATATTTAAAGACTTTTGTTTCAGCGTGGATCGTACTTTCGCTTCACGCTTTCAGCCCCCCCGACTTGTAGTTGGCTCTTTGCCAAATGAGAGGTGATTTTTTTTTCTCTCTTTGAGAATGTTACTTTTTTAGTTTAGTTTCTCGGCCTGTCTAAAACAGGAAGTAATTTCTTCTTCTTGAACATGAAAAGTTATGATTTACATATCTTGATCTTGGCTCCTTTATGGAGAAACAATATTTTTCCTGAATAACTCCTGAATATAAATTTTAAATTGTGAATTCTTTTTTAAAATACTGCAAATAGTAATTTTATTTGTGTGTTTAATTTCTGTAATAAAGAACATAAGCTCTCCCAACCTGACTAAATTCTGTGACTGAAATTGAAAACTTGAATTACAGATTTATAGATTAAGAAGTGTTTTTATGATTATATAATTCTGCATTTTTTCATGGTACAAATTTTTTCATGGCGCAGTATTTTTTCATGGTGCACGAACCTTGGGATAAGTGAAATCCCTTGATATTTTAATTACATTCAGAAATTAATTTATTTGGATTTAGAATGTGAAAACGAAACTGAAAAATAATAATGACTGGAATTCCGGATTCGTTATTGGATAGCTGCCTGGATATTGAACCAGGTAAGCAAAATTTTACTACTATTTATAACATTGATTAAATGAAATTAGAAATTTTAATTATTTTAATTATTTTGTTTTCTTTTTTACTTGATTATTCGCTCGCTATGAATATAGAGAAATTAAAAGCTAAGCGTTCTACGGAACGCTCTAATGTAACAAAACTAATAAATAAATTAGAAAACTTATTAGCAGATGATATAGAAAATACAAAATTAGACGAAATGATTGAAATTCAGGAAATGATATGTGAAAGAGAAATTGCATTAAAAAAATTAAATGAAAAAATAGAAAATTTAATAGTAGATATTAAAGAATATGAAAAAGATATCGCGACCAGCGATAAATATGGCGAGCAGATAATTTCTGCCAAATGCAAAATTAAGTTGAGATTAAAAAGATGTAATAATAAAGATGAAAATAATTCAAATTGTTCTGTCAGTGAAACCCAAACAAAAACTGGTTCGGCAGTAAGATTGCCGAAAATGTCCTTACCAAAATTTGGTGGCCAAATAGAAAAATGGAACGAATTTTTCGATTGTTTCGAAAATTCAATCCATTTAAATGAAAATCTTACAAAAATTGAAAAATTTACTTACCTGAAAACGCTTTTAACTGACAAAGCGTATAATGTTATTGAAGGGTTTTCACTTACGGAGCAAAATTATGATAATTGCATAGAGATGTTGAAGTCACGTTTTGGGCAAAAGGATATTATTATTAATGCTCAGATGAATAAATTACTAAACTTAGAATGTGTAAGGAGTTCATCAAATATAACTGCTTTGCGAAAGCTATATGACGCTTGTGAAGTAAATATTCGCAGTTTATCTAATTTAGGGGTGACAAAAGGCCAATACGGTCATTTACTGAATCCAATTTTATTAAAATTATTGCCAAACGATCTAGTAGTTGAATATTACAGGCAAAGTGATAAAAGGAAGGATGAGTCTGATGTGACAGACTTAATTAATTTTCTTAAAATAGAACTTGAATCACGTGAAAAATCACTTAGCATGATTAATTATAAAAATGCTTCGGTAATTGTAAATAAAAATAAAGCCGAAATTAATGACAGAAAATTTTCAAATAAAATGAATTCATTGAATGTAGGTGTAAAAAATATATGCATATTTTGCAAGAATTATGATCATCCTTCTCTTGAATGTAATAATTTAACTGATGTTGAGAAAAGGTTAAAATTAAAGAAGGATGGCAGGTATTATAAATGCTTTCTAAAATCTCATCTGTCATCACAGTGCAGAGTGAAATCGCAGCCTTGCGAAAAATGTAAAGCAACAGATCATAACAAATTATTTTGTTTTTCAAAAAACTTGAAACCAGAAGTAGTAGAGAACACTATAGTATCGAATTCACATTTGAAAAATAGTAATCAGGCAGCGTTATTGCAAACATGTTGCGTAATAGCACAATCTAATTCTAGATCAAAAACTGTCAGACTCTTATTGGATTCCGGAAGTGAAAAAAGTTTTATTACTAAAGAATTGGCCCACGAATTAAAATTAACCCGTGTAAGAACAGAAAAGCTAACTGTTTTTGCCTTTGGCATAAATAAAGGTAAAGAAGAGGAATTCGAAGCTTTTAATATTGAACTGCGTAGCAAAATAAATCCTCGTCGGCTCATCCATGTTGAAGTATTAGCTACAGACTTAATAACCGCGACTCCCTTGAAAAGCCCAAGGGGCGAACCAGAAATTGAAAGTTATATTAAAAATAAAAACTGGAAATTGGCAGACAATTCATTAAGTGATTCCAAAATTAATATATTACTAGGAGCGGATTATTTTTGGAAAATACAGAGAGGTATCATTGAAAAAATTAGTGATAATTTATATGTTGCTAATACTATTTTCGGATATACTGTAGTGGGGAAATTGAATAATAATAGTACAGAAGTAATTAATTCGCATTTTGTATCTGTAAATAAATTTGACAGTTTTGATTTGCAGCGTTTTTGGGATTTAGAATCACTTGGAATATGTGACAATAAGAATGATTCTCTGTCACAGAGAGATATAGAAATTATTAATTCTTTTAATGAAAGTTTAAATTTTGTTAAGGGAAGATATGAAATTCAATTTTTGTGGAAGGAAAATAAAAATGAATTAAAATCGAATATAGAAATAGCCAAAAATAGACTTTGGGGTTTGAGAACAAAACTGTCTAAAAATGAATGGCTTAAAAATGAATATGAAAAAATTCTTGAGGAACAAAAGAAAATGGGTATAATAGAGGAGTGTGAATTAAACAAAAATGAAACTGGTGTATATTATATGCCCCACAGACCGGTGATAAGAACAGATAAGTCCACTACAAAGGTCAGAATAGTGTTTGATGCTTCTTCCAAAGAAAAGGAAGCAAAATCTTTAAATGAATGTTTATTTGCAGGCCCCAATTTAAATCCTAATATTTTGGATATTATTTTGAAATTCCGCCTTCATAAAATTGCCTTTGTTTGTGACATTGAAAAGGCTTTTCTGCAAATACAGGTTGCAGAAAATGATAGAAACTTTTTGAGATTTCTATGGTTTGAGGATATAAATAGTAAAAATCCTCTATTAAAGGTTTTCCGCATGACTCGTGTAACTTTTGGTGTTACAACATCACCCTTTTTGCTCTCAGCTACCATTAAACATCATATAAAAGGATATAAGAACTTGTTTGAGAAAGTTGTTAATATGCTTGATACTTCCTTATATGTTGATGATCTCTTTCATGGCGCAAATTCTGTAAATGAAGCATTTATTTTATCGTCTGGTGCTGTGAAAATACTTAAAGATGCCAATATGACATTAAGAAAATTTAAAAGTAACTCTTACGAATTAAACAAATTGTGGGAAAAACATGGAATAAACGTTGATGAAGAAATAAATGAGGGAAATATCTCTAAGATATTGGGAATAATGTGGTCAACTAATAATGACACGTTAAGAATAGACTTTCAATCTCTGTTAGAAGGGTTTGATAATGAAATTATCACTAAGAGAATTGTTTTACAAACTGTAGCAAAGGTGTATGACCCTGTAGGGTTTATTTCCCCTTTTATAATAAGAGTTAAATTTCTAATGCAAGAATTATGGGAGCAGGGTGTTGATTGGGATTCTGCTTTACCTGATGCTTTAACACAAAAATTTAAGAAATGGCATAGTGAAATACAGGATTTAGAAACTTTTGAAGTGCCTAGAAAATATTTTACGAATTTTGAAAAATTAACTCCCGAAACTATTCAAATTTGTGTTTTCTGCGATGCCAGTTTGAAGGGATATGGTACAGTAGCTTATTTTCGCGATCCTTGTTCCCGTGAAACTTCATTTATTATGTCAAAGACCAGAGTAGCTCCTCTCAAAAAACTTACTTTGCCTCGACTTGAATTGATGGGAGCCTTAACAGCTGCTCGATTAGCTCATTATCTTGGGCGGCTATTTTCAATTCCCGTCAAAAACATACTATGCTTCTGTGATTCCCAAATCACCCTTTATTGGGTCAAAGGAAGTGCTAGCAACTGGAAGCCCTTCGTAGAGAACAGAGTGCGTGAAATTCAACGATTAGTGGCCCCGTCTCAGTGGAGATTTTGTCCAGGGGTTAAAAATCCCGCTGATGTGCTATCTCGTGGTTGCACAGCAACTGAATTGTTGAAGAATGAAGAATGGTTAAAGGGACCAATCTGGTTGAAAGAAGAGCACTTTCCGACACCACTACCGGAAAATGAAGTCAAAATACCTGAAGAAGAGATTTTGAGAGAACAACGGAAAACTACTGTTTGCTCTTTAACTCATGGCAATCATGAATTTGAATTATTATATAAGTTTTCATCTTGGTCTAAATTAAGACGTGTTACAGCCTGGTGTCTTAGATTTATAAAAAATACTAAATGTCGATCTGTGCGAAATACTGGCTTTTTAACTATACAAGAACTTGATGAGGCAACTAAAATTATTGTGAAGTTGGTTCAAAGACATGAATTTGGAGAGGAAATAAAGACTTTAAAATCTGGAAGAAACCTGAATGCTAGTAACAAACTCCTTTCTTTAAATCCTTTTCTAGACAAAAATGAAATTCTTCGTGTTGGTGGAAGATTATGACACGCAAACCTACCTGAGAGTCAAAAACACCAAATGATACTTCCCAAAACGCATCACATTACAGATTTAATTATAAAGTACTTTCATGAAAAACATCTTCACAGTGGAACCCAGTTAACAATTTCAGTCCTGCGACAACAATATTGGATAATTAATGCAAGAGACGCTGTGAAAAGGAATCTGCGGAACTGTATGAAGTGTTTTAGAACCACATCGAACTTAACCTCTCAACTAATGGGTGATCTTCCAGCTGCTCGTGTAGTGCCATCGCGAGTGTTTTCGAAAGTCGGGGTTGATCTTGCAGGCCCCTTTCTCATCAAACCTCGTAAGGGCCGAGGTGTTAGATCTTATAAAAGTTATATTTGTTTATATATCTGTTTTTCCACAAAAGCAATTCATTTGGAAATACTCAGTGATCTCACCTCTGAAACATTCCTCGCATCCTTGAAGAGGTTTGTTGCTCGACGAGGAAAACCTGAAGAATTGTATTCAGACAGAGGAACGAACTTTGTAGGTGCCGACAACGAAATAAAAAAAATGATGTCCTTGATCTGTTCTGACGAAAAGATCCACAGATATTTGTCCGAAGAAACAATCAAATGGAATTTCAACCCCCCCTCAGCCCCCCATTTTGGAGGACTTTGGGAGGCTGGAATAAAACAGATGAAAGGTCATTAAAAAAGAACTATTGGCGAACAAATATTAACTTATGAACAGTTCCTTACTTTAATTACTCAAATTGAATCGTGCTTGAACTCGAGACCTCTTGTTGCGCTCTCGAATGATCCTAGTGACTTAAATGCTCTAACTCCAGGACATTTTATCATAGGCACTGCCTTGACTTCAATACCAGAACCTGACTATTCTTCAGTTAACCTAACCCCGCTAGAAAGATGGAAACTTCTACAAAAAAATTTTCAAAGTTTCTGGAAGAGATGGTCCTCAGATTACCTATCAGACTTGCAAAGGCGATCAAAATGGTTAATAAATAAACCAAATTTCAAGAAAGACGATTTGGTTTTAATAAAAGACGATAATCAGCCCCCATTGAAGTGGAAACTGGGTCGCATAATCAAATTATTTCCTGGATCAGATGGCAAGATTCGTGTAGTTCTATTGAAAACTATTTATGGAGAGTTGAAGCGTCCGATCGCCAAACTATCTCCTCTGCCATTTTAGAACTTTGAACTGAACAGTTAAACATTAGCTCATTTATTTTTATTTATTTTTTATTTTTATTTTATTTTATTTTTATTTTTTTTGTGTTCCTATTTTTAATCCACTTATGTTAATCATCTAGTTACAATGTTTCATTATGTATATTAATCTCTTTTTTTCTTATCTATTTGCAGTTGAAGACAGAAAATGAAACCTGTGACAACACTAATGTTGTTATTGTACTTTTTAGGATATTTTTATGAACCTTCGTTCATGGGGGCGGAGCATGTTTCAGCGTGGATCGTACTTTCGCTTCACGCTTTCTGCCCCCCGACTTGTAGTTGGCTCTTTGCCAAATGAGAGGTGTTTTTTTTCTCTCTTTGAGAATGTTACTTTTTTAGTTTAGTTTCTCGGCCTGTCTAAAACAGGAAGTAATTTCTTCTTCTTGAACATGAAAAGTTATGATTTACATATCTTGATCTTGGCTCCTTTATGGAGAAACAATATTTTTCCTGAATAACTCCTGAATATAAATTTTAAATTGTGAATTCTTTTTTAAAATACTGCAAATAGTAATTTTATTTGTGTGTTTAATTTCTGTAATAAAGAACATAAGCTCTCCCAACCTGACTAAATTCTGTGACTGAAATTGAAAACTTGAATTACAGATTTATAGATTAAGAAGTGTTTTTATGATTATATAATTCTGCATTTTTTCATGGTACAAATTTTTTCATGGCGCAGTATTTTTTCAACTTTAATATGCCTTTACAAATATTTTAAAAGTTTTAAGGCTTTAATATGTTTTAGAAATACTTTAAGCGGTTTTTTTTTTTCGTAAAAACAGTCAAAGAGTCGTTCATTCGGAATCCATTTGGAATTTGTATTTTCTGAGTGGCAACAGTTTTGGTTTGTTTTTATTTGGTATTCCGTTGCTTACAATCATTAAGTTACATAATTCCATTTATTGATTCATGTTTATAATAGCCAGTGATCCATTATATTTAGTTTAGATCTTTAAA
Source organism: Salticus scenicus (assembly GCA_963930645.1). Classification (NCBI taxonomy): domain Eukaryota; kingdom Metazoa; phylum Arthropoda; class Arachnida; order Araneae; family Salticidae; genus Salticus; species Salticus scenicus. The sequence goes on from OZ005648.1 coordinate 218,841,079, forward strand.
CATTACAATTGAATAGTTTTTCAAGGTTTTAGTGAAAATAAATTAGAATACGTGCGATACAAAACATATTATATGTATGTTTTCGTAAGTTGAACCAGCTCAGTGAGTTGAACAAACGGAAAAAAAAATGGCTGCCAAAAGTTTCTGTTTTGAAGCGGTACTAACCGGATTCGTTCATGACAGATGAGGATCATTAATATATATAATGATCCTCATCTGTCATGAACGAATCCGGTTAGTACCGCTTCAAAACAAAAACTTTTGGCAGCCATTTTTTTTTTTTTTCCGTTTGTTCAACTCACTGAGGTGGTTCAGCTTCAAGAAACATACATATAATATGTTTTGTATCGCACGTATTCTTATTTATTTTCCTTAAAACCTTAAAAAACTATTCAGTTGTAATGTTTAAAGGTCTGAATTAAATATAATGGATCACTGGCTATTATAAACATGAACCTATAATTAGAATAATGTAACTTCATGATTGTAAGCAACGGAATACCAAATAAAAACAAACCAAAACTGTTGCCATTCAGAAAATACAAATTCCAAATGGATTCCGAATGAACGACTCTTTGACTGTTTCTTAAAAAAAAAAAAAAAAAAAAAAAAAAACGCTTAAAGTATTTCTAAAACATAATAAAGCCTTAAAACAACGGAGTAAAAAGACCTTAAAACTCTTAAAATATTTGTAAAAGCATATCTTTAAAGATTTTTATCAAGCTTCATTGTTTGTTTACATTGTAAGGTATGATTGGCGTTGAATTCAGTGCGTAAATGTCGCCAGTTGATTTTAGTTTTGAAATTAGTGTAAATTTATAGTTGGGATAGAATGTTTGGTTGGGCAAGTAAAGGTCACCAGTTGAAATGAGTATTGAAAGTAGAGTAGTCTAAGATGATAATGTCGAGTCAAGATAAAATGTTCGGTTGAGAATGAGAAAGACCCTAGCTGGATCCCGAATATTTTGGCGATGTTGCGGGTGAGATAGCTGGTTGGAAGAATCAAGTAGAGTTGAATTTGGGTTAGAATGGAGTGTCTGTAATTATTGGATAGTTAGTTAGAAAGTACGCAAGCAAAGTGATGACGTCACTGGCCGTCAGTGGATGCAAGAAAAAGATTTCCTGTGTTAATCGCCCATTGGATTTTTTGTAAAAAATTATTAAAAATTGAGGCAAATTATTTCCCGATTTTAATCCCCATATTTCGGTATAGATATGTATTAGTTATCGTCTGCATGTGTTTGATTAAGTTGTTTTTGCTGTAAAATTGATAAAATTTAAATTTTAAATTTCAAAACTCTAGAAAAAAAAAATGGCAAACTTCCATAATCGATTCAAAACATAAACATTTCATTTCAAAGGATGATATTTAAACAATAAATATCCAACTAATATACTAATTAAAAGGAAAATTATAAATGTTCTATCATAATTTGAAGTCAAATTTGTTTTCAAATGTCTAAATAAAGTGTCTGATATAAGATACTCATATGTTGCAGCAGAATAGATTTAATATATCTGTCATCCTTGGCGGAAAAAAAAAAATATCGCCAAATTTTTTTGGCGAACATATTTAATTCCTTTCAAAAATCATGGTTATTTTAACAACTTATATTAAGAGAGCGATGAATTATATGAAACAATATTTCGTACAATACATATTACGAAAATAAACATCTGTCATGTATATTTTCGTATTATGTTTTTAATCGCCAAATACAAAAAACGACAAAGATGACACAGTTTTGAAATTTAAAATTTTGTCAATTTGACAGCAAAATAACTCAATCTAACACATGGATATGATAGCATATCTATACACAAATACAGGTATTAAAATCGGGAAATAATTTTCCTCGATTTTTAATAATTTTTTACAAAAAATCCAATGGACGATTAACATAGGGAATCTTTTTCTTGCATCCACGGAAGGTCAGTGACGTCACACTTCGCTTGCGTATTTGAAAACACGATCTTCGATAGTCTTAAAAAAAAAGTATTTTGGTAAAATGAAGTGAATAGTTTTTTACTTTCTCTTACCCATAGGGTCGAGAAAGTATTGTTTTAGGGTCAAATTTTCGAACGTGGGTTTTTGTTATACTTACATGTTCTGAGGTCCCCTGAATACGAAAACCATATTTTTAGCGAATGGTCTCTGTGTGTGTGTCTGTCTGGATGTCTGTGTGTCTGTTATCAGCATATCTCAAGAACAAATAGTAGCAGAAATTCCAAACTCGGTATTCTAAATGTGTATCATATAGGGATGCTACAGTAAGCTTTTCGTTAAGATGAAGCCAGAGGTTCGTGTACAGGGGCATTCAAAAGTATTTAAATACATTACGTCTACGGGGGAAATCGCAGGTAAGTAGAATTTAACATCTATAGACTGCACTAAACCAAATAAAACGAATATATATTTTTTGTAATAGAGATAGTCAACTGGGAAATTTTTTTTGTGTATGTAGGAGCCTCGCCGCCCCCCCTCGAGGGGAGAAAATTTTCATGATGGGTATCTTTCAAAAGAGCTCGACAATACGTTTAAAACGAATGGTTGAACCATCGATCTGCGATAATTTAAAATAAAGTTATCGATTTTTTTATTGATTTATTGAGAATAAATCCAACTTTTTTTTTGGATATTTAGTGTTATACTACTTCTCTAATATGGAAATCGTCTGTATTATCATACAATATAACTTTTTTAAATAATAATTTTAATAAATAATTTTTTAAAAACAGAATTATTTTTAATAACCGAATTAAATTCTGTATAAATGTAGGTGCATTAATGAAACGGGGGGTTGAGGGGGGGTCAGAACTAATTATCATATAAAACTCTTCCGAAGCCTAATTTGAATTGTTCAACATAGGTTTACATAACAGTACTCGGTATCTTACCTCTTAATCTCCAACCTGTACTTATAGTATTAAATTTCAGGGTAAGAGAAAGTCGTGTGAGTGACACACCAGATTATTCTTATTATGAGGACTTTAAATAGAGCACTTAACGGAACACTGGAATGGTTTGTTGCTGTTGTGTTGTCGGGCCTATATTTTTTGTCAGCGAGCAGGTTTTTTTTAGTGCTAGAGGCCTATTTCAGTCGGTACAGCGTTGTCGAATTTTTATACGTCACTCTTAATAGTGCTAAGGGCCTATTTTAGTCGGTTTATTGAATGGGGATTTATTGAATGAAGTCCCCCCCAAGGCCCAACTTTGACATGAGTCCCCCTCCAGGCTCAACTTTGACATGAGTCCCCCCAAGGCCCAACTTTGACATGAGTCAACCCCAGGCCCAACTTTGACATGAGTCCCCCCAAGGCCCAACTTTGACATGAGTCCCCCCCAGGCCCAACTTTGACATGAGTCCCCCTCAAGGTACAACTTTGACATGAGTCCCCCCCAGGCCCAACTTTGACATGAGTCCCCCCAAGGCCCAACTTTGACATGAGTCCCCTCCAAGGTAGAACTTTGACATGAGTCCCCCCCCAAGGCACACCTTTGACATGAGTCCCCCCCAAGGCACACCTCCCCCTCATTGGGAAAAAGAGAAAAAACGGTGTTTTGCGGCTATAAGACAGTTTGGACTTCCAACGTTATTTGTTACAGTATCTGCAGCTGAAACACATTGGTTTGATTTAATGAAAACTTTATCATGGAATTTAGATCGTCACGACACGAATTAACTAAAGAAGAATTTGTCGATATTAACAAGTTTAGCAGTAGGCCTCTGGCACTAAATTAAAATCTGTCAATGTCAGATTTTCATGTTTTTAATAATGAAATAATGTCGTGTCTGTATATTTTATATTGTCATTCATATTTATTGATTGGGTGGAATTTTTTTAATTTCAGAACGAAAATTATAAAATATCGAAACACATCTTCTATATATATAAAAATGAATGTTTGTCTGTATGTTATTTATAAAATCGTAAACGGCTTGACCGATTTCGATCATTCTTTTTTTGTTTTTTTCCTTATAGATCAGGGATGGTTTAGGAAAAAAAAAATTGAAAAAATCTTTAAAATTAATTAAAATATGAAAATAATAAACTTATTGACTTATATTGACTTAATATAAGCCATTTAAATTTTTAATTGTTGCCAAAAAAAGTTTACGAGATATATTTATTTATTGTTTTCAGCATAAAATGAAATATGCGTTCATGCGAAAAATAAGAAATTACTAAATGTTAAATTGGTCGATGAGAAAATGGCACATTATAATTTTAAAATAAAATACTAGTAATATTACAAATCTAACATATTTCTTCTGAATTTTATTTCACAGCATTTTTTTTATATACCTCAACTTCAGATTTTTTTTTTTTTTTTTTTAAGTATGGCGGATGAAACACGCTTGGCATAAAAGTTAATTCAGCATTATGGTAAAGGTATTTTCTTATTGATAATCCTGGACAATTTTTTATAATTTTGATGCTGAAGTAGATCGGACATTTTTCGCCAAGGAAAAGATAGAAAGAAATACGCAAGCGAAGTGATGACGTCACTGGCCGTTCGTGGATGCAAGAAAAATATTTCCTATGTTAAACGCCCATTGGATTTTTTGTAAAAAATTATTAAAAATCGAGGAAAAATATTTCCCGATTTTAATCCGCATATTTAGGTATAGATATGTATTAGTTATCACGTCCATGCATTAGATTAAGATATTTTTGTTGTAAAATTGACAAAATTTGAATTTTTAATTTCAAAACTCTAGAAGAAAAAAAAATGGCAAACTTCCATATTCGATTGAAAACACAAACATTTAATTTCAAAGGATGATATTAACACAATAAATATCCAACTAATATACTGATTAAAAGGGAAATGATAAATATTCTATCATAATTTGAAGTCAAATTTGTTTTCAAATGTCTAAATAAAGTATCTGATATAAGATACTAATATGTTGTAGCGGAAGAGATTTGATATCGGTCATCCTTGGTAGAAAAATAAAATATCGCCAAATTATTTGGCGAACATAATTTAATTCCTTTCAAAAATCATGGTTATTTTAACAACTTATTTTAAGACAGTAATGAATAATATGAAACAATATTTCGTACAATGCATATTACGAAAATATACATCTGGCATGCATATTTTCGTATTACGTTTTTGATCACCAAATACAATAAGCGCCAAGAACGACAGAGTTTTGAAATTTAAAATTAAAATTTTGTGAATTTGACAGCAAAATAACTCAATCTAACACATGCACATGATAACTAATACATATGTGTACCCAAATATGGGGATTAAAATCGGGAAATAATTTTCTTCGATTTTTAATCATTTTTTACAAAAAATCCAATGGGCGATTGACATAGGAAATCATTTTCTTGCATCCACGGACGGTCAGTGACGTCACACTTCGCTTGCGTATAGGAACAACAATCGCATAAATTATATTTTGGTCCAAAACGGCAACAAAAATTTAAAAGTCGCCAAGGGCATTAAGGCTGTACCATGATCAAGTTTACATACTAATTTATTTATTTTTCTATATACCAACTACTATTAACTAAGTATGAAGTATATATAACCACAAAATAATAATTGTCTCATGCGATAGAAGTTGCCGATCATAGCATATTGTAATATTATATGTGGCTTGAAATTGCTGTCATTCTATGGTTGATTGATTAAATCAAATAAATATAGGAAATAACTTGAGAGCAAATATTATGTACATCACATATAATGTTGTTCATATGTAACTGGGATTCAGATATAAAAGAGCTACTTCAAATTTTTCGATACTGTCCGTATCGAAACTGTTATGTATGATAAGCAACCAAATGGAAGCCCACGGGTAAGCCATTGTCGCAGGCAATAGGGACAGGCACCGGAGATTGCAAGGACGAACAAGGCGCTGCCTAAGGCAGCGGAAGCACAAAGCAAGCTTTTGACCGATTTCAGTTTTTTTTTTTTTTTTCATATAAAGCATACAGAAAAGAGTTTGCCAGCGAAGCGGGCAAAGCCGTCCAAAATTGTTTAAGAACTAAAATATTATTCAACAATTCGCCGGGAAATGAAGGAAAAAAAAATCATTTATTTGTTAAAAAAAAAAAAAAAAAAAAAAAAATTGAAACTCATAAATATTATATGAATTTCACCACATAGTTAAAATTTTAATTAACCAGTCACCAAATTATTATTAGAACCCCATTAATATTGTGCAATAGTGAACTCAAATCATACAAAGAAAGGTTTCGAAATAACTTTCATAATTGACGACCCAGTTTTTATACTTCCACAACGCAGTACTGTTTTAGTACAGAATTCCTATGGACGAATTTTAAATTTTTATCGCCATGTTGGCGATAACTTTTTATTTATTTTATTTGGCATTTTATTTTGGCTTTCAATGAGTTACAAATTTTTTTGAGTGTACTTTATCAGACTCTGTTTTGCACAGCACCACAATGATAAGGTTTCATTTCATTACATATTATGATCAAACCGTCAGTTCCCACACATACACATCAAAATTTCCACGTGAACGAAGTCGCGGGTAACAGCTAGTTTGATTTATAAACAAAAATTGAAAATACATTTAAATGATCACGTGGTAATCTTCATGATCTAAACATTGTTTTCAAGATTTATAGTTCACATTCCGTCATTTTTGACGGGGTTATATACTAGTTATATATATTAATACAATTGCCACTTTAAAATTAATTTCTACTCCAATATTAATTATTACTTCATTTAAAAGTAATTAAAATAAATAATAATAAGCAGGGATGAGATTTTACAGCTTTTTTTGTAGGTTGTGATTTTCTTTTTGCAAAAATGTACAAGAAACAAAGTTTCTGCTTTGTAAATCAAAGTTTGTATTTTCTGATATGAAGTTCTGTTTACATCAACTAATTAAATTAAGGTTTCACATATATCCATGTTACTTAAAACATTTTTTTAATGTTAAAAGCCAGTTTTTTAAAAATTCGGGCAAATTCGGCATGTTTGGATAGTTGACATTTTTTATTTTGCTATAATTTTCAGGATATGGAGACACGTATTTTGTTATATACTAGCATGGAATTACTAGCATGTCACTAAGTTTCATTATAACATTATTTCATTGTTCAATATAATAGAATGAGATTGTATTCCATTTTTACTTTCTCTTACCCATAAGGTAGAGAAAGTATTGTTTTTGGGTCAAATTTTCGAACGCGAGATTTTGTTATATTTACACGTTTTGAGGTCCCCTGAATACGAAAATCATGTTTTTAGCAAATGGTCTGTGTGTATGTCTGTCTGTGTGTCTGTCTGTGTGTCTGTCTGTATGTCTGTGTGTCTGTCTGTGTGTCTGTCTGTGTGTCTGTCTGTTATCAGCATATCTCAAAAACAAATTATGGCAGAAAGTTCAAACTTGGTATTCTAAATGTGTATCATATAGGGATGCTACAGTAAGCTTTTCGTTAAGATCAAGCAAGTGGTTCGTGTACAGGGACAATCAAGAGAATTCTAATACATTACGTCTATGGGGGAAATTGCAGGAAAGTAGAGTTTAACGTCTATAGACTGAACTAAACCAAATGAAACGAATATATATTTTTTGTAATAGAGATAGTTAACTGGGAAAAATTTTTTGTGTATGTAGGAGCCTCGCCTCCCCCCCTGGGGGGAAGTCCCCCCTCGAGGGGAGTAAATTTTCATGAGGGGTATCTTTCAAAAGAGCTCGCCAATACCTTTAAAACGAATGGTTGAACCACCGATCTGTGATAATTTAAAAGAAAGTTATCGATTTTTTTTACTTTTAACGAAAAAAAAAAAAACTTAGAAAAAAAAATCGTTTTTTTTTTTTCCCCCTTCTTTTTAATGATGAGAATAAAATGGACTTTTTTTTTTGGATATTTGATGTTATACCACTTCTCTAATATGGAAATCGTGTGCATTATTATAAGAGATATTTTTTTTAAATAATAATTTTAATAAATAATTTTTTAAAAACAGAATTATTTTTTAATAACCGAATTAAATTCTATGTAAATGTAGGTGCATTAATGAAACGGGGGGTTGAGGGGGGTGGTAGCCCCCCTCACACAGAACTAATTACCATATAAAACTCTTCAGAAGCCTAATATGAATTGTTTAACACAGGTTTACATAACAGTACTCGTTATCTTACCTTTTAATCTGCAACCTGTATTTATAGTGTTAAATTTCAGAGTAAGAGAAAGTCATGTGAGTGACACACCAGATTATTTCTATCAGTTTTGTTCACATAAACATAAGCTTTGCAGCCAAATGTTCTTAATTTTGAGAGGTCTGGTTTCATACCAGTCCAAAGCTCATATGGTGTCTTTTCACGGGCACTTGTTGGTAGTCTGTTTTGTAAATAGTTTGCTGTCATTAAAGCTTCTCCCCAAAAATTTTTATTTAATTGACTTTCATTTAACATGCATCTGGTCATTTCGACTAAAGTACGGTTTTTCCTTTCCGCTACGCCGTTCTGTTGAGAACAATGGGGCACAATCAGTTGGTGTTGTATACCCTCACTCTGAAGAAATTTTTCAAACTCTTTATTCATATATTCACCACCATTGTCAGAATGCAAAATTTTAATTTTTCTTTCAAATATATTGGAACTGAGTGCATGGTAATTTTTGAAAGCTTCTAAAGCTTCATATTTATTTTTCAACAGATATATATATAAGTGTAGCGGCTGTAGTCGTCGATGAAAGTGAGAAAATAACTTTTTCCACCAACCGTAGGTGTTTGGAATGGCCCACAGAGGTCAGAATGTATTATATCTAATGTTTGTTTTGTCTTGTGTGTAGCTACTTTGGGGTATGAATCATTTTCTAATTTTGACATAATGCAAATTTCACAATTATCATCGTGTTTACAATTGTTCAGTTTAATTCCCGTTGCCATGTCTTTACTGACGAGTTCTTTTATTTGTGTGATATTCTTGTGTCCTAATCTACTGTGCCATAGTTTAACACAATTTTTATTATCGCAAGTTTGTGTCATGTTTATTTTTTCTTCTATGTTATCATTTGTTTTAACTTCATACAAATTGTCAGCTACTGTCGCAAAAATATATTCTTCGTTTTTAAATTTAATTTCACAAGTGTTCTCTTTAAATATTGCCTGACAACCATTCTCGGTTGCCTTTTTTATTGAAATTAAATTTGTGGCAATTTCAGGAATGAAGAGAGTATCTTTGAGTATAATGGTTTGATTTCGTTTTTAGAATTTTTTACTTTTACTTTTACATCTCCACAACATTGTGAGATTACTGATTGACCATTGGCTAACATAACTTGTGTTTTATCATTGTTTTTAAATGATATGAACCTTTTCATACTGTTGCATACATGGCTTGAACTCCCGCTATCTACGATGAACGAGTTTCTGTTTGAATTTCCTACCACAAAAGTTAGATTTTTCATTTTTATTTTCCGTTTCTCGTATCATATTTGATCTTTGTTTGTTTTTATATTTATTGCAGTTGTAGAAGTTACTTTGATAGTTATTTGGATTTTTATAGTCATTATTCTCTTTGTGTTTATATTCGTTGCTTTCTCTATTTTTTAAATGCCAACAATCGCTTTTATTATGCGAACTCTTTTTGCAATAATTGCAAAACTTTCGTGGTGGTGTTTTATTTTTAATGTGCATTTTATACGCGCTTTCATTATTTGTTTGATTGTTTTCTGATCTTTTTAGATCTTCGTCTAGTAACTTTCCCCTAATGAATTCTGGGGTCAAGTGTTCCTGATCTCTAGATTCAATTGCAGTAATCAAGGTATCGAAACTTGGAGGAAGTAAGCATAGCATAGCATAAGAGCTGACATGTGCTCATCATTTATCACTTCACCTATAGCGGTCAGTCTATCACGGATCTGATATATGCACGTTAGATGTTGAGATAGGTTTTCACCCTCTGCTAGTTTAGCAGAATATAACTTTTTTAATAAAAATAATTTGCTTGATAAATTCGAACTCTCGTGAATTCTTTTCAAAGTGTCCCACGTTTGCCTAGCTGTCGCGAGATTTTTAATGTGTACGATTTGATCGTCTTCTATCGATAAATTAATAATCGCTTTGGCTTTGCGATCCTTTATTGTCCACTCATTAGTGACAGGATTGGGAGGTTCGTCTGTTATCAATTCAAACAAATTTTCCTTACATAACATCATTTCTATTTTGAACTTCCATAAATCGTAATTCGTGGAATTCAATTTGTCGATGATTGAAACATCTTTTGCAAAAGCCATTTTAACTTTATTATTTAATCACTGCAAATATTTTGATTATATAATATTTCTTTTCTTATTATACTTAATTACAATTCAATTAAGTTTTTTTTTCTTTTCTTTCTTTTTGTTTCTAGAACACATATATTTTTCAAACCAAAACTTTTGGTTTCAGTTCTATTTTCAACGGATGCTTTTTTTTTTTTTTTTTTTAATCGAAATTTATTTCAATTCATTTATTATTTTTGTATTTTTAATATATTCCATTTCATATTATCTTAAAATAGAATACTATACTTGTATTTATATAAATGAATTTATTTTTATAGAAAGTGTGACATCACTTTTTTGTTCTCGTGCTCATAATCTATTATTAAATTACCTCAGTAGCACAGAACATTATTTCTGTATTACGCAGATGTCACACATATTTAAATTTTTATTATATATATTTCGATAAAATAATTTTACAGGTAATTATAATTAAGATAATCTTCTTACCTGTATTCATCAATCGAGCATCCGATCTTTATATTCTTGTTTAAACTGCTAAATCATTGTAATACTCTTCTATAAAGAAATATGCATTAGATTTGAAATAACTCAGCATATAACTAATTGACGACATCACTTTGTGCCTTTTAAATATTTAATGAAAGTATTAAAAGAAGGAAAAGAACATAAAAATAAATTTGAATTACGGAGCTAATAAACGCTCCGAACATTAAAGAATCTACATTACTACTACAGATGAAAAATCTACATGTACACTGATGCAGGTGCAAGCGGTTTCGTAGGCATGCGCAGATGCCTTATTTATTTGACTTCACAGTTCGAATCGAAAGTAGAATGTTTTAATAGTCTGTGAAAAATATATATTGGGCAGATAATTATTATATTTTACAACATTTAGTCTGTGGAATGCTGTTTTTATTTACAACTAGAATCGAAGAACCTGTATCTTTTAACCTTTTAAGTGGAATATTATCCACTAAAATATCAACATATTCGAGCTCATTAACAATTAGGTTAATCGGACTTGTTTCGGATTGAACTACTGAATTCGTTGGAAGATTTTCACGGAATTCTTTTTTCTCTGGAATACGTTTAGGACAGACTCTAGCGAAATGAAATGTTTTCCCTTTTGCACCACAAATGTAACACATTCTTTCATGCTTTTCGTGAGTTTGATTAGATACCGAATTACGTATTATGGGATCTTTATTATTATACTGTGTCTTTCTAAAAGGAGTTTTGTTTACAAACCGCTTATTCTCTGAACTTTCGTTTCGCGTATTATTAGTAGTTTCAATTAGCGATTTACCTCTGGAAGAGTAGAATAAATCACACTCTCGACCTAATTCATTTGGTTTAAACCAATTTTGACCTTCTCGAACACTGATATGTTCCCTAGTTCTAGAATCCAACGTTTCATATAATTTATCAGAAACTATAAGATCACACAATTGTTTAACATCGTTAACCCCTCTCAATCTACAATAGTAATCAAAAGAAGCACTTAGACGGGAAGCAAACTGGACATGGGATTCTGACGGATTCCGCAGCGCATTTTTAAAATTACTGATACATTCACGCGGCGTTAGTTGAAATTGTCTTAAAATGAATTCCTTAACTTTTTCATAATCGTTAATTTCTTCGGTGGTTACGTACGCAAGAACCTGATTACATTTATCTCCCAATAAATTAATCACTATTTCCGATTTAAATTTAGACGTTACATTTTTAGAAACGAATGCTTTTTCAAGGGATTGAAAAAATAAGTGCAAAGCTTCCGGTTTCTCAGGTACTGAAATGGTTAAAGTTCGAATACTTCTAATTAAATTTTCTAATGATTGTGAAGTAGTTTCCGAATTTGATTGCTCAACATTATTACTAGAATTATTTGCTGCAGCCTGTAACTTTAAATTTTGAAGCTCGATTTCTTTTTCTAACTGGGATAATTTAATTCTTTCTATCTCAATTTTGGTTTGTTCTTCTAAAGATTTCCACTTTTGCTCTTCTACTAACATTTTAATAACGCCTTTAACATATTCTAAATCATTTTTGTAAATATCAGAACTCTCAATTAAAGTTTTGATTTCAACTACCTTAGCTTGTGCCGGAACAGCTAGGCCTAATTCTTCAGCAATTGTTTTTAAATCGGCTTTTCTAATACCTTGTAACACGTTTTGGGCCATTATAACTCCAAATAATTATTTATACCAGAAAATATTTCAATATTTCTACCAAATTAATATCATACTTAAATAGAAACAAACTAATATGAGAACATTTTTCTTAAAAGTGCTTCTGTGGTTTTTGTTCTCAAACCAAAATTATCATGATTTTTAAATAACCACATTCAGAACAATTTGTATTATAATACAACAGAATATTTAGAACATCTTATATATTTCTCAGTTATTATTATACACACATAATATCACCATTATTGTTCTCTATTTAATAACTGTTATCACTTTCGTTTTAAAATAATATTGCAAACAATAATAAGCAAAATACTAAAAGATTATTCAGAATATTTTTTTCAATCATACTTATTACTTCTATTCATTCTTCTCAGGTGATATTTTTGTTTCATCACAAAATGAAACCAAAACTGTTGTTCTTAAAAATATTTTTCATCAATTTCTAATTCAAAATAGCACTAAATTCTTCCTGCTTCAATTTATGCATTACTCATTATTATCTAACAGAATGATAAATATATAAAAGTTACCTTTTATAACTTGTTGGTGTTGCCATAATATCCCGGCCGAGCCCCCACTTGTAGAATCTTGGCTGGGCGTCTAGGGGTGGGGCAATGATGAGATGCAACTTAGAGAACTACACGTTTATTGAAGACACACAAAAACACAAAATATACAGAGATAATATTATAAAAGTAGAATTTCCATCAATAACCATTTGCTGGTTTTGAGGCTTAACACACATAACAAGCTCTCTTCATCATTAGAACTAACACAAAGTAACATATGAGCATTTACTCGCTCTAATAATTCACATTAGTACCTACGCGTACTATTTCAAATATGTGAGATTGTGGTATAGAGCTCTCCATGGCTCTACCCAACTATTAAGAGCACTATAAGCTCTAATTAGAAGAAAATGACCACACCAGCCTTCGCGCTGAAGGTATCAACAGCTCTTCATTGAAGACAGATTTCAACTACATTCCTTTCGTCCTCTCGTTGAAAGATGAGCATCAGAGGCAGCGCCATCTGTTGACTGTACAAGGAATGCGTCCCACAAAGCTTTCCACATAACTTTCCACATAACTTCCCAAATATATATATATATCTTTTCTATAAAATGCTGACTGTTTCTATTAATTTAATGGTTTTTGCAAACTATTATCTCATCGTTAGGCTTATGTGTTATGTCTATGTCATTTCTATTCTGCGTAAGTACTTTAACTTGTTTTTACTAATCATTGGTACTCAAATTAAATTATCACCGTGACAATAATTTTATTCGAAAAAAATCTCATTTAAAATTTAATTATATGTTGGTATTTTCATCCATCTTTTGTTTGCTGAGTGTTACAAAGGTATTAAATTATTCAAATTATTCACATACACACAGATGCAATGTATTTTGATAGAAATTAAAAAAGCATCCGTATACATTCATCCGCACATATAACGAGCAGTAATCATGTTTAAATCTTAGCAGAAATTTAAAAGCCCCCCCCCCCCCCCAAATTAGAGATTGCCTAAAAGCTGTTCGTTTGCTTCCACTATCTGTTTTTCTCCAACGAAAGAGGGGTCATACTCAAATAAAAATGAGAATGATGGACTTTTATAGTCCTATTTAATTGTTTTTCTTACTTGCAGCTTTTAACAAAAGCAGTTAAGGGCCTTCTTCACTCACCGCCGCCGGAAGCCGAAGCTAATGTTATTCTATGGGAAATTTTTCTTTACAAAAAACTTATTAACTAATACATATTTTTAAATTCTGTTTTCACATTCTGAAAATTCCCAGCTGTTAAATTGACGGACCTTTTTTAAAAAATTATTTTTTTAATTTTTTATATTTTATTTTGAATGTGCAAAATACGAATTTTCAATATGTGAATTTTTTTCATTTTGCAATTTCAAAATAAAATATTAAAAATTAAAAAAATACATTTTTAAAAAAGGTGCGTCAATTTAACAATTGGAAATTTTCTGAATGTGAAAACAGAATTAAAAAAATATATTAGTTAATAAGTTATTTGTAAAGAAAATTTTTCCATAGAATAACACTGGCTCGGGCTTCCGGCGACGATAAGTGAAGAGGGCCGTTAATCCCCTTGATCGATTAGAGAAGGTGACCGTGCTCTGTGGGACGATACCCCCCCTGATCTTGAAATGGGGAGGTAATAAGCTGCCAGGTGTAAATGTGTTCGCAAATCGCAGTGTTCGGAAATCGCACGTTCGGAAGTAGCATGTAACCGAGATCACAGTCATCATTCCCTAATCGATCAAGGGGATTAGCTACTTTTGTTAAAAGCTGTCAGCAACAAAAGAACGATTAAGTGGGACTGTGAAAGTCCATCTTTCTCATTTTTATTTGAGTATGCCCTCTCTTTCGTTCAAGATAGCGAAAGCGAACGAACAGCTTTTAGGCAATCACTAATTTTTGAAGATCTTTTAAATCTCTGCTAAGATTTAAACTTAATTATGTTGTGTGTGGATAAATGTATATGGATGCTTTTAATTTGTATGAAAATACATTGTATGTGTGTGTATATATATATATATATATATATATATTGTGTGTGTATGTGAAAATTTTTTACACCATAATAGTGAAATTAGATATTTCAATTATAAAACTATTGTTAAAAAAATAAATATACCAGGGTAAAGAGTAAAGACCCCTCCTTGTGTTTATTTCTATGACTGACATACACTGATTCACAAGGATTGGGGGGGGGGTGGGGTCAGATGTTTTCTTAATCCCTTTACTGTTGACTATATACATACAAGAAAAAAAATTGTGACATATTTATTGCTTTTATAAATAATCTCTCGGAAGAAAATAGTGTTATTTTCATATGCATATTGTATAACAGGTCCTCATATACACTCCTTCTCAGATTTATAAGGACACTTCATGTTTTGAAATAACTAATGCAAAAATAATTGTGAACAAGGTTATACTAAGTGCACTTAATATATCTAGTATTTTAAAACCAAAACTGCTATAATTTTTTTAATATGAAACAAAATTAATAAAAAATAATGCAAAATATTTTTTTCTCCACGTTTTTAGATGTTCATAATTATAGGAACATTCAAGATTTTTTCGTTTTATTTAACTTACTAGCGGATAAATTACAGTTGACATGCGAATTTGTTAATTACTGGGCTAGATTAATTCATATATAAGCCTTTAATTTTTCTTGGACGGACATTACTGATAATTCCTCGAAAAAAAAACGAACGTTCATGTAGTGAAGTATGATAAATGTGTTTTTTAAGTGGAAGGATAATTTCAATCCGCCGAATTTCTAATGAAATTCGAAGATCTAAAACTGCTGAAGGTAATGTGATCAAACGTTGAACTGCTGGTTCGATAGGAGAGAGATCTGATGCAAAATCAGAGTTGTTTTATAAAGGTCGAAGACTCATAATTCCTCTTACTGTTCTACTCATAATGACTGCTGCTGAATTTGCTCATAATTTTTAACGAAAGGTTGGGGTCCAAATTTATGCATGTTTAAAATAATTAATAATATGTTAAAATGAATAAAAAACCTGTAATAATCAATAAGCATTTAATGGGAGAAAGAACGTCTGTGTTAAAGTTGAATAAAGACAATATTAAATGGTAAAATGTTGCATTTTCGGATGAAAAACATTTTATTCTTGATTAACCAAATGGTTTTAACAGTTACTGGCACGATCTGAAGATAGCGAAAGACAGAGCAGATTTTTTAAAGGCAGATATGAATCGGGCATTTTAAAGGTGGATCTATGGTGCTCTGGGGAGCTTTTTTTACTGAAAGCAGAATGAATTTAATAATTTTTTTCCATTATTATGAACATCAAGAGAATATCCGCAAATTTGTGGAATTCTCAGATTTTTGTTAGATTTTGGGGGGTAGTAATATTTTTTTCAACAAGACTTACATTTTTGCTCTACTTCTAGACAGACCCTGATTAACGCCAGGGCATACGGGGCAGTTGCCCTGGGCCCCCCCTTCTGGAAGGGGCCCCCCAACAGGCATAAGCAGAAATATTGCAACCTAAAGACCTCTTATGCCACTGCAAGGGGGCCCCCCAGAATAAGCTTGCCCCGGGGCTCCAAGTAATCTAAGTCGGGCCCTGCTTCTAGAGCAATAGGAAATAGTTTGAAGAAAGAAACTTCTGTATTATTGCCTTTTCCATGGCCTAAAAGTGGAAAAAAAACCTTAACGTATCATATTAGAAAAGTGCATGCAAGTGAAAAGCAATCTTAAATAGTTTAAATGTATTCAGAATATCATCTATGATGTATGAAATGGTACTAAAACTGAATATTAAAAAAAAAAAAAAAAAAAAAAAAATGTATATATATATATATACCAGAGAGAATGTCTGACTGTTTCACCCTAAAAAGAGACCCCATAAAATATTAATTTAAAGAATAACTGAAAAAATTTACTAAGATTCGAGCTGTTCTTATAATTGAGAACACCTGAAAAATCATCTTTTTGAGCGTATTTAAAGTTTTTTAAGATAGAAAAACGATAAAACTTTTTAAATATAGTCTATTAATAAAATTCAAATTAATAAAAAATATATTTGTTTAAATAATAGCGTTCAGTGTTTAGTTAATATAGAAAAACGGGTGTCCTTATAATTATGAGAACCAGTGTATAACATGTTTTTTATACATGTGTGTGTTGCATGTTAATATTTACTTATTTATGCATTATTTTTATTTATTTACATCAAGTTAATTTTTATTTATTTACATCAAGTACTGACTTATCATTACAATAATCATACATTATCAAGGAAGACTTGAATTAATATTTGCATTTAAAAATAAAGCCTTTTACAAAGCAAAATATAATGAAAAATTTATTATGAGTTGTACCTGAGATTTTGATAGATGAGTTTATATACAACAAACGTAAACAAAATATGACAGAAAACATTAATCACTAGAAGAAGAATAAGGAGCAGAGGCCACAACGGCTTATAAAAAAATAAGCAAGCGAGAAATAAAATTTAATGGGAAATCTTTGAAAGATTTGATTAAGTAACATGGTAATTAAATGGTCATAATGTAAATGAGATTTTAGACTATTTGCAAGTTCAGAAGTATTAAGGATATTAAAAATTATGATAGGCAACATGTCATATTGTATTATTAAAGACATTCATTAAGATGAATTTCAATTTGATTCAATAATTTAACTATTATCTCAAACATCTTAATTAATAAATTTACTTTTTAAACAAAACAATTTTTGTGATGTTATTTTAAACTTATGTTATACATGAATTATATTTCTATTATTTCTATTAAAATTAAAATAGTTATTTAAATCCATAGATATTGCATAATAGTGTTAATTTTTTATCATTATTATTATTATTATTTTATGCCGTTATACTTGTTTCATATTTGTTACCAGGGTTGGCAGGTTTTTGACACATGACAATTTTTGACGGTTTAAACCATGGGTAAAACCGTCATGTCAAAAAACCTTCTTGTCAAAAACCTATATTTATAATTTAATTGTGATATAAAAACTTAGTTTAATAAAATATAGTTTATAAAGATTTTTTGAAAAGTAAATAGATTGATGTTCTTTGAAAAACACATTGTTACAACATTTTGATTAATGTAAAAAACAAAACTTTAGGCTTTTAAAATTTTATTATGAATTAGTTTTATGTTCATTATGTTATGATATTTTTATATATTACTACGATATTTATTTATAACTATGCTTAATATAGTATATGTTAAATTTAGTTATGTGATACTTTAAATAGTTGTTTTTAATAAGATAATATTTGAAAGTACGTCTTAAAAGGTAAACATATTAATGTTTTTCGAGAAACATTATTATAACATTTTGATTAATATAAAAACAAAACTTTAGGCTTCTAAAAATTCATGATTTATAAATCATTGATAGATCATTTTGATTGATAAATAATTTTATTTGCAATGCAACATTGTATATTTCAATTTTTTTTAGTATTGTGCTTTTAGCATTCTATATTTAACCAGTAAACTAAAAGTGCATAGCCTAATATTTTGCATTTAAATATTTTACAGAAAAAAAGTATGTATATATATATATCTTTTTTAATGACTGCTGATATTGCAAGTTTTTAAGAAAAAGCAATAATTCTGAATGTTAAACAAGTTTGAATTGTGTCTGAAATTCTTATAAATACCGTGAGACAAGAGAAATAAGAATGCTTTCTGGACATGTATAAATTGTAATAAATTTAATATTTAATCATACATATTTTTTAAAAATTTATTATTCTAAGCTGTAGGGCCCACCAGCGGCCAAGCGGTTCTTCGCTCAAAGCTGGTATGACGTCATCGAACCCTCAACGAGTCCTTGGGCCTCTCCCATAGTACTGGTGAGAAAAAAGGATGGTTCAGCAAGATTTTACGTGGACTATCGTCGTTTGAATGACATCACGAAGAAAGACAGTTACCCTCTTCCCAGAATTGACGACACATTAGACACACTTGCAGGCAATAAATGGTTCTCGACTTTGGATCTGAAGAGCGGTTACTGGCAAGACGCGACATCCTGACGACCGTGAGAAGACTGCATTCACCACGGGACAAGGACTGTGGGAATTTAAAGTTATGCCATATGGATTATATAATGCACCTGCAACTTTCGAGCGCCTGATGGAGACAGTGTTGAAAGGACTTTCCTATGAAGCCTGTCTGGTATATTTGGATGATATTATCATTGTGGGGCGCACCTTTGAATATCATCTAAGTAACATCCGTAAGGTGCTAGAAAAACTCAGGATGGCTAAGCTGAAATTGAACTCTAGCAAGTGCAACTTGTTCCGTCTTGAAATGAGTTATCTCGGCCATATCGTCTCTGCTGAAGGTGTGAGAACTGATCCTGAGAAGATCTCTGCAGTCGAGAACTGGAGTCGCCCTGAAATTGTACACCAACTACGTAGTTTCCTGGGATTATGCACTTAGTACAGGAAGTTCGTGAAGGGCTTTTCAAATATTGCCAGACCACTCCACAAGCTGACGGAAGCCAAACAGAAGTTCCTGTGGACAAATGAATGTGAAAAAGCGTTCAAGCGACTTAAAGAGGCCTTAACATCATCGCCTATTTTGACGTATCCACAGCCTGACAGACAGTTCATACTTGATACAGATGCCAGCCATGAAAGTGTCGCTGCTGTTCTGTCGCAGGAAACTGATGGTCAAGAAGGTGTCATTGCCTATTGGAGTAAATGCCTGCCTAAACCAGAGCGAAATTACTATACCACCAGGAAAGAGCTACTCGCCATTGTAAAAGCTATAGAACATTTCCATCATTACCTTTATGGCAGAAGATTCCTGCTCCGGACTGACCACGCATCCTTAACGTGGTTGCTTCAGTTCAAGAACCCGGAAGGCCAGATTTCCAGGTAGATACAACGCCTCCAAGAATATGACTTCGAGATACGTCATCGTAAAGGGACTCTACATGGTAATGCAGATGCCTTGTCGCGTAAGCCCTGCTCAAAAAGCTGCAAGTACTGCTCTAGAGCCGAACAGAAATACCAGCAGATGAATCCGGTTGCCTGCCAAGCTACAGTCTCAACACCATCGATACTGGATCAGTGGAGTGACAAGGGATTTAGACAAGCCCAGTTGGAAGATCCTGACATAAAGCCAATATTACAGCTGAAGGAGACGACCAACAACAGACTTACCTGGAAAAACATTTCCAGATTTATCCCCATTACGAAAAGTTATTGGGCAATCTGGGACTCCCTTCATATCAGAAATGGCGTACTATACAGAAAATGGGAATCTAATGATGGAAAAAACTTTCAGATGGCAGATTGTACTACCAAGATCGAAGATTCCAGATATTCTAGAGCAGCTGCATAGTAGCTCAACCGGAGGCCATTTTGGGGTAATGAAGACTCTGCAGAAAGTTCGAGAACGCTTTTACTGGTACAAGGCAAGGGAGGACGTGGAAAAATGGTGTAAATCCTGTGATGCTTGTGCGGCACGCAAAGGACCAAAGAAACGAAGCCGAGGAAGACTACAACGATATAACGTAGGAGCATCATTTGAACGGATTGCACTCGACATCTTGGGTCCTTTGCCACGGACCTCCAGTGGAAATAAGTACATCCCCGTCGTTATGGATTACTTCACCAAGTGGCCTGAGACATCTCCTATTCCCGATCAAGAGGCATGCACAGTTGCGGAGGTCGTAGTGCAGCAATGGGTGTCAAGATACAGCACGCCCTTACAACTTCATACCGACCAAGGTATAAACTTTACATCTGCTGTTTTCAAAGGATTGTGTCAATTACTCGGCATAGACAAAACCCAGACAACACCCTTACATCCCCAGTCGGACGGCATGGTTGAGAGGTTTAATCGTACCATCCTGAATAACATCTCTCTTCTAGTATTAAGGGACCAGCAAGATTGGAACTTGAAGATGCCATTGTTCCTGTTGGCTTATCTAAGTGCTGTCCATGAGACCACCGGCTATACTCCAGCTCAAATGCTGTTTGGACGTGAACTTCGTCTCCCATGTGATATCCTGTTTGGTTGTTCACCAGATGCGCCTTCATCGCCCGAGGAGTACATCCAAGATCTCCAGGTACGAGTTTAAGACGTACGCAACTTTGCTCGGAAGCGGATTCACTTGGCAACGGAGAAAATGGAGACAAGGTACGATTTAAAGGCTACAAAACATGAGTTCCAGGAAGGAGACAAGGCTGGTTGTGGAATCCTGTTAGACGCAAAGGACTCTTTCCCAAGTTACAATGCAACTGGGACGGACCGTACACATTCTTAAAAAGACTGAATGATGTAATTGTAAGAATTACTAAAACACCTTCATCAAAACCGAAGGTGGTGCACTATGATAGGCTAGTCAAGTACCACACGTTGCGGTAATATTAAAATTTAAAATGTAAATATTTGTAAATATTTCTATATAAATATTTGTACATATTTGTAAATTTTGTAAATATTTCTCACTTGATTTTGCAATCTATATTTCTATTTTATCGTTACATGCAACTTAGTTTTTGCATTTTAGATTGTTTAATTTGTTTAGTTTCGCCTCTTGACCAAGGGTTGCACTGCCCGGGACGTGCAGTCCTTGGGAGGGGGCAGTGTTACGGAATTGTAAATAATTGTATTTATTTTCGTATAAATTCTTTCAAAGAGGCTTAGTAAGTTGATAAAATGCTAATTTTATGCATTTCTAGTCGTTTTAGGGTTAAAATAGCCTAATTTTTCCCTTAAAAACGCATTGGAATGCTCCAATAAGGCAGGTAATGGATTTGGCGCTAAATGTGGCGAGTTTTTCTCTCCTTGGCGATTTTTTTTGGCGACCTCTACGAGAAAATCCTTATTAGGGATATACCAAATATGGAAGCTCTAATCTCATTGGCTGATGAGATACGGAAATTTCTGGAATTTTTCCATAGAATAATAATAAAGGAAGAAAGAGCACGCCAATACTCTTAATGCTTACAAACCCCTTCTAGTGAAATGCCAGCGAAAGCTACTTTTGCTCCTCTCAACCTTGAAGTAGGGCACCCATCCTCAGCGCTATTATCGCTGTTTGTTGTGGCAACACAACAGCTTATGTAGAAACACTTATGCTCCTTCTTCCTTTATTATTATTCTATGAATTTTTCACACTTTTCTACAGGAGTATAAAAGGGACGTTTTTTCGCCAAGGCTGGTTCAGTCTCAGATCTCTCTCAGCGAGTTAAGCTTTGAGCCTCTTTGAGTGATACTTGCTTTATGTGTTATTGCTATACAATTTGTACTGTGGTTTTGCTGTTAACGGCTGTTGTTTAAGATGTGTTTACTGGATAAATTGAAGTTGATACTTGGTTTATAGACTTGTATTTTTCTGGAACTTTCTGTGAATAAATTACTGAATTTTTGCAAGTTTTGCCTCTCATTCTCGGACAACTTACGAACCCCCAAGTACGCAACATTATTATTAGTTTTTGTGGGATGAAACGTTAATCATAGTTAACTTAAAATCATTCAGAGAAAAGTTTCAAAATAAAATTCATGTTTGACGACGCAGTTTTCATACTTCCCCAAGCAGGACAGCTTTATTATAGGACCCCTATGACGATTTTTAAATTTTTGCTGCCATGCTGGCGATGCCTTTAGTTTAATTTTTTTATTTATTCATTTTGGCATATATATATATTTTTTAAATAGTACCTATTTAGATTATACTTTTTTTTTATGTTCTTTAGTTAATTTATGACAAAAGTTCATATTTTATTTATATCTTTAAGTATTGCTAGGTTTAAAATGATGCTTGCAAAGATAGTAAAAATACAACTTTAAAAAATAAATTTTTCTATAAAATGATTTTCTCAGACAAATGTCGTCATTTTTATTTATTAGATCACTGAACTTAGTCCGCGTGCATAAATATTGCTTATGTATTATTTTTTATCCTCGCGTATTTTATTGTCACTATCGTATCGTTTCTACAAAATATAATTGTAACTGGACCGCGTCAGAGAAATATTATATAGATTATTGTTTTAGTACACGGCATAAAATTTTTAGATAATAAACAGGGTTATCCAAACAACCTATTAGGTTGATTTTCTTTAGAAATCGACCTATTGCAATCACTTCGTTTATCTATCTTTTTTTAGTATCTATCTCTAATGAAAATTTTGTCATCACGATAATTCCCGAAATAATACTGCAAATCGAACCAAATTTGGACAGTGAACTGATCTTATAAATAGCTTGGATGAGTTCGTTAACCAAGTTGTTCCGACTTTTTGTTTTCAAGTGGCAGCCACTTGAAAATTTCAAACCTACAATGTAAAAAGCAGATTTAAAGCAAGATTTGCTTGAATTTTGATGTAAATACAGGCCACATTAAGGTCTCAATGAAGTTTATTAATGAAGTTTATCCGCTATTTTTAATAAAGTGGTAGATATTTTAAGTTAAGAGGAGCTACTTGAAATCAGGCTACCACTTGAAAATTTAAAATCACTATAACTTCCGAAATAATACTCGAAATCGAACCAAATTTGGACAGTGAACTTATAAATATTTTGGATGAGTTTGCCAATCACGTTGCTTCGCCATTTTGTTTTCAAGTGGAGACCACTTGAAAATTTCAAATTCACATTGTAAAAAGCGTATTCCGAATTTGTTTGAATTTTGATGTATACATAGACCATATAAGGATCTCAACCAAGTTTATTTTAACAGCCTTTTTTGGAAAGTACCGGATATCTTATACTATGCGGGCCACTTGAAATCAGGCTCCCACTTGAAAATTTAAAATCACGATAACTTCTGAAATAATACTCTAAATCGAACCAAATTTGGACAGTGATATTATCATATAATTATCTTGAATGTGTTCACTGGGCAACTTGTCCCGACATCTTGTTTCTAAGTTGCAGCCACTTGAAATCACACTGCCACTTGAAAATATGTCATCATGATAACTTTTAAAATACTAAGCTGATTCAAATAAAAGTTGGATAGTGAACTTATGGTTCAAATATGTAGGATAAGGTCACTTGGTGACTTGATCCGCAATTTTATTTCCAAGTGGCGGCCACTTGAAAATTTGTCATTATGGTAACTTTAGTAATACTGAATCAGTTCGCATCATATTTGAGTGGTGTCGTGCCCTTAGCGACCGTGCCCTTAGCGGAACGTGCCCTTAGCGGAATGGGTGAAAGGGAAGAAGGAGGAATAGAAGAAGCCGTGCCCTTAGCGGAAATAAGAAGGTGTGCATGTAGAAGATAGAAATATGTTATTCAAATGCACAAAATAATGCTTTCTATAGAATGTAGTATCATTAGCATTAAATTTACAGAGTCACGCAAAAATATTCAGTTACACTGAGGGTTATTATTGGAAACTTTCTGAATTGCATTTTCTTTTATATTAAGCGTTTATTCGACCATTTTTTAAAATGTGAATATGATTTGAATTAGTGTATTTGTCTATTCTACTATCCGTTTGTCCGCCTCCAGCGCCCACAAATATTTTAAGAATTTTTTATTTTTACTCTCTTCTATATCCAATAGAAGAAAGTATTGGATTCGTAAAACAATTAGACTTCTGGTTTTCGACGGATTTACACGTTTTGAGAGGTCTAGAACACGATTTGACTATTTTTAGAAAATGTCTGTCTGTCTGTCTGTGTGTGTGTGACAAAAATTTTAAGGCAACTGTATCTCCGGAACTACTGCTCAGAATTGCATATAAATTTACATGCAGATGCACCCTGAGCTAAATTAGCGCTATCAACTTTTGATGCCAACCGCTCAACAGGTGACACTGCTATACAGCGATTTCTACAATTTAAGTGGAAGCTATATATCAGGTTCTATTGCGTATAATCAATCAAAACTTGGTATGAGAGAAGGCCACCACGAGACATTATACTGATTCAATTTGAATGCTTATGGACCGACAAGTGGTGCTACTATACAGCGATTTCTACAATTTAAGGGAAAGCTATATCTCAAGATTTACTGCACAGAGTTCCATATAAATTTATATGTTGATGCACCTTAACCTAAATGAGTATCTGTCAACTTTTGGTGTCAACCGCTCCACAGGTGGCGCTGCTATACAGCGGTTTCCGCAATTGAAGGGGAGGCTATATCTCCGGCTCTATTGCGTATTATCAAACAAAACATGATGTAAAGGCCATTGTGAGATATTATGCTGCTTCAATTTGGATGCTTATCGGCCAATAGGTGACCGTTCCCATACTGCAAATTTCCTCGACAATGTGAAAGCTATATCTCAACTTCTATAGCTCATAACTTTACGAAACTTGATATGTGACATAACTATTATAAAAATGCATTTTTTAAGATGTCGTTTATAGATAATAAAACAACTGTCTTTCTTTAGATATTTAGTGTTAGTTTTCTCTAAGATAAAAATTATTTTTTTGCACTTAGTGAATTTGTATAGGAAAATATAGAAGAAAGTATTGTGGTGGCCACAACTTACTAATTTTTACTTTTATTTTATTTTATTTTTCTAATAATATGTGTTATTCAAATTCATTATTGAATATTCCCTACTTAAAATGGCTGTAACAGAACATATGCCACTGGTTTGTGTACATGAACATCCAAAAAATACCAATGCATTGCGCTTTATGGCAGATAGAATTTTGTACGGTACAATGAGTAAGTACAGTTGGAAAATGCTGATAATCAATGTGTACCTGCAGATTTTTCGTTTTTGTTTTAGTTTTATAAGGTCTAATGCAATTATATTTTCAAAAATATAATAAAATCATAAAATGCCAGTAATGTACGTTTTCGTATGGAGTACTGTGATTCATTAAGCTTTATATGGTTACAGATCACCGTTCCCTCAAATAACGGATCTTCTACTGTACACATACCTGTTTTTGCGACAGGTTACTTCTGAAGCAAAATACGGCCAGTGCTAAATGCGGATAAAGTGTAAAGGAAAACTGAAGAATTCTTTTATTTATTTATTAATTTATTTAGAAATTTATTAAACATTTCCGCTAAAGGCACGTATGCTAAAAGCACGCCACTGAGGGGGGTTAACATTTCCGCTAAAGGCACGGGTTTATAGATTTTCGCTAAGGGCACGGTCGCTAAGGGCACGGCCCCATTTGAGTAGTGGATTTATCATTCAAATTTCTCAGATAAGTTCGCTGGGCATCTCAGTACGCTTTTTTTTTTCCAAGTGGTGCCACCTGAAAATTTCTTATGACGATAATTTTTTAAATACAGATTTAATTTAAACTAGAACTGGACAATGAACTTATCATACAAATATATTGGATGATTTCGCTGGGCAAGTTGTTTCGCCATTTTGTTTCCAAGTCGCAGCCACTTATACTTCCACTTGAAAATTTGCCATAATGATAACTTTTGAAACACGGCACTGATTTGAACCACAGTTGGATAGTGAACCTATGCTTCAAATATCTTGGATGTGTTTGCTGGGCAACTTGTTCCACTGTATTGTTTCCAAGTGGCGGCCACTTGAAAATTTGTTATCACGGTAACTTTTGAAACACTTAATCAATTCAAATCAAAGTTGAAAAATGGATTTATCATTCAAACAATAAAAATCTAGAAATTTCACGTAACTCGTGAACCGATCTAGTTATTGCGTCCATCTTTGTTATATCGATAATAAGTATTTTCTCGTCAAAAGTCACCAAAAAAAGTCGCCATGGGGGAAAAGTCGCCAAATTTGGTGCCAAATCCATTACCTGCCTTATTGGATCTTTTTAATGCGTTTTTAAGGAAAAGTTATGCTATTTTAATGCTAAAACAAACTAGAAATGCAGAAAACTAACATTTTATCAACTTACTAAGCCTTTTTAAAAGAATTTCTACAAAAAAAAAAAAAAAAAAAAATATTTTTAAATTTGCAACAATATTTTAGATGAGTAACTTTCTCTAGCATTTTGATCCAAGTGGCAGCCACTTAATTTTTCAACACGATGGACTTTTGAGATTTTGAATTAATCCGAACTATATATGCACAGTAGACTTATCTCACAAATGCATTTCATATATTTGTCAACTTAACCCACCATTTTGTTTCCAAGCGGCGGCAACTTGAATATTTGATATTCACATAAAAAGGTATTTATGAACCAATTTGCTTAAAACTCCATATGTGCATAGCCTACATGAATATTTCTACGAAGTCCATTAATAATTTGTAGCTGCCATTTTGAAACAAAATGACGGCTACTTGATAAGAAAAAAGAAATCAACCTACCCTTCCGAATTAGCCGGAAGGACTTGTTTTATGCTTTCTTTTTAATAGCAAAATCATATAGAGATAGTTTTTGTAAGATTCCTTCCTTGACTTGCTGTTTTTGACAATATATAAGGGTACACAAAAGCATGTGGAATAGAATGTGGTGGAATAGCATTATAGGATATATAAACGGAAATCTTTCATTGTAAATTTTTAGTGTTCTGAGTTTATTATTATTATTATTATTTAAATATACTGTAGAACTTAAATAATTCGAAGTAGAAAGGACCAGAGAAAAATTCGAAATATCCAAAAATTCGAATTACATATACTATTTTGTCAAAAAGAAGAGATAAATTAAAAAAATAAAACTCTACGATCAAAGATTCAGCACACAAACTTTATATCTAAGAATACTGCTACATTCACCCCCCCCCCCCCCCCCCCCAAAATTAATTCAATATTTTCCAACAAGCTTAATTATTCAACACTTTTTAAAAAATAGTCAGATATTCTTTAAGTACAATCTTTGTGTCATAGCATATGACTTCAACCTATCAATTGATACAAAAATACAATCTTGTACATTAGACACGACTTTCAATAAAAAAAAAAACCTCGAAGTTCATGCATATGGACCATATCTTCTCATGCACTAGGTAGGAAATACTCTTGTATTTCCTTATCCTTTTTTTGAAAGACTGTTAAAAAAAATAATGCAACTTTAGCCGAGAAAAATCTCGGAAAGAAATTTTACTGTAATATTTTAAAGGTAATCGCGGGAAAAATTCGAATTATCCAAAATAGAATTCGAATTATCCATGATTTTTTAGCATTATTTTAGTAAAAAATTCAAGGGACCGACTAAAAAATTCGAATTATCGAGAATTTCGAATTAAACAAGTCCGAATTATTCAAGTTTCCCTGTACTACATAATTTTTTTTAGATAATAAACAGTTCTACCCAAACAACTTGTTTTGTGCTTTCTCTTTAGTAACAAGATAGGTTTTTGGGAGATTCCTTCCACCATAGTTAAAAACATTTTTTTTTTTTTTTTTTTTTTGAGTAACCTTGCCTTGCTGTTTTTAGAAAATATACATGGCTACACAAGATCAATCTATGGTATTGATGGATGGATGAATGGGTTTTACGTCGCACTAGTGCTGCGCAATGGGCAATTGGCGACGGTCTGGGACTCACCACTAGAGGTGGTCCGGAGACATGCCATCACAATTTGGATTCTCCACGGAAGAAATCTATAGTATGTCTTTTCTTTAAAATTAAATGTATAAAGATTTTTTTTAATATATCTTCTTCCATATTAAAAAAAAAAAAAAAAAAAAAAAAAAAAATGATTTTGCAACCTTGCAATTTTTAGACAATGTACAGTGCTTACACTTTAAAAGAAAGCAAAAAAAAAAAAATAAAATAAATAAATAAATAAATAAGAGACTTCTTCCCCTACATTTAAAAACAATATGTATTTCAAAGTGTCACCACGCAGGTAAAATGTATTGAAAATTAAACGATGGTTAAAAGTGTTTTATAATCAATGAGAATCCCATGACTTTTCTTACTTGTTTCTTGTCCTTATAAAATAAATCGGCGTGGCTTTAAATCCCAATCAACCAATATGACATTTAATTTAAATAAGTTTGATAATATTCTTTCGCTGATAATATTCGTTTCTTCTATAAATCGATATAAAAAGAATTCGAACCATATTCGATGGACAGCAAATGGCGGTACCAAAGCTTCAATGGAGAGAGAGAATCTAGATTAGGATTAGGCCAGTGATGCCAGATGGTCGAAAATTATTTCCGCAAACAGGTCTTCAAATTTCCCCAAATCAGGGTTTTTTTTCGAAAAAATCCCCAACTTGATTTCTAATAAAAAGGAAAAATAAATAAAAATAAATATATATATATATATATATATATATTTATATATATATGTATATCAAGCAGATTTTGCTATGATTTAAGCTCAGATTTTTCCCCAAATAAAGGCAATTTTTGAAAAAAATCCCCAAATAACAATAAAGCTATTGAAAGTCTCTACTCGTAGGGATAAATCATTACGTTGCCAACATTGACAGAAAGTTGAAGAACTCCCCAGATTTGTCCCCGAAAATTTTAGAATTCCCCAAAAATGTCCCCAGAAGCCTCAAAAATCCCCAAAATGGGGACAAAATACCCAATCTGGCATCACTGGATTAGACTAGATTTCTCATAAATAAATGATAATTTAAAATAAATAAATAAAATAAAATAAAATCTTATGCACAAAACTAATAATCAGGCAATGAATGCATCAAACACAACTCCTTTATCATATATCATAATCAAGGCCGTTTTATCGTACGTCATATCTCTTTTATCTACTCCTTTCTTCTTTTCAAAACCTGATTTAATAATCACTGTTAGGATTGCACAACAGGATGAAAGTTAGCATTCACTTTGATAAAAAGGATTCCATTAGGAAATTGTCGCTTCTTTTATTTTATTCAGTAACCAGTCGAGAGAATCATTTACCATGTTAAATTTTTTACCGCAGGTGAATGTCGTCTTCGGATCTTTAATAACTTTTTTCCTTGGATTTTCAGTAATTCTACTACTTTACTGGTGAGTAATTTAAGATAATCTTCTGAAAAATTATGTAATATGATGGGGGAGGGGGTGGGGAGAGAATTCTGAACTTAGTAAATTAGGTTTAATACGGTAAAAAGTTTTTGTCAGTATTATTATATTCTCCC
The DNA here is from genome assembly GCA_963930645.1 of Salticus scenicus. Taxonomy (NCBI): domain Eukaryota; kingdom Metazoa; phylum Arthropoda; class Arachnida; order Araneae; family Salticidae; genus Salticus; species Salticus scenicus. Next base: position 218,871,040 of record OZ005648.1, read on the forward strand.
TTGTCTGTTATTAATGCTGTCAGGTTTGCACCAACCCTGTAAAATAAAAATTTTAATCAAAAAATTTTGTGGCCAAATCTTTTTCGAAAATTTTAGCGAAAGTTACATCGATCGAAAAAACATTTAAAAATATAAACATTATCTGCGAGGGACATGTTCCGAATATTTAATGGTCTGATTTTATTAATTTAAGTAAAACATTTTTTTTTTCTTATTTTTAATTAAAGAAAGCAACGTCTTACATTTCAATTCATTCTTCTGCTGGTAATAATTTACTGTATTTAGTGACAGACTGTCTTGTATTTTGCTTAATTAAAAAGTATTATATATATTCTAGTAGGCTTTGTCCGCGTCGCTGGTTACTATATTTAAATGAATAATAATAATAATAATACAGAATAACTATTTTCCCTTTATAAATAATCTATATAATATTTCTCTAACGTGGGCCAGTTTCAATGGGCTCTTCACACCTGACGTCAGAGGTCACATGATAAAGGAAAAACAAATAGCAGACGAAGTCTTGTTTATCTATAGTGATTGCTGAAATAACATATTTTCTGTTCTTATTTTTGATCAATCGTATTTAATCTGTGTTATTTTTTTTACATCATCATTTTTAATCCATTTTATATCATTATTCATCCTCTTTTGTTTGCTCACGACCTTACTAGATCACTCCTCGGCGCCAACACGTCAGCGTCGTGAAGGGGCCGTGCCCTTAGCGACCGTGCCCTTTGCGGAAATCTATAAACCCGTGCCCTTAGCGGCAATGTTATCCCCGCTCGGTGGCGTGCTTTTAGCATACGTGCCTTTAGCGGAAATCTGTATATATATATAAATTACGTGTCACGATGTTTGTCCGGGGTAAACTCCTAAACTAAGGAACCGATTTTAATGAAATTTTGCACACTGTGTGCAGTTTGGTCCAACTTGAGAGATAGGATAGTTTTTATCTCAATTTATTGTCACAATATTGTTTTATTGCAATTATTTGTTAATTATAGACCTTTATTAAAGTTGCTCCAAAATATCTGTGAGTTCCATTAATTTAATTGTTGCCAAAAAAAAAAAAAAAAAAAAAAAAAAAAAATACGAGTTCATTTTCTTTCGACATAAAAATAAATACATTTAATCAAACGTGAACGTTAAAAAATTATAAAAACTTAAATTATGCATCTCACGAAAATTGACGTCATAATCAATTTAAAGATTTTATACACATTGATAAAGTGCTAATGTAGTTCTATCATAGATATAGTAATATATATAGACCTCTCATCCCCATGTTATCGTACAAAGATTTTTGATGCCGAAAAAATAAAATAAATAAAAGCTTTGGAAACTGCCATTAAGTGGTATTGAAAAAAAAAAAAAAAAAAAAAGAAAGAAAAGAAAGAAAGAAATATGAATTTGAAACTGTATCTGGAGTCTTCCATTCCCCTTTAGCAAATAAATTATTCATAAATTTTATTTGCTAAAATATTAGTATGTATTCCCGTGTGTATTCACTCGGGGAAAGACGGCCATATTTTGGTAAAAACGTCGTCTTTTCCCAAATGAAAAGGAATAACTTTTTTCTCCCCAATGATCACTCTATTCTATATATGCTATACTATATCTATGAGTTCTATACGCAAGCGAAGTGTGACTCACTGACCGTCTGTGCAGCCAAGAAAAAGATTTCCTATGTTAATTGCCCACTGGATTTTTTGTAAGAAATTATTAAAAATCGAGGAAATTTATTTCCCGATTTTAATCCTTATATTTGAGTATAGATATGTATTAGTTATCGCGGGTGTTAGATTGAATTATTTTGCTGTCAAATTGACAAAATTTTAATTTTAAATTTCAAAACTCTGTCGCCCTTGGCTTTTTTTATTATTATTATTATTATTTGGCGATCAAAAGCGTAACACGAAAATATACATGCCAGATGTATGCATTGTACGAAATGTAATATGTATTATTCATTGTACGTATGTATGACATGTAATATGTATTGTACGAAATATTGTTTCATATTATTCATTACTCTTTTAGTATAAGTTGTTAAAATAACCATGATTTTTGAAAGGAATTAAATATTTTCGTCAGATAATTTGGCGATATTCTTTTTTTTCGCCAAGGATGACAGAAATGAAACCTATTCCGCTGCAAAATATTAGTATCTTACATCAGATATTTTATTTAGACATTTGAAAACAAATTTGACTTCAAACTATGATAGAATATTTATCATTTTCCTTTTAATTAGTATATTATTAGTATATTAAAATTTAAAAGCATGGTATATAAAAAGTTTTTTTTTTTTTTTTTTTTTTTTTTTTAATCTTATAATTATTCTTATCTTAATCCTCAATGTTTCCCATCTTTATTAACTTGAATTTACTATTAAAATTTTAACATATTCAAAAACTTCTCATCACTTCGTTAAAATACACTAAACTTTTCCAAAATCTTTTTCTATTTAAAATGATACATGTATTTACTTTAAATGTCCAATATTTCATAAGATTTCCAATTTTAAAGTTTTAAAATATTTATCAAATTTACTTATTTTTCTGGTTTAGCCTTATTGTTTTCCTTTTTATAACTACAGCTGTTGCCCTCTTTAAAATATTTAAAATGATGAGGTCATTTTATAGTAAAATTATCCATTATAGCATATATTATATTTCACTCCTCCATAAAAATTGATTTTAAAATCGTCTGTTTCTTTTATACTTTTATTTTAATAGAATTTTAATAGAATTTAATTTATATATTAGTCATTTTAGCAATTTTATCCAAAGTAGCATTAGAAATAATATATATCACTTCTCCATTAAAAATTAAAGGACCCTACAATAAAATTAATTTGTGCTTAATATCAACACTACGAAAATTTTTATCAATCGCTTCCAAATTTTGACCTAAGTTTCAAATCTCAACCCTGTGGGTTTTTACATCGGCTACAACGTTTTCGTCTTTGTTCGTAAATAATAATTTGACTGTACTAAATAGTTTACAGCCGTATAATTCAACGTATAACTTAGTCACAGCAACGCGTGGCCGGGTCTGCTAGTGTATAATAAATTTCAAAATAAATTAATAAATAAATAAAAGAACTCTTCAGTTTTCCTCCACACTTTATCCGCATTTAGCACTGGCTGTATTTTGCTTCAGAAGTAAACTGTCGCAAAAATAAGTATACGTACTATAGAATATCCGTTATTTGAGGGAACGGTGATCTGTAATCATATAAAGTTTAATGAATCACAGTACAGTCGATAACAAAAGTGTCCGAACACTGTCCGACTGTACTCCATACGAAAACGTACATTACTGCCATTTTATGATTTTATTATGTTTTTGAAAATATAATTAAGCATTAGATCTTTTAAAACTAAAACAAAAACGAAAAATCAGGAGGTACACATTGATTATCAGCATTTTCCAATTGTGCTTACTCATTGTATCGTATAACATCCTATGTTCTCTGTCTATATTATCACACAATAGACAGACAGACATATAGAATAACTGAATTCATAATGACACTGAAACATTGTTGGAAAGTGTTAAAAATGCTTAACACAAACAGAAATGTTGCTCTTAATTTCCTATTTGCATCCCTTAATGTATTGTAACATTTTTGGGTAGCTCTGTAAATCTGGAAGTTAAGCATATTATAATTTATAGAAAACATTTTCTTAACATGATAACAATAAATGTGAATTTCTTTATGATTTTTTGATGAAATTATTTAAATGTGATTTAGAAAAATGTCTTCCATAAAGCGCAATGCATTGGTATTTTTTGGATGTTCATGTACACAAACCAATGGCATATGTTCTGCTACAGCCATTTTAAGTAGGGAATATTCAATAATGAATTTAAATAACACATATTATTTAAAAAAAAAAAAAAAAAAAAAAAAAAAATGAAAGTAAAAATTAGTAAGTTGTGGCCACCACAAGACTTTCTTTTATATTTTCCTATACAAATTCACTAAGTGCAAATAAATAATTTTTATCTTAGAGGAAACTAACACTAAATATCCAAAGAAAGACAGTTGTTTTATTGCCTATAAATGACATCTTAAAAAATGCATTTTTATAATAGTTATGTCACATATCAAGTTTCGTAAAGTTATGAGCTATAGAAGTTGAGATATAGCTTTCACATTGTCGAGGAAATTTGCAGTATGACAACGCCACCTATTGGCCGATAAACACCCAAATTGAAGCAGCATAATATCTCACAATGGCCTTCACATACATCATGTTTTGTTTGATTATACGCAATAGAGCCTGAGATATAGCCTTCCCTTCAATTGTGGAAACCGCTGTATAGCAGCGCCACCTGTGGAGCGGTTGACACCAAAAGTTGACAGATATACATTTAGGTTAAGGTGCATCAACATATAAATTTATACGGAACTCTGTGCAGTAATTCCTGAGATATAGCTTTCCCTTAAATTGTAGAAATCGCTGTATAGCAGCACCACTTGTCGGTCCATAAGCATTCAAATTGAATCAGCATAATGTCTCATGGTGCCCTTCTCTCATACCAAGTTTTGATTGATTATACGCAATAGAACCTGATATATAGCTTCCACTTAAATTGTAGAAATCGTTGTATAGCAGAGCCAACTGTTGAGAGCTTGGCATCAAAAGTTGATAGCGCTAATTTAGCTCAAGGTGCATCTACATGTAAATTTATATGCAATTCTGAGCAGTTGTCCCGGAGATTCAGTTGCCACAAAATTTTTGTCTCACACACACAGACAGACAGACATTTTTTAAAAATAGTCAAATCGTATTCTAGACCTCTCAAAACGTGTAAATCCGTCGAAAACCGGAAATCTAAAATTTTTACGAATCCAATACTTTCTTCTATTGAATAAAGAAGAAAAATAAAAAATTCTTAAAATATTTACGGGCGCTGGAGGCGGACAAACGGACAGTAGAATAGACAAATACACTAATTCAAATCATATTCACATTTTAAAAAATGGTCGAATAAACGCTTAATGTAAAAGAAAATGCATTTCAGAAAATTTCCAATAATAACCCTCAGTTTAACTGAATAATTTTGTCTGACTCTGTAAATCTAATGCTAATCATATTACATTCTATAGAAAGTATTATTTTGTGCATTTGAATAACTTTTTCTATCTTCCACATGCACACCTTCTTATTTCCGCTAAGGGCACGGCTTCTTCTATTCCTCCTTCTTCCCTTTCATCCATTCCGCTAAGGGCACGTTCCGCTAAGGGCACGGTCGCTAAGGGCACGACACCGTCGTGAAAGGCGTTGACGTTGGCGCCTTTGGCGTAGAGTGATCTAGTAGGGTCGTGGTTTGCTGTATATGTTACCGCTAAAGTGCAGAAATCAGTTAATCTGCAGATTAGCTAGGTAATCTGCACATTAACTAGGGTGATCCGTTAAAGTGAGGAAAATTGTTTTATTTCTCAAATTACCTAGGTAATCTGCGAATTACCTAGATAATCTGCACATTACCTACTAGGCACTAGTTAAAGTGAAAATAACATATCTGGTGTTGTAATTTTACAGCACGCTGTGTTGTATTTGTTTTTTCATTCGGAAAAAATAGTTTTCTTTTCTTTTTTTATTTCTTTCTTTACTTATTTTAATCTGTATGTGTTTTAATTTTTATATCTTTTAAAGTTATATTTGTTTTATTTTTTATTTATTTCATCTTTTTTATTCTGTCAATATAAGTTTGAAGATGTTATGCATTTTTAATATGAAATATAATAGCTTTAATAGCTTTCAATAAATTCTATTTTATAAATAAATGTTAGAATTGTAATACAGTAACGATTTCTTTTCAAAATAAAAATATTTAACAATTTAAAAAAAAAAAAAAGTTTTATTAACAATTTATATTGCTATTACTGTTTAAATACTAGAAATATTAAATTAGACAAATCAGAAGTATTATTTAAGAAGTACTTCAAATAATTAAAACTACTTTAACATTTTTTAGAATGCATGAAAATTAAAATGACAGTTTTCAATGCTTTATTAAACTATATTTTGCAGCATACATATATCTGCACAAGTTTAGCAAATATATTAATTTTACAAAAAAAAAAAAAAAAACTTTATTAACACTTTTTATCTGATAAACTACAACGAAATTACCTAAAAAAGCGAACAAAATTTAAAATAAATAAATAAATGAATAAATAAATAAATAAATAAAAATATAATCATGATATATAAAATATGTACAGGAAACTTGAAAAAATGTAATGAAATGCTAAAAAATGTACAGAAATTTCATATTAAGTATTTATTAAATGCCATAACATTTTTCAAAGTTAATAATTAATATATCTTTTTTTTTTCCCAGTAAGTAATAGTAATTTAAATCAATTTTAAAATAAATTAGTTTTAAAAAGTTATGGTTTAAGAGTTTTAGTTCGGAAGGAAATAATTACTGTAATGTAAATCTAATATTCATAATTCAAAATGGAGTTTCACGAGAGACAGCTTTTAATAAAGATTACATTTCATTAATAAAATGCAGACACTTATCAAACTTATATTGACAGAATTAAAAAAAGATAGAAATAAAATCAAAATTAAAACAATTATAACTTACTTGTTACTTTAAATGTTGTGTTAGTCATAATAATAAACATAATCATGGCTTCCACCCTCCACACTTTGCGTTTGCCGTTTATCGGTTTATCATACTAGCGCTTCAATGTTAAGGTTGCTGTGTAGTGACAAAAAAAAGTCCTTCTTAATCATCACTTCACTTCAAAAAAGGAGAAACGGGTATACACTGACATTCTGACAGCTTTCCCATCCCCCCTCTCTTATTACTAATTGAAAATAGAGCCCTCGATGTGAATCCGGGGCTCTAATTGAAACCTGAAAGAACTACTTGTAGAAGTTCCCCGAGGCATTTGCAAAATCGTACTGTTGGTTACATTTTGACGATTTGGAGTATTCCTTCCTTCTTCGTTCCTCTCTCCGGTCCAGTCCGATAAGAAGAAAAAGGGGGGTGGGGGAAATCATGCATTTCTATGCAATCTACTTTTCAGATTTTTATATAGCTATGAAATCGAATATCCTTTACAAACTAACTGATCTTCTTTAGAAGACAATTACGTGTAAGCTGAAATTGATTATTACGGACGGACAAAAGGTACACACACACAGGCAGAAAATCAAATCGAAAAAATTATATTCATTAAACAATGTCTTAAAGTATAAGAAATGTTTATTACTACTATAAATCTACTTTCACTCATTTCCACTTTTATGCCGTAATCTATACGAATCCTTTTACGGGATTCTGTGAACAAAACAATGTTAATATAACCATTTTCAATGCAAAAGATGCTTTGAAGCATCATTACATTTAATGCCTTGGAAAGAAGTGGAAAAGTGATTAAAAATATCATTCAAAATCTCTAAACTCTACAGAATGCAAGGTATAAAAGCCTCATAAACATTAGCGTATCTAAATTGTTTTGTGTGTATATGTGCGCAAACTACATATGCACACTATTTTGGATAGGAAACTTGTTAATATGCTATACATTTTGAGATATGCAGAAAATATTTACGAAAATCAAAATGCGAACAGACATATAGATTACACTACGCTGCAAATAAATAAATAAATAAATAAATTAAATAAATTAAAATAAAATAAAATTTTGAGCTCTGATGCAATTCCTGCTGTTTTCTATGTAAAATGACCTCCTGAATCCGAATATGACACCCATTTTGCCCAATCACCCACTGTTTTTTCTGGACGTCACCTCCTTCTCAATTTTTATCACTGTTCGGTAATTTTATGGCCATGAATTTAATTTGGAGAATGGAAAAGAATTACTTTTAAAAACAAAAAACTATAATTTTTATCAAGTAATAGTAATAATTGATTAATAAATTATAATAAATGTAATTTATAATTTCAATGCCCCCCCCCCCCCCAAATTTTTCCCTTTCTGCAAATGTTCATGTTTCATATTTTTTCACATCTGTAGCCCCTCAGAAGATATTTAAAAGTTGAAGTAACCCTTTTCACCGCGCAAATAACATTTATAGCCATAAAATTACCGAAAAGTAATAAAAATATAGGGGCGTCCCCAAAAAACGGTTGGTGATAGGGCAAAATTGGCGTCATATTCAAATTCAGGAGGTCAGTTTACATACGAGTTTGCAAAAATGGTGTTGGGTCAATTTTCATGCAGGCAGCAATTTTCTGTGTTATCAAGTTCAAGTTATAAGCATTTTTTAAACAAAACAAAATTTTATGTGATGTACTAGTCTATAAACATGTTTAGTGCAAACGTCTAATAGAGAAATTATTCATACTCACTAGCATACGCTTGTACAGAGTTATAAAAACCCTGACTATAACTTTTATTATTATTAATGGATATTACAAACATGCCATTATTGAAAGTGTCATACTGACAGTACAGTAACTTGAAAATTCTAATAGCTGTTCTGCTGTAAGTATGACAAAGGATGGCCTTTTTTCAGTCTACAAATGGGAATAGTTTCAATGTGTATTTTAACAATAGCTTGCCAATGACAGCAGTATCCCTTTATTATTTTCGGAAACTAATGCACTTTACACAAAAGAAAAAAGAAATATATAATACGCAATTTCCCGCAAAGATTGATTTGATTTTCCATAAGTTTACCTAAAAAATGACAGAGTCGTTTTTTTTCGGAGAATACTCAAAGCGGTAAAGTAAATCTTTTTAAAGATTGCAACAGTGCAAGCAAATGACTTATTATAGGTTTGATAATGAATAATGCATGTGTCAGTAGTATTTTGTGTTCTGGGAAGTAGTTCTTGTGATTGAGTCTGTGCTATATTCATACATTTTTTGGGGCCGTGCCCTTAGCGACCGTGCCCTTAGCGGAAATCTATAAACCCGTGTCCTTAGCGGAAATATTATCTCCCCTCGGTGGTGTGCTTTCAGCATACGTGCCTTTAGCGGAAATGTATAATAAATTTAAAAATAAATTAATAAATAAAAAATGAGATCTTCAATTTTCCTCTACACTTTATCCACATTTAGCACAGGCTATACTTTGCTTCAGAAGTAACCCGTCGCAAAAATAGGTATGCGTACTGTAGAATATCCGTTATTTCAGGGAATGGTGATCTCTAACCGTATAAAGTTTAATGAATTACAGTACTCCATATGAAAACGAACATTATTGCCATTTTATGATTTTATTTAAGTTTTTGAGAAAATATAATTAAGCATTACACCTTTTAAAACTAAAACAAAAATGAAAAATCGTGAGGTATACATTGATTATCAACACTTTCCAACTGTACGTATTCGTTGTATCGTATAACATTCTATGTTCTTTGTCTATATTATCACACAGTGTACAAACAGAAAGACAGACATATAGACTGATTGAATTAATAATCACTCTGAAACATTGTTGGAAAATGTTAAAAATGCCTAACACAAACAGATATGCTGCTCCTATTTGCACCCTTTAACGTATCAAAACATTTTTGCGTAGTCTTGTAAATCTAGAGGTTAAGCATATTATAGTTTATACAAAACATTTTCTTAGCATATAAACAATAAATGCGAAATTCTTTATGATTTTTTTGATGAAGTTATTTAAAATGTCTCCCCTAAAGCGCAAAGCATTGGCATTTTTTGGATGTCCCTGTACACAAACCAGTGGCATAGGTTCTATTAGAGCCATTTTAAGTAGGGAATAATCAATAATGAATTTGAATAACACATATCATTAAATAAATAAATAAATAAATAAAATAAAAATAAAAACTAGTATGCTGTGGCCACCACAAGATTTTCTTCTATATTTTCCTATACAAATTCACTAAGTGCAAATAATCAATTTTTATCTTAGAGAAAACTAACACTAAATATCCAAAGAAAGACAGATTTATTGTCTATAAATAACATCTTAAAAAATGCATGTTTATAACAGTTATCTCACATATCAAGTTTCGTACAGTTATATGCCATTGAAGTTGAGATATAACTTTCTCGTTATCGAGGAAATTTGCAGTATAGCAGAGCCACCTATTGGCCGATAAGTATCCAAATTGAATCAACATAATGTCTCATAATGACCTTCACATATATTACGTTTTGTTCGATTATAAGCTATAGAACCTGAGATATAGCCACCCCTTAAATTGCGGAAATCGCTGTATAGAAGCGTCACCTGTTGAACGGTTGACACTTAAAGTTTATAGACACTCATTTAGAATAGAGTGCATCAATATATAAACTTATATGCAATTCTATGCAGTAGTTCCTGAGATATAGCTTTCCCTTAAATTGCAGAAATATCTGTATAGCAGCGCCACCTGTCAGTCCATAAGCATTCAAATTGAATCAGCATAATGTCTCACAATGGCCTTCTCTTATATCAAGTTTTGATTGATTATACACAATAGAACCTGAGATGTAGCTTACCCTTAAATTGTGGAAACTGCTGTATATCAGACATCAGAGCCACCTGTTGAGCAGTTCATATCAAAAGTTGACAGGCACTAATATAGCTCAAGGTGCATCTACACGTAAAGTTTTATGCAATTCTAAGCAGTAGTTCCGGAGATACATTTGCCACAAAATCCCCCCCCACACACACACACACAAGTGCTAAGTTATTAAAATTTGGTTTGTAGAAATACCTCTCATAGAACGAAATGCTTTGGAATACTTTCGGCTATTCCTGTACATAAACCAATAACAATATTTACTCCATTTTCCATAGAGAACACTCCATAATGAACATATATCAGTTCGAGAATGAGCATACCTTCTTATTTCCGCTAAGGGCACAGCTTCTTCTATTCCTTCTTCTTCCCTTTGAGCCCATTCCGCTAAGGGCACGTTCCGCTAAGGGTACGACACCCATTTTTTTGTGCTATCATCAGTTTGAGTTTGAACCTCGGAAAAGTAGCTGGATGTTATTTATATTTTGAATCCTGTTATTCCGAAAGATATAATACTTGGATCCTCTGAAAATAAATAAAATTCTACCTTTCATCAAATTGAAATCAAATTGCAAATGGGTCATTGTAGAAGATCAGGCACTCTTCACTCACTCTGTCAAGGCTAAGAGATTTCCTTGGACACTATCTGTGTTTGAACCGCCACCTAATTTTCATACTTTATGTAATTTTAAAAAATCTAAATCGATAAGCTGTTTAATCCGACGGATTCAGAAAAATCGTCCCTTTCATTTGGTACCTTATTTGTAACAAATTTTTAATTAGATATTTTAAAATTAACAAAAATATAAATATAGAAATAGCTTTAAAATAGGCATTTAAATTTTTAATTGTTGCCTTTTTTTTTCAGCATAAAATAAAATATGCTTTCACGTGAAAAAAAAAAATAAAAAATAAATAAATAAATAATAATAATAATAATAACTCATAAATAAATAAATAAAATATTAAATTTGCTCATGCATATGAAAAAATGACGTCTATAAAAATAATTATAATAATTTTAAATTTTAAAAGTAACGAAGAGATAAATAAAGTGCGAAAGTTTCTCACGGGCTTGCTAGCAAACGAATTATTTGATGTGAGAAATAAATAAAATGAAGTGATCATTTTTCAACGGGCGCCTTAGTCGCTCTATAACTAACTAGTATTATATAAATAAAGAGAAGTGTGTGTGTGAGTGAGTGTGTGTCTCTCTGTCTGCGCTCTGGAGCTCAGACTACTAATCTCACAGCTACACAACTTAGCAAAGTGGTTGTTGGGGCACTGCAGGTGTGTACCTCATCGACTTTTTATTATTATTATTATTATTATTATTATTATTATTATTATTAGATTTTCTCCGATTTTATCCATTGGCTTTTCTGATTCATTTTCTAAAATTTATTCTTTCACTTTAGTCGTCTGCGTATAATACAACGCATTTTAGACTGTTTATTTATTTATTTATTTAATTCATTCACGTAAATGCGAAATATTTTTTTTTTCTTGCAGGTCTAGCAGGTTTTGCTAGATTTGCTGGTCACTGTATTTAAATGAATTCTCAAAATTGAACACTGTTTTTTAAAACACTTTATATACATAAAAATATACAATAAATCCCATTGAAATGAATCCCTTTGAGCATTAGTTCGCGTACCCGCTGCGCTTGGCAGCATCTTTCTCTCTCGTGTTATGTCGGCACAAGTCTATACAATCAGGTCTCACTGCCTAACGCAGTGACATTTCCCGAAATTTTAATTTAGTTATTTATTGGAGACAGATGGAGCTGGTATTGTTCAAGAACTGCGATTTCGCAGATGGATATATGCCAGCTTTTCATTTTTGTAACATGTATTAGCAAGACCCAATCACTCAGTTTTGTTGCCCTCACTGTAGAATTATAAAAATTCAAATAGAATAAAATTATAATTTTACTACAATTAATTATATTAAAAAAATTATACATAAACATAACTGTTATAAATATATGTATATATATCTTATTTAAAATTTAATATGTTTAGTTTTTTCTACTGTATTGCCATTTGATTTCAGTAAATATAATGTATAAATAATAATAATAATAACAAATCGCTTTTACATGTATGAATGAATTAAATAAATAAAAAATAAAGAGTTTATAACCTTAAAATAAAATTAAAAGGAAAATTAATAATAATAATAATAAAAAACTTAAAAGTCGTTAAGATACACAGACGATTGAAACGTAAGAATAAATTTTAGGATATGAAACCGAAATATGAATACATAAGATCGGTAGAAAAAAAAAATTCAAAATTCAAATTCAAAATTCGAAAAAAATCTCGATGAGGTGTACACTTGCAGAATCCCGGCTATCCATTTGCCGAGTTTTGTAACTCTGCGATCAGTTGTGCGAGCACCACAACGCGCGCACACACACATGCTCACAGAGATGCACATACGCAGACACCTCTCTTCATTTAAGTAGATTATATTTATTAAAATCAAATGACAGTACATTAGAAATCAGAATACCATTCTAATATATTATTTATAATTATACTGTTATTTATCCTTTTTAATGAAATTACAACTACGCATACTTTAGAAAAAATATTTTTTCTTCTTTACTCATTGTGAAGCAGACTTCAACTAAAAATTTTATTTTTAGCAGAAATACTAAATAAAAATTTGTAATACTATTGGTATGCTTTATTTAATTTTATTACTTCTATCTAAAAACCGTTTGATTTATCACTCAACATGAGTTGGAAATTGCTTGCAAATTTTCAAATATCGAGAAAGGAAAGAAAAGGAAAAAAAAAAAAAAACACACACACACACACATTTTAATTATATTAAAATATTTGTCGAACAGATTTTCATTGCACATAGCTAAGAAATACACCAGTAACAAGCTTTCTAATAAAAAATATCACACTGAGAGCGGCCTATTCGTTTTGGAGTTACAATGTCTGACACTTCTCCTTTTTGGTCGGAAATTAATAATGGACATGGAGTTAAATAAGACAAAATAAATTTCATTCAAAAGACTGCGTCTCTATTCACAGAAACAGAAGGGAAAATTCCGTCTCTTGTGAGAGCGATTAGTGTAGATTAGGTAGATTATATCCCAGACACCACTGTGGGGGAAAATGATCATCAATCACTATAATCATCTCTGCTTGGTGCAGAGTAGGGTTACCTTTTTTGCATTTGAGTAATTTTGTTAAAGATGGTCCCTCAAAGAAGGGAGTTCCGAAGATTGACAAGGGAGGATTAATTGATTTTTTTCCAAAGGAAGCTGATAATTTGCTGTTTTTTATTGAATACATAATTGCACGGAAAAAAATCTTTTAAAATTACTTAAACTACGGAATTAAATATTACATATATCTCACTTTATTTGAGCAGTATTACGCAGAACAACTGTTTAGTAAAAAAAAAAAAAATCCCCCCCCCCCCACACACACAAATATATATATAATTTTTAATGACAATAATGAAAAGAATGAGAACGGAAACCAAACAGTTGAATAATTCACCACAGAAACCCACAGAAGCCGATTAGATAAGTAGTTAACTTAAATAAGTTTGGTGTTTTAAATTTATTTGAACAGTTATATTAACTTAAATGTATTAAAAAGTTAGTAAAATTATTTTTCTAATTTTAATACTTTTTAGGTTACAACTCACTTCACCCATCTTAAGCCTTGATGGCCTCCTCGTATAATAATAATAATAATAATTACTATTATTTATTTTACTTTATTAAAATTTGCTATACTATGTATGATCTCATTTATAAATGTTTCAGAAATAACTCACATTAACTTTTTCAATATATCTTCCTTGTGAAAGTTTTCACTTCCATATGTGGCTGTTTAATTATTAAATTAAGTCTTCCTTTCTTGTGTTTGATTATTTACAAATGAAATATTATTATGATAGTATATGGAATTCGTATTAAACATAGTGCTATTGCGCAATTAATTTGAAAATTCTTTATCTACGTAACTGTGTGTGAATTATATTCACTTCGAAAATCTTTCTTAACGAAACCTTGAATGTAATGCTAATTTTTTGGGTGTTATAAATAATATAATCCAATTTCATACTAAATTTTAGAAATTAACTTATTTTATTGTATTATATGCATGGATTTGTGTTGCCTTTGCACATTATTCGTTGGCATATTCTTATTCTATTTTTATTGTTATATTAGTATTATTAGTTTACTATTATATGGTTCGTTCATTGTAAAAGTGAATAATCTCCTTAGAAACTGATTTTGAAATAACTAGCTTTTTTCGAATTTATGCATAGGGAAAAAAGGTCAAGATTCAGTAAGTGTTATCAATTTTTGTGTTAAATACAAATGATAGTTATAATAATTTATATTTTATATTAAAAATAATTTCAAATAACTTAGAAACTTCCTTTTAGAAAAAAAAAATTGGAAGTTTTAGTTTTCTTAGAAAAACATGTTATCCATTTATGTGTCTTTAATGCAATAATTATTGGAGTTTTTTCTTTTTTATAGTGAAAGGTGCGGCAAAATGTGTTACAACTAAGTAAAAATATCTATATTTAAAAAACATGGAGTAACAGCACTTTTACAATGAGCCGTCCATATTTTATTCTCATTATAATGTGATAATATTTTGTTCTGTACATAATCTTTTCTTAACTACGGCAGTTCGTATTGTTTCTTTTAACCTGCGTCTATGAGATACTATTGAGACACTATTGGTAAACTACACCTTAAATTTTATGTCATATTTTTTCTTCTTCTGTTCGAGAAAAAGAAAATTTATAATAAATGTCTTTTTTTTAAAAAAAATAATTAAAGTGAAATTTAGAAAACTCATGCTTAAGAAATGGAATATCTTTAGTAAAGAAAGGCATATATTATGTACGTTATGTATTATATCAATAAGCAATGTTAAAAACAGCGATTTAAAAAAGATTGTTAATTGCACACTGCGGTTTCGGTAGCGTACAATGTACTGTCATTAAAAAAAAAATTACATTGATGCTTTTAACGTTATGGAAATATTGATATTTCTGTTCTAAGGTATTATTATTATTATTATTATTATTATTATTATTATTATTTAAAGATGTTGGGGAAAAATTACAAAAGAGGGAACTTGTATGTGAGGATATGGCGAGTTTAGTTCACTAAAAAATTTATATTAAAATATTTTCAATTAACATCTTAAAATCACTGAAAATGAAGATAAATTTTCGAAAATAATGATGGCAATTTCTAATAAATTAAAATAAATAGAAAAATCCGTAAAAGGCCTAGCATTTTTATCATTTTCTTTAAAAAAGAAAAGGAATGGAAATTTCAGAAAAAAAAAAAAAAAAAAAAAAAAAAAAAAAAAACTTTATAACATAAATATGATTGTTAAAAAATTATTAAAATTATCATAAGCTATATACTGATTGTAACATTCATATTCCAAAAATAAATAAATGAATAAATAAATATCTTTCTTTTCATGTCGGGAAAATAAAAATGCAAACTTTTAAAAATAATTAAAATTTAATTTAGAAAAATCGCTGGAAAAAATGAATAAATAAAAATAAATAAATGAATAAATATAATTGCTTAAGTATAGAACCGCTTGACTAAATTTGAGATTTGGCATCGAAATAGGTATGACGTTTCTCGCGAAAATGTTTATTTACAATTGCAACAGCCATTTTACTTCATCGCCAAAATCTGAAAAAAAATTTAAAATCCACCAATGTGTTCCTATGCTGATGCTATATCGAAGAAATATTAAGAAATGAATATAGTAAACGATGCTAGGTAATGAAACATGGCATGCCTTAGAATAAATGAAAATAAGTCTTGCTGATTGAAAAATTATTAAGGATTTGCTTAATTTTCATTTATTACAGGAGGTATCATTATGGAATTTTAATGGATTTTAAAAATTTGCGTGGCGCTCAACGTGTTAATAGTCTATAACAGAACATTAAAAAAAAAAAAAAAAAAAAAAAAAAAAAGTTACAGAAATTCCCATATTCAATGTTAAATTGAAATTTATAACAATTAGTACCCCATTTTTTAAAATGAAATATTATGCTAAAAATCAGTATAATTTCTTTTCCATAATAGAAAGAAATTTGCAATATCTAGACCATTTGCTCTACAGCTTTAATATACGACCACTTGGAAACTGTTAATTTTTTGTCATTATTTGTCAATTTTTTTTTTTTTTTTTTTTTTTTTTTGTTATAGTTACTTGGGTTTTTTTTTTTTTTTTTTTTTGTTGTTGTTATAGTTACTTGTTTAAAAAAAAAAAAAAAAAAAAAAAAAAAGAGAGAGAAAGAAAGAAAGAAATTACTTTTTTTTTTTTTTTCGTCTATACTTTTTATTATGGAATTTTTCAGTTAATTATAGCATTGTATAATACTCTCTATATATTTTTAAGATAAAGCGAGGTAATAATTTTACACACTCGAAAATATTTGGGGAAAAAAAAGTAAATGTCTATTAATAATTTATTGTGGACAAATCTCCTACAGCTTCAGTTTTAAAATCTTTCCTACATACTTTTTAAGGCGCCTGCCTACCTTTAAAATGCAATTTTCAGTCAAAATTAAGATTTTTTATTTTTGGTTTAGTATTAAAGCCTGACATTTAAACTTTCTAAATCAGTTTGAATTTTGTTTATATCTTGCTTAGAATTTGAGTTACAGGCATCTAAATATTAGTCACTTGCAACTTTTTGAAACCAGAAGTGACCGTACTTTTTTGTTTTCATAAAAGTTTTACTCAGTATAAGCATCGAAATTTGTTACTGAATATAAAATGAATTTAAAAACTAGTATGTTGTGGCCACCACAAGACTTTCTTCTACATTTTCCTATACATAATCAATCAGTAACAATATAAAATAAATCGATAACTTTGTTTTAAATTATCACAGAATATAGTTCAACCATTACCCCCCCCCCAGGGGGGAAGCGATGCCCCCACATGCACAGAAATTTTTTCCTAGTTAACTATTACTATTATCAAAAACTCATATTAATTTTAGAATCACAAGTTAAAAATAACTCTCATTATGTACATTTAAATGAAATTTTGTCCTATACTGCAATGTTAAAAATTTAGAAAACATGAGATCACAGCGCCACCTGTTGAGCTTTTGATCCCCAAATATAATCAGCACCAGTTTATGTCGGGGACCAACTAAATTCCAAGTTTGGTTAAATTTCGTTAAAAAAAAAAAAAAAGTAAAAAAAATCGATAACTTTGTTTTAAATTATCACAGATTTATGGTTCAACCATTCGTTTTAAAGGTATTGACGAGACCTTTCGAAAGATACCCATCTTCAAACTTTGCCCCCCCTGGGGGGGTACTTTAACCGGTGGTTTTGCCCCCCCCCGGTGGGGGGGGGGGGAAACCGATGCCCCCACATGCACAAAAATTTTTTCCTAGTTAACTACTACTATTATCAACGAGATCTTTCGAAAGATACCCATTGTGAAAAATTACCCCCCCTTGGGGGGGTATTTCCCCCTAGGAGGGGGAAGCGATGCCCTCCTCCCCCCATGCACAAAATTTTTTTCCTAGTTACATACTACTATTATCAATAATTGATATTAATTTTACAATCACAAGTTTAAAATAACTCTTATTAATCACATTTATACGAAATTTTGTCTTATGCTGCCATGTTAAAAATTTAGATAAAATGCGATCACAGTGCCACCTGTTGAGCTATTGATCCCCAAATCTAATCAGCACCAGTTCATGTCAGGGTGCAACTAAATACCAAGTTTAGTTAAATTTCATTCATTGGTTCGTGAGATACGGTGAAAAATACGAAATTTTGCGATCACAGCGCCACCTTCTGGGCGATTGATCCCCAAATCTAATCAGCACCATGCCCCGTCAGGTTCCAACTATATACCAAGTTTGGTTGAAGTTCATTCATTGGTTTGTGAGATACGGTGAAAAAACGAAACCACAGGCAGACAGACAGACATTTTCTAAATCTATCGATTCGTGTTCAGGGCATCCAAATCGTGTAGATCCTTCAAAAAACGGAGGTCGAAAATTTTCGCGAATCCAATACTTTCTCTATATTACATATAGAAGAAAGTAATAATAAGAAAAAATAAAAAAACTTTGAAATAAATCAGGAAAGTTATTAAAATTATTTTTTATTTAATAGGTAAAATCTGGTTTTTAATTACGTTTTTTGCGTTATAGCAATTCATCCTTTATTTACTTTCCATTACATTTCTTTTTGTTGATATAAATATACAGGATAATTCTGTACAGGATACTTTTAAATTCCTGACTTCATTGGCATAGGTAACCTCTACTGAGTTCCCCACCATATATATGTTCTCATAAATTTCTAGTGCAGAACATATTATAATCGGATCCCAGGAAAAAAGGGCACCGCAAACAAGGGCACTTTTTCAATTCGCAAATCGCAAAATAATAAATATCAAATAATAAATTAAAAAAATGACTTTCAAATTACATATTTAGAAATTTCAATTGATTTTCTACAACATTCATTTAGTACATACCTGGGGGAAGAGGGGGGGGGGGAGAACTAGGATCATATCGATAGAAATCAATTGTTTTTATATCAACTCTTACTACTGATTTTAATGAAACTTTGTATAATCAAGTACAATTTGTGAAAAAACAGTAAGTGTCGGACATACTTGTGGGAGGGGAGGCTTAAAGGAAGGGGGGGGGGGAGAAGAAAATAAAATAATTTTTTATATCACCATTTTACCGACTTTAATGATATATTTTATAACTATGACTTACTTTTTATGAAGATCACAGTGAGTGCATTTTACGTGGGGGGGGGGGGAGGTAGGAGATAGAAATGAAATACATTCTTCTTTATATTACCCTATTATTGATTTAAAAAAATTTTGTATGGTTACGTATAATTTATGAAAAAGTTACAGTAAGTGTCAGACATACTTAGAGTGTGTGTGGTGGTGGTGGTGGGGGGGGGGGTTAACGGAGGAGTCATAGGAAAATAAAATATCTCTTTATATCACCATTTTAGCGATTTTAATGATATATTCTATAACTACCACTTAATTTTCATGAAGATTACAATGAGTGTATTATATACCTGAGGGGGGAGGGGCAAGGGGGACCAATGGAAATAAAATATATTCTTCTTTACACTATTATCGATCTAAACAAAAACTTTGCATAATAACGTACAATTTGTGAAAAAAATCACAGTAAGGTTAGACATACTTAAGGATTGGGGGGGGGGGGGGTTAAAGAGGAAGGGGGGGGGGACAGAGGAAAATAAAATATTTTTTATATCACCATTTTACCGATTTTAATGACATATTCTATAGCTATCACTTGCTTTTTATGAAGATCTCAAAATGAGTGTATTATATCTGTAGTGAGGATTTAAGGAGGATCTGTATAAAGGATTTAAGTCCATATTCTTGATTTTTCAGGAGACGGAAAATAAAGCTTAACTAGCTAAAAACAAATCAGAAGAATGCATTCGGGAAAAGGTATTTCGTTGATTTTTACCCTTTATACCATTCAGTGGTTGTCAACCTTCATTTAATAACGGGAAAAATTGAATTAAATATTTTATACCATACACGAATGGTAAATTTCTAAATTGGTCCCTTTTTTACCAATGGATTTTCTCAAAGACTAAATGACATAGAATTAAATCCTTTATACATCGATAGAGAATTTTTTTCTGAGTCTGACTATGTACTTAACTCAAAATCGACATTTTTGGACTTAAATCCTTTATACTTATCAGTACAGATATATTTGTGGGGGGGGGGGGACAAGGGGGACGCAGATAGAAGTAAAATATATTATTTTTTAAACTACCGCAATGTCGATAAAAAAAAAACTTTGTATCTATGCAACTTTCTGCTTATGAAAAATTGCAATTGCAGTGAGTGTACACATATCTGGACAATTTGCTAAGGAGGGGGGGGCAGAGTGAAGAAAATTCTTGTTTTTATATCACCATGCTACCTACTTATATGAAACTTTGTACGACTATCACTTTCATTTTATTAAAATTATAGTGAAAGTTAACTAAAGTTGAAAAGGGGGGGGGGGGGTAGGGCGACAGATGGAAAATAAAATAATCTTTTTAAACAACACTTATTATCGTTTGTTTTATTGTTTTATTTACATTTTGTGTAAGTATCAATTACTATTAATGAAAAATTATACTGAGGTATGCAAAAATTCAATGCATGATTTAAATCTTTAAAAAAATTATTCAAAAATGAATTTTCTTCCTTTAATCTGTCTCTTTTGTCCTTCCTCCCATGTAGATATAAAACACCTACACTCTCGTTGATGTTTAGCATCAGTTTTACAAGAAGAAATTAAAAAAGTGTTTTTTTTCCTGTCCCCTTTTTTCGCAATCCAAAAATCCAATACATTGTTAATATCAGACATTAATTAAAAGTTAATATCAAACATTGGTAAAACATTATTCTAAAACAGAATTTTTTTCTTTAATCTGTCCCTCCCCATCCCCACGTAGAAACAAAAAATTTTTGCTATCATCCATGTTTAGCAAGTATTTTACAAGTAACAATTAAGAATGAAACGTGCCCTTTTTTCCGGATTGCGGAAAAAAGGGCACTTTTCTGAATTTCTCCTTATAAAACTCGTGCTAAGCATCAACGAGAGCGTAAGTTTTTTATTTCTATGTGGGGGGTGGGGGTGGGTGGACAAAAGAGACAGATTAAAAGAAGAAATTTCATTTTTCAATAACTTTTTTACAGATTTAAATCATACATTGAATTTTTGCGCACCTCCCTGTAATTTTTCATTAATAAATACTAACTGGTATTTACACAAAATGCAAATAAAACAATAAAATAAACGATAATAACTGTTGTTTAAAAAGAAAATTTTATTTTTCATTTACCCCCTTCCCCTCCCCCCTTCAATATAGGTAACTTTCACTATAATTTTAATGAAATAAAAGAGATAGTCGTACAAAGTTTCATATAAGTAGGTAGCATGGTGATATAAAAACAAAAATTTTCTTCACTCTGCCCCCCCCCCTTAGCAAATCGTCCAGATATGTGTACATTCACTGCAATTGCAATTTTTCATAAGCAGAAAGTTGCATAGATACAAAGTTTTTTTTTTTTTTTTTATCGACAATGCGACAGTTTAAAGAATAATATATTTTACTTCTGTCTGCGTCCCCCTTCCCCCCCCCTCCGAAATATATAATACACTCATTTTGAGATCTCCATAAAAAGCAATTGATAGATATAGAATATGTCATTAAAATCGGTCTTTAACCCCACCCCCAAGTATGTCTGATACTTATTCTTATTCTTTTCACAAATGTATGTTATTATACAAAGTTTCTGTTTAAATCTATAATAGGGTGTTTTAAAGGAAAATATATTTTATTTCCATCTACCCCCCCTCCCCCCTGCCCCCTCCAGGTATATAATACACTCATTGTAATCTTCATAAAAATTAAGTGGTAATATATTATTAAAATCGCTAAAATGGTAATTTAAAAATTAAGTATATTTTCCTCTGTCCCCCCCCCTCCTCCAAGTATGTTTGACACTTACAGTAATTTTTTCACAAATTGTACATGATTATACAAAGTTTCATTAAAATCGGTAAGAGGTTTGTTCTATTTTTTACTATAAAATTTTCCTTCGATCCTTTTATTTATTAAAGTTCTATAATGAAATAATGACAGTTTATCTTATTTTCTTAAACGACATATTTTAGTTGCATTAACTGATGTATTATTTTTAAATTTATTTAAAAAATTGTAATATCTGTTCATATTTAAAGATAATAAATCAATAAACATTTTTTCCACATTTGCATTCAATATTCTAATTATTTATTTAATTAATTAGTTTATTTACTTAATTAACTTATTTATTTAATTTTTATAAACTTATAAAAGTTAATTCTGGAGAAAACAATATTTACAATTTTAAATGTGTTAGAAATTCTGCTCTTTTTCTACAAATAATTGCCATTTTATCTTGATTTTCTTTATGCAGATTGCAGAAATATTTGATTAGGGGTGTTTAGACGTTATCACACTTTTAAAAATTTGGCCCCATAGGCCATAATGATAAAGAATTTTTCTTTGTGCCCCTGTAAAAAAATTGTAAGGGCTAAATTCACCAAAATCTATACAGTTCATGCAACTATGACCTATGACATGTGTACAAATTTTTTGCTCAGATTAATAAAGACGTTTAGACGCTATCACACTTTTAAAAATTTGGCCCAATACGCCTTAATGCTAAAGAATTTTTCCTGGTGTCCCTGTAAAAAAAACTATAAGTGCTAGATTCACCAAAATCAATAGGGTTCGTACTTTGGTGACTTACAATATATGTACCAACATTCAGCTTATTCGAACAAAGCGTTTAGACGCTAGCGTGTTCACTCACAGAGACACACACATATATACACACATACATACACACGTACATGCACACACACATATATACACACGTACATGCACACACACATACATACATCATCGCAAAAATAGTGAAAACGGACTCAAGGGACCTCAAAACGTATAGAAACATCAAAATCTGAATTTTGGATTTTTGACATGATTACAATACTTTCCTCACCATAGTGTTTGGAAAGTAAAAAGGTGATGATATTTACTTATATTTATTCATTTTAATTTTATTTATTCATTCATTTCATTTTTTATTTATTTTGATGAATAGTGTAATTTCTAAGAACATTTTTTATACTCAAATTTTGAATTTTTATATTTCTTATTTGAATGCTTACTTTTTTAAAGTAATAAAGATTCAACCACCGGGCTATTCTAATATTTATGAATTTATTTATGAATTATTTAATTAATTAGTTTATTTATTTAATTTTTATAAACTTGTAAAAGATAATTAAGGAGAAAACAAAATTTACAATTTTAAATGCGTTAGAAATTCTGCTCTTTTTCTATCTTGCAATAAATCTTATGAGGATTGTAAAAATGTTTCTCTTTTCACCTTCACCGTCTAGTACAAATCATTTTCCGATAACGAGTTTATCTTGAACGAAATAGGGAACGATTATGAATGAAAACGAGGAGTGCAGACTGCCATAGCTAGTCTTTATCGCTCTTTTCCCTGACAGCTTCTAACAAAAGAGTCACCACCCTTCAGAAGGGTCGGGGTGGTATGTGGGAATTTACCGATTAGGTAGGCACTGGGGAGCTTAGTTTATGAGCACTTATGCTAAGAAAACGCAGGTTCGAAACGTGGGATCACTTTTTCTAGCATTGCTGAAATTATTTTGACCTTTATATCATAAAAGTGTGAAATATATATTGTCAAAGTTATCATTTAAAAACTATTATTTTACTTTATTTGATTTATTTATTAATTTTTTTTTCATTTTAATGTGTTTGTAAGAATCTAGCGTTGCAGTGGAAACTTATTTAAAGACAAGACAGTTCTGTTATAAAATTATAGTTCGGAAATGCTCAATAAATAATATTGCCATTTCATATCCAGTTTCAACAAAATCACTACAGACTTTTGAAAGTGATACTGTAAAACATGTTATGCCCCCTCTTTCCTTGATAGAGGGGGAAGGGTTTTAATCTTAAATATGATTCTTAGGTATATATAGTTACATATAAAAATCAAAGTTTTATGGGTATATTTTCTCCTTTGATTTATGAAAAGACATATTAAATATCTTGTTTTTCTACTCTAGTGAATTTTTATTCATTTATTTATTTATAGGGTGGGGGAGTAATTTAAAGTGTTTGAAATTCGTATTTAATACATTTTAATGAAATGATCCTATGTATATAGTATGTGTTTTATTTCTTTTTTTTCTTTTGACATATGATGGATTACATGAAAACAAGTTTTACCCCCACCTTCCCATTTCTGCCACTACCCGCCTCACCAGTGGCCCAGCAGTTTTGCGCTCAAAACTTGTAAAAGAGAAGTACTGGGTTCGATACCAGGTCACGCTCTACGATATAGCCGTTCGGAGTTTTCCTTGGTTTTCTCCAAAAATTGCGTAAATACGGGCTGGTACCCCGTACAAACATAGTATGGTGGTACCAACTACGCCTAGGAACCTAAATTAGCAGTGAAATTTATTGACCTTAATCCTAACACCAAAACATCTCCTAACTCCTTTGGAAAATGAAAAAAAAGAAAAATATATAAATAAAAATAGGATTTTTATTGTTAAATATTCATGAGTTACTTTTTAAAATAAGAATCATATGAACATTTATATAGAACTGTATATGTATATATATATATCTTTTTTCCCTGGAGATGGAAATGAATATATGAAAAAGACGCTTTATTCCTTATCTTCTTTCGAGATTCGGGGTGAGGGGAAAGAAGGAATGATTTGTTTAAAACTCTGAAATCGGTAATTTAGGTATTCATACCTGTAATATATATATATATATATATAAAACTATATATATTTCTTTCTTTCTTTTTCTTTTATTTCTTTTTCTTGACATCTAAAAGCTTATTTGAAAAGTACTTGCTCCATATCCTATTATTTCAATTTAGAAAATTCTTGAAATTTATAAAGTTTAATTCTGAAAAAGTATTTGTTACATCTTAAACGAAGATTATTATGCATATCATTTTTAAAAAAAACTTCTTAGAGGGAATAACGTGTTAAAAATCACGCTTTGCTACACCCCTTCCCTTTAACTTTAGAGGACGAATTACGAAAGATCCTGAAATTGATTTTATAAATTCGCATTTTGCATTTCAAAAATAGAATTTAATGGATGTATTTTTATTATTATTTTTTAAATATAAAGGATGTGTGAAAAACTATTTTTCTCTGTTTACGCCTTTGAACAAAACACACTATTCTGCTTATAGTACAAATACGTAATATGAATTATTACACTATATCTGGAGAAACATCTTTTTCTACAAGAAATACGAGTGAAAAGTGCTTACGTCCTCTTCCAATTGTCATTTATAGCCGAAGGGTACACGAGTAAAAGTTATCGACACAGGAAGTAATTTATCATGATCCATCATTTTCCCCTCTACAGAGATTGAAAATAAAAGAAGATCGCAATATTTTTTTAATTTTTCGGCCGTTTTACAAAAAATTAAATGCATAAAAGTGAATAAAAGTGGTATGACACTAAACAAAAAAAATTTTTACATCTCTGAAGAGTTTTTCTTTTTAAATTTTCCTAATTGAACTAAAGTTATCGATGTTTAAAGTAAAACATATGCAAATTCGCCCAGAATAAATTTAATTTAAATGTGTTAAAAATCATTTCTTCAAAAAAATAAAACTGTAGAAAGGTATGAAAAGTTGTCCTCTACAACACTGACAAATATTTTGCAAATCTATTGGTTTTTTAATTAATTATTAAGGGACAAAGTTTCCCCATAGGTTAACATGGAACCTTTAATATTCAAGATGGCGGGTACACAGCAACCTTAAGCTCGATCCCTACGAAGTGGATCATTCTATTTAATTTGCAGGTAAATCGGTAGACAGAGGGATGGGAACCTTTGCTTGCGATTGCGCGCCCGAGGTGTGAGTGTTTACGATTTTGATTTGGCTCGTGGTTGTTGCTTATTGCTTGATTCTTTCTTGACAATTTTAAGTTCATCTTGACTCCTGTCAAAGATTTGATTGACGAGATAATTTTTTTTTTTTTTTTTTTTTTCATTTATCGAAAAAAAAAGCTCTGGGGCTAGTGTTGTCGGATGATCGAAAGTAAATTTCTCCAAACATTTCTCAAATTTCTTCAAGTCAAGGTGATATATATACATTTTTTTTTTTTTTTTTTTTTTTTTCAAAAGAAATTTCAAACTGATTTTTTTTTTTTTTTTTAAGTTTAAAAATATTTACCAAATTTAAGCTCACATATATATTGAGTAAACAATAAATTTATTATAATTATGATTATTTTATTATTATCCTTTTTTTGGAAGTATCTATGTCGCAACATGAAGGTTAAAATCTCAGTTCTTGACATTTCAAATTCTACTATCTAAATCAAATTGACAATATTTTTTATGAAATTGTGGTTATTGGTGTTTTTGAATACGCTTACAAAGATGTACAATTAAAAATTTTCACTGCACACATCACACACTCAACTGCATTTTTACTTTCTTCTATATGTAATATAGAGTATTGGATTCGCGAAAATTTTCGACCTCCGTTTTTTGACGGATCTACACGTTTCGGGATATCCTGAACACGAATTGATAGGTTTTAAAAAATGTCTGTCTGTCTGTCTGTGGTTTCTTGTTTTCACCGTATCTCACGAACCAATGAATGAAATTCAACCAAACTTGGTATATAGTTGCACCCTGGCGGGGCATTGTGCTAATTAGATTTAGGAATCAATCGCCCAGCAGGTGGCGCTGTGATCGCAAAATTTCATATTTTTCACCGTATCTCACGAACCAATGAATGAAATTGAACCAAACTTGGTATATAGTTGGACCCTGACATGGAATGGTGCTGATTAGATTTGGGAATCAATCGCCCAGCAGATGGCGCTGTAATCGCATTTTATGTAAACTTTTAACATTGCAGTATAGGACAAAATTTCGTATAAATGTACATAATGAGTGTTATTTTAAACTTGTGAGTGTAAAATTAATATGAATTATTGATAACAGTAGTAGTTAACTAGAAAAAAAATTTTGTGCATGTGGGGGCACCGGTTCCCCCCCTAGGGGGGAAGTATCCCCCCCCCGGGGAAGTAAATTTTCAAGATGGGTATCTTTCGAAAGGTCTCGTTGATAATAGTAATAGTTAACTAGGAAAAATATTTTGTGCATGTGGGGGCATCGGTTCCCCCCCCAACTGAGGGGGAAAGTACCCTCCCGGGGGAGCAAAGTTTCAAGATGGGTATATTTCGAAAGGTCTCGTCAATACCTTTAAAACGAATGGTTGAACCATAAATACGTGATAATTTAAAACAAAGTTATCGATTTTTTTTACTTTTAACGAAAAAAATCTTAGAAAAAAAATCGTATTTTTTTTTTAACGAAATTTAACCAAACTTGGTATTTAGTTGGTCCCCGACATAAACTGGTACTGATTACATTTGGTGATCAATCGCTCAACAGGTGGCGCTGTGATCTCATGTTTTCTAAATTTTTAACATGGCAGTATAGGACAAAATTTCGTATAAATGTACATAATGAGAGTTATTTTTGACTTGTGATTGTAAAATTAATATAATTTATTAATAATAGTAACAGTTAACTAGGAAAAAATTTCTGTGCATGTGGGGGGGAACGCTTATCCCCTTGGGAGTGAAGTACCCCCCCCCCCGGTGGGGTAAATTTTGAAGATGGGTATCTTTCGAATGATCTCGTCAATACCTTTAAAATGAATGGTTGAACTATAAATCTGTGATAATTTAAAACAAAGTTATCGATTTTTTTTTTTACTTTTAACAAAAAAAAAAAAAAAAAAAAAAAAAAAACTTAGAAAAAACATCGTAATTTTTTTTTTTTTTTTTTTTATTGTTACTGATTGAATATGTACTACTTTTAACAAAAAAAAAAAAAAAAAAAACCTTAGAAAAAAAAAAAAAAAAAAAAAAAAAAAAAAAAAACGTAATTTTTTTTTTTTTTTTTTAATATTGTTACTAATTGAATATGTATAGGAAAATTTAGAAGAATGTCTTGTGGTGGCCACAACATACTAGTTTTTTTAATATTGTTACTGATTGAATATGTATAGGAAAATATAGAAGAAAGTCTTGTGGTGGCCACAACATACTAGTTTTCTTTAATTGTGACTGGGGAGTAAACATTTTTTAAGTTTTCCTGAATTTCTTTGTACAAGGAAATCAACTTGCACTGCAAAATATAGAAAATAAATATAGTTCAAATTTCTTCAAAACATGCTTTAAATCATCTATATACTTATAGTTGCAACTTTTGAAAAAGATAAGGATTGAAAAGCGTGAATTCATTAAATAAAAATTACAAGAAAATACAGTTCTCACTCGCCTTTTTTTTCTTTTTTTTTTTTTTTTTTTAATGCCCTGTCTGTCAAAGGAAAGGAACAATTTGTACTTGTTTATGTTGACATAGAATGTTTTACATTCATTGCATGTATTGTAGCTAATGTTAATTAATAATAATAATAATAATAATAATAATAAACTTGCACTATATTTTTAATCATACAGTGCATTGTTTTCAATCAATGCTCCAATTCAATGCGCAATTGTTTAATCATATGATGAAAATAATATTTTAAGTGCAACTATATTAAAGTAATGATGCAGTAAACTGATTTTATTCCAGTAAATAATCTTAAAGCATTACATTAAAACTTGTTTTGAGGTACACCATCTTTTCACTAATTAAAACTAAGTTCTACATTACCCTCCTTTTCTTGCATTAAGTATAATTTAATGTAAGGTTTATTCACTTTTTTTTTTTTTAACATGAATGTAAATAGAAACAAAATAAAGTCATTTTCGTTTACTAATATAATATTAATTATCTTATACTTGCTATTTAGTAATATTTGGAAAAGCTTTCATAAATATTGCTGTTAAAATTTACCAAGTACATGAGGATTTTGTCAATTTTTACCTGAATTGCCTGAATTCAGATTCTCATAGATATATAAGGGGAGGGGGAGAAAAAGAAGAAACTATTTTCGTGCATATGTTAAGAGGTAAAAAAAAAAAAAAAACTGAGTCCGAAATTGAAATTTATCGTAATTCTATTGAACCTAACCTGAATCTCTTCCCCGACCGTCCTATTAGCTCAGTGCATTTGCATTTATCTCCAAAAATAAGTAATAATAATAATAATAATAATAATAATAAAAAAGAAGTCTGAAATCGCACTATCATATCTCCCCTTCTGCTTCCTATTCCTCCGTTTACGGTCTGTCTTACCTGCAAATTAAATAGAATGATCCACTTCGTAGGGATCGAGCTTAACATTGAAGCGCTAGTGTTTATCATCATAACATAGCGGAAGTGCGGAACGGAAGGGGTAAAAGTTTTAGTTATGTTTGAAGGTCATTCGCGTATCTGTATCACATGGCTGTTTGACGTCATAGTGAATGTAAAAAAAACTAAGGCTCGAAACAAACATTTGAACTTTAACGATACTGAAACCGTTAATCTGCAGATTACCTAGTTAAAATGCGGAAAACTCTTTATTCCGCTCTTTAACGGGTTATTTTAGTTAATCTGCAGATTAGCTAGGTAATCTGCAGATTAACGGATTTTGCGTTTTAACGGTAACATATACATTTACAATCATCATTTAGTTTATGTTAGTTATTGATGTTCATGAAGAATATTTTTAATAATCTGATTTTTGGTACTGGTGACAGTTTGGTATCAGTGACAGTGCAATATCGTACTGCGTAAATCCATTTAGACCAGTAACTAAGTTAATTAACTTGTTGTAACACCTTTATACAATTAAATTAAATGAAAACATTTTAAAATTTCAAATTATAATCCATAAACATTCCACAAGAACCTATTATTTATTGCTAGATCAGTTAATGTTACAGTTACACTACAATATACAAAAATCGATTCTTATAGGTAAAAATAAATAAACACATAAAATGTTTTTTAAAAATTATTAAATTTACAAATACAATTATTCTACTGTTTACAAATGCACAATATTACTTTTATTTTATTTTATAGTAAATATTAAAATTTCTGTTCTTAAGAACAATATTTAATTGAATTCGATTCTCAAAATTCGGTTATTCGTTTTCCTCTATCACGTGATTGAGCAGACGACGGTGGGAAGAGCCCATTATTTTTTGTCGAAACGATACGATACGCGAGGATAAAAAAAAAATATTTAGGCACGCGGACTTAGCTCAATGGACTAATAAGAAAAAATGACGACATTTGTCTGATGAGATTATTTTACGAAAAAAATGTATTTTTAACAGTTGTTTCTTCAGAATCTTTACAAGCGTCATTTTAAACCTAGCAATATTTTAAAGATATATACAGAATATGAACTTTTGTGTCATAAATTGACTAAAAACCACAATTATAAAAAATATAATCAAAATAGGAATTATTTTATTTTATTTTATTTTAATATATATATATATATATTTACCAAAATTAATAAAAAGTCATCGCTAACATGACGACAAAAATTTAAAAGCCGTCGTAGGAGTCCTATATTAAAATTGTACTGCCTGTGGAAGTATGAAAATTGGGTCGTGAGCCCTGAATTTTATTTGGAAACCTTTCTTTGAATGATTTTGGTTTCACTATTGTACAATATTCATTTGGTTCTATTAATAATTTGGCTTCTGGCAAATTAAAATTTTAATTAGGTGGTGAAATTCGTATAGAATTTATGAGTTTCAAATTTTAAAAGTAAATAAGAAAATAAATAAAATGCGAATATTTCGCACGGGTTTGCTAGCAATAATAATAACAATAATAAGCATTGAAATCGCTAAAAAACTTGCTTTGGGTCCACCTTAATATCTGATAATCCTTAATATCGTGTCCTTATTGCCTAAGACAACCAACGCCTTACCATAGGACTTGAATATTTATCGGACTACTGTTTCGAAACAGACAATATATATATACTAGCGAGCTTCGCCCGCTAGCGGGTCAGTATTTTCAAATGAATCACTAAAATTAATGAATCACTAACAGTAACTTTTAGTGTTAAGAAAAGAAATTAAAAAAAAAAATCATTTCTGATTGGGTAAAAAGTCGGCTCGGGTCCCCACTGCCTTCGGCAGCTGAGCGCTGCGTGCGCGTATTCCTTCCCTGACCCTTCGTGCCCCCCCCCTCAAAAAAAAAAAAAAAAATTCTGATCGTGTAAAAACTCACACCGTGTCCCCACTGCCTTCGGCAGCGCAGACCCATGCGCGCTGCGCGCGCACGTGTGAAGGTATACGCGCACACATTCCTAAAAAATTCTGATCGTGTAAAAACTCACACCGTGTCCCCACTGCCTTCGGCAGCGCAGACCCATGCGCGCTGCGCGCGCACGTGTGAAGGTATACGCGCACACATTCCTTCTCAAATCAAATTTTTTTCTTAAGTAAAGAAAGTGAAAAAAAATCATTTCTCATCGGTTAAAAAGTCGGACCGAGTCCCCACTGCCTTCGGCAGCGCTGTCCCGTGCGCGCGGTGCACGCCTATATCTTCCCCACCCTTTCATCCCTTCCTAATTAACCTACATATATCAATTTTAAACGGTCTAACTGAATTAGCTGAGATGCAAAAGAAAACCTAATCAGGATACCTCAAAACGTACAAATCTGGTTAAAACTTTCGATAATATAAAATAACTTTAAAATATCTTTCGAATGATGTATTAAAAATAATTTAATCATAATTAGAAATTGAAATATTGAAATTTTAAAATGTTACAGCTCCATCTGGCGGTAGAAATTTCTGTAATCTACTGTTCGATTCCAAATCAACAAAGCTATCTAATGATGTATTACTTATGAAATTATTTTAATTAGTAGCTGAGGTACAAAAGAAAACCGATTCAGGAGACCTCAAAACGTGTAAATGAAGCGAAATCTGGAATCCCACTTTCGATAATATAAAAGTACTTTAAAATATCTTTCGAATGATGTATTAAAAATAATTTAATCATAGTTAGAATTTGAAATACGCGTATTAGAATAAAATTTTATTTGCAATTAAATTATACATTTTTTATTTATTCTCGAAACCCGATGAAATATGAACTGCAACTTCGTCTTGTGATGTTAAAAGTGTGTAGCAAGTTCGAAATAATTTCGAAGAAAATTGAAGCATTTTGAAATTTGCAATTTTTATTTCCAGTACAAAATCAGTAAAGCAGGAAGTAAAATCTATTTATTCTTTCGCCCGGCGCCATGGTAACCGAAATTGCGAAATTAATAAAACTCTTGTGATTTGTTGCCACCTTTTTTTCATACTTTAGTTAATTTTAAAAAATCTAATTGTCCGATTGATAAGCCGTTTAAACCATCGGATTAAGAAAAAAAAAGTCCTTTCCAATGGTATCTTATTTGTAACGATACGACTGATATTTCTAATTTATTTTCCACTTTTTCCGTAAAAATGTCACTTTTTAAGCATTTAATCATGAATTCTGGGTCATTTTTCGGTAGATATGGGTCGACGTTTTAATTAATATCTCTGCTAATTAGCGTCGCATCGCTTAGCGAATTATCGCGATGTCGAGATGAAGAAATTCTGCGTCTGTCGACACCGGTTTCGAGGCGATGCGACCATTAGCGCCGGAGCTTTAGCGATGACAAGGCATTTCTCACAGACAGACAGACAGACAGATGCGTACAGATTTTAATAATATAAGGAGATATTATATTTAAATCACGATTACATTAAATAACACTGAAAGACTATTCACAGTATTTACTATCAAGTAATTTCATATATTTTGTTTGATTTACCCGTCTACTAAACAATGATAGCAATTCCACTCCAAGCATTGCACTATAATATGTTATGAAATTTAATTTGGCGTCAAAATGAAAAAACATTGATCTATTTGTAAACATATGATTGGAATTTAAATAATATTATATTATAGTTTAAAAAAATTAAAGAACACGCTTTTATAGAAATGGGAACTAAAAAGCACAAAATATCTATCTTAGTATTAAAATGCAGGGTAAGAGAAAATCGTGTAAGTGACACACCATAATATTTACATACATTTAAATCTTTAATTAAAATAATTTAGAATTAAACAAAAACCATTTTTAAGGAATTTCCCCTGATTGGGCTCGAACGCTAGACCTTTAGGTTTGTAGCGCGGAGCTTTACCTCACAGCCACAGCGTTCACACAAGGAAAGTCTTTTTTTACAATATAGATTTTTTGTTTGCTCCCAGAGCGGTTACAAACATACATTATACTTACATACAGTCGGTAACAAAAGTGTCCGAACACTAGCAAAAATTCCTATGTAAAAAAAGTACACTTCATACGGTTTTGTTAAATAAATCCTTGTCGAATCCTGTTCTTAGTCAGTGTAAGAACAGGATTCGACAAGGATTTATTTAACAAAACCGTATGAAGTGTACTTTTTTTACATAGGAATTTTTGCTAGTGTTCGGACACTTTTGTTACCGACTGTACATTATACATACAAATATACATACAGGTGAAGCTAATAAAAGCATGTTAAAAAGGATATCTTATAGCGCCTTTTAGCGAATTGAATGAAAAAACAGCAAAATCTTCGGTTTCAACCCCTCCGAGTGTGAAAGAGAACGTTTCTTGGTGAAAGTTTTCGCAAAAAATCTCGATAGATAAGCATAAGCACATGTGGACGCATTTCATAATGTGTGCCAAATTTCACAACTATAAGTGCGATAGATTTTTCTAGAGGCATCTGAAAGAGGGAAAGACAGAGGCTATTTCGATTTTATTAACAAGCTATTAAAATAAACTAAATACGCATTCACATTAGAGAACAGCTATGTTATAGGACCTCATTGGCGAACTTTGGAATTTGAACAATAGCTCGAATGTTTTTTGCCTTTGTAAATACATATGTACGACTGGGATAACTATTTTCATGTATCGCCAAAATGACAAAAAATATTAAAAGTTGCATGGGGATCTTATACTAAAGCTGTATCCACATTACTTTGTGAATGATAAAATGAAAAAAAAAAAAAAAAAGAAAAAGAAGAAAAAGAAAGAAAAGATATAAAAATATTTGATGAAATGAAGTTAATATTTTAAATACAACCTCTGACAATAAAGTTCGGTGAATAGTCCTGTAACATTAACGTAGATGAAATATTAACGAAAGTTGCCTTACTGTCCTTCGAAATAGTCACCTCCCATAACTATGCACCGCTGAGATCTGCTATACAGGTCCTGGAAACTTTGCTAGAAGTCTTCTTTTGGGATGGTGTTCAAAAGCCTCGTCACGTTTCGTTGGATGTCAGGAATATCGTCAAATCTCTTTCCTTTCAAAGCGAGCTTGAGTCAAGGGAATAGAAAGAAGTCTGGAGGACTGAGATCTGGCGAGTATGGTGGATGTTCAATTTGACCACCCTCTAAACGTGCCTGCTTCTGATCATCAGTCAAATGATGTGGCACAGACCTGCTCTCAGTTAAGAACCAACCCACTAAACAAGCACTTTGTAAAACAAGTCTTACATTTAACGCAAACGACGCTCAACTAAACAACGGTGGGGGCAGATGGTCAACACCTGCCTCTACGCAAGTGCAGCGTTTTGTTTCGCCAGTTTTGCCAGATCGGCCGTTCTGACTTCATTCACCGAACTTTATTGTCAGAGGTTGTATAAATAAATAAAAAAATTTTAAAAATGTCGTCATTTTTATCAGAAATGTTTTATGATACTGGTTTAATTTCTCATTTTTCTTTTCTTTAAATTATTTTTCACGTATAGAGAAATGTTTCTTTTCATGTTAGAAAAAATAAATGAAATAAGAATTTTTTAAGAATTTTTTTTTTTTTTTTTTTTTTTAAGTATGGAGGATTATTAGTTTCAATCTGGATTTTTGTAGACCAGTTTTGTGTAACATCAAATTAAATTAGAAATAACCATAGATATAGTAATAAGACATAGATTGATCAGCGAGGCCGAAAAAGTGATGCCTTTTTTTTTCGGGAAAAGACGGCCATTTTACTCTCTTGTGGATGTCTTTCCCCGACTGAATATACACGGGAATACACACAGATAATTTAGCAAATAAAATTTATGTACTAAAGATGAATGAAAAAACTCCAGATACTCATTTTTCTTTCTCTCTTTTCTTCTTCTTTTCTTTTTCTTTTCTTCTTCTTCCTTTTTTTTTTTTTTTTTTCGTATGGAATAACGACATTTAAAGAAATTTATCGTTTCTGTCTACTATTTCTGTCTGGTTAGAAGTTTTTATGGTCGAAAAAACTATTGGACTTATCCTCATCTTTTGAGATATTAGAGTTAACCCTTTAATTGCCAATCGCAATGCAGTCGGACACTTTTGTTACCATCTGTATAGAGTAGAAATTTATGTTTACTCGGAAATGGTTATAAAGATATTAATAAAAGTTTGGGATAAGTGCTTTTTAGAGACCTAAAACAATTGGAACATCCTTAGCATCAAGAAAATTAGTGTTAACCCTTTAACTGCCAATCGCAACATATAGTAGAAATTGAGTTTAATCAGAAATGGATATAACGATTTTGTTTAAAGTTTAGAGTTAAGTGTCTTTTTTTTTTATATTTAATTTTTTTTTTCTTTTAAGAACTAAAACGTTTGGACATATCCTCATCTTCAGAAAAATTTGTGTTAACCCTTTAACGGCCTGTCGCAACATATAATAGAAATGAGGTTTACTCGGAAATGGATATAACGATTTTTATAAAAGTTTGGGATTAAGTGTTCTTTAGAGAGATAAAACAAATGGACAGATCCTCATCTTCAGGAAAATTCACGTTAACCCTTTAACGACCAGTCGCAACATATAATAGAAATTAGTTTTACTCGGAAATAAATGTAATGGTTTTTATAAAAGTTTGGGGTTAAGTGTTCTTTAGAGAGCTAAAACGAATGGACATATCCTCATCTTCAGAAAAAATCGCGTTAACCCTTTAACGGCCAGTCGAAATTTATAGCATTAAATGGGTTTACTCGGAAGTGAATGTGACGATTTTGATTAAATTTTAGGGTTAAGTGTTTTTTTTTTCTGGGCACAAATCCTCTCAAGTATCCTCCTTACTACAAATGTTCGTGTTTTAGAACTTTCTACCACTGTAGCTCCTCAGATCAGAAGACATTTAACGGTTAAAATAATCATCGTTGCTCTCCAAATCAAACTGATGAGTATAAATTATCAAACAATGATAAAAATGGGGGGAGGGGGCGTATCAAGAAAACGGTGTATGATTGGGCAAAATGGTGATCATATTCGGATTCAGGAGGTCATTTTACATAAGAGTGGGCTGAAATGGTGTCAGATACAATTTTCATGCCGAGCAGTGTTATTACAAAGGAATACATAAAACAAATTCTGGTATTAAGATTACGGAAATCCGTAATAACTTGGCATCTCTCTTTCTATATATATGTATATATATATATATAGGTAGATAGATAGATGAACAGATAGATATTTGGTGCAAATTAGATTTTTTCTTCGATTCAGAAAAGTTCCTGCTTGTGCTCACTGTTAACCCTTTATCAACCGGTTAAGAAATACGGCCGAATTTGGGTTAACTCGGAAAGGGATATAATGATTTTGAAGAAAGTCTTTGATTAAGTGTTTCTAGAGGTATAAAATCAATTAGGCATATCCTCAACCCCAGGGCAGTTCGCGTCTACTGTTTACCCTTTAATTACCGTTTGGGAAATATGGCAGAAATTGGGTTTTCTTGAAAATGGGGTTAACGATTTTGATGGAAGCTTGGAGTTAAGTGTTTTTTGGGGTATAAAAACGATTAGTCTGATCCTCATCTTCATAAAAATCATGGTTTGCTGTTAGACCTTTATTTGTTGGTTACTTGGAATAATATGACAAAAATTGCATATTAAGGAGGAAAAATATGGCAAAAATCGGGTTTACTTGGAAATAAATATAATAATTTTGATGAATGTTTGGAGTTAAGAAGTGTTTGGGATGAAAAAATAATTAAACTTATCCTCATTTACAGGAAATCTCGCTTTAGCTGTTAACCCTTTATTTTCCTGTTGCAAAATATTGCAGAAATTGGGTTTACTCGGAAACACACATAATGAATTTCAAGAAAGTAAGAGTTAAATGATTTACGTATGAAGAATTGGTTTAACTTATCCTCTTTTTCAGGAAAATTTGCATGCGCTGTTAACGTATCATCCGACGGTTGAAAAACAAGACTAAGTACTAAAGTCTAAGTATTTAACATGACAGTATAGGACAAAATTTCATATAAATGTATATAATGTGAGTTATTTTTAACGCATGAATGTAAAATTTATATGAATTATTGATAATAGTAGTAATAAACTTGAAAAAATATATATACAGTCGAACCTCGCGTTAACGTGAATTACTTTTAACATGAACTGTTACCACAATCCCCGTCAAAATGAAGATTACTTTAGTTATATGACGATCAGTTACTGATAGCATGAACTACTGATAAGATGAACAGATTTTTGATCCCCCTTGAGATTCACGTTAACAAGATTCGACTGTATATCTTTTCATGTCTGCACAAAAATGATTTTTTTCAGCATTTATTATTATACTACTTTAAGAAAAAAATCGTCTGCATTCATCATGGAAAATATCTTTAATAAATTATAACTTAATAAATAATTTGTATTGAATAAATTTGAATAGGATTAAATAGAGAAAAAGTCTTGTGGTAATACTAGTTATAATATATTAAAACAAGTGGGTTTTACCTCTGCCACTGCTAACTGCATTTAAAAGAATTTTGAAAATTCGATATTACTTACTAATATAAAAACTTAAAAAATATTAAAATTAAAAAAAAAGTATTCCATTAAAAATCAAAACAGTATTTAAACCATAATAATAACAAAGCAACTGATTATAAAGAATCATATTTTTCTTAAATTAGTTAAATTTAACTTACTTATGAAAACTTATTCCACTTCCTTTCATAAATTTATTTCTACAATTAAAAGCCGCGCAGTACTTCGGCATTTTCAATATATATCAACCATGTCTTATTACTATATCTATGATATCAACATTCTATTCCATTGTTGTTTTCGAGTTTTATACTCTCTCATCATGGCTGATGCCAAAAACTTTTTCGGCATCAAAAATCTTTGCACGTTAACATGGAGATGATAGATCTATGTACATTACTATATCTATGGAAATAACAGTCCTATCGTTACAAATAAAAGGGGCAATATTTCTGAATCCAGGGGTGCAAATAGTTTCTCGACACGACAATAAGATTTTTTAAAATTAACTAAAGTGTGGCAACACTTCGTTTTAATTCATTTCAGTCATTTAAAAAAGTACATGGCCCAGTTTTACGGTCAAAAAATGAGATAAAAATAACAATAATAATAATAAACAAATATATAAAAATTTTATAGATTGAAATTAATAGTCGTCCGTACTAAAAAAAAATTTGTCTTTGACAGAATTTTTAATTCTTAATTTTTTTTTAGGTCTGAGGACTATTAGTCTCAATCTACGGATTTTTACGATACCAGTTTTACGATAGTTGGACATTTATCGAAATCGAAAATTTATCGAAAATATAATTGATTAATTTGGAAACTATGTTATAATTAAAAAAAAAAAAAAAAAAAAAAAAAAAACTAATAGCCCTCTGTCTTAAACTAAATTCTGCTTTTAACAGAATTTCATCAAAATCTTTTTTTTTTTTTTTTTTTTTTTTTAAGAAAAAGAAAAGAAAATTAATAATAATCAGTTTCGAAAAGGACAGCACCGGAAAAGTTTTTTTTAAAATAATTTTGAATTAGGAAATAAAAAGCGCGCGTGCAAAATGAAATAAAAAACAAAATAAGGTTTATAAATGGACAATATTTAAGCTCGTGGACTCAGTTCAATGATATAATAAGAAAAATTGACGACATTAGTCTAATGATATGAACTTTTTTTAAAAACTATTTTATTTATTTATTTATTTATTTTTTTACAGACACAAAGAAAAATTAATTATTTTAAGCTCAATTTTTTAAAAGTGCGATTGCGTCCAAACGCCTTATTATTTATTTATTTATTTATTTTCTTTTTTTTGTCAACAGCCTGAAATTACAACGGAAAGAAAAATGTCGAGAAATTCAATAGAGTTAAATACTTCAATACATTTTAATTAATAACTTTCTTCCGAATAAAAAATTTGAAAATCCGGCTTCGAGATGCAAACGGAGACGTTACAAACTATCTGTGTGCCAAATATCATGTCTATAAGTGCAGCAGATTTTTCTGGAGACAGTTGACAGACAGACAGAATCATTTCGATTTTATTAATAAGCTATATATATGAGAGAAAATTTTGTTGGTGCATTTTTTGAATAGATTATAATAGTTTTCCTTTCATTTATTATAGAGAGATTAATTTCTTATAGAGAGTTAAATTTAAAACATAAGCTATATTTTTTCTGAATATATATTTGTTTATATAAATAATAGATAACGTAATAAAATTTAATCTTAAAATTTAGCAATTAATAGAACTAAAACAATAACAGCACACAAAAATATAGAACTGAATTTAACATAGAGGAAAGACTGACACAAAAAATTGCGATATAGATTAAGAACCAATGAGTTACAATTAATAACTAAAAATACATACATCGACCTGAATGATAATAAAAAAGGACCATTAAACTAATGACAAAGAAAACAAATAATTAACCACAGAATTAATTGGATATACACAATATTTACAAAAAGTTCCAATCCAAAGTAAAAGTCAACCCAAAGCAATAAGATTCTAATGCCTACAACCAAAATTAAAAAACTAAAATTGAATAAGTTAACCATTGAAAAACTATAATGGACAAAGTTAATAATAAATACTCATGATATCAAAATTCAACCACATGATACTTTAGAAAATTATGCGTGAAGCACTATAAAAACTTTTAAATTTAATGAAAAAGTCAAGACTCATTTAGGTACATACAAACCACTAAAGGAATATCCCAAATTTTTTAACTTAGATAAAACAGTTC
Source organism: Salticus scenicus (assembly GCA_963930645.1). Classification (NCBI taxonomy): domain Eukaryota; kingdom Metazoa; phylum Arthropoda; class Arachnida; order Araneae; family Salticidae; genus Salticus; species Salticus scenicus. Next base: position 218,911,236 of record OZ005648.1, read on the forward strand.
CATATCAAAGAGCCGTTAAATGCATAGATCCACAAACAGCCAAACAAGGAATATGATTAACAATTGAAATAATCTGTATATATATATAAATTACGTGTCACGATGTTTGTCCGGGGTAAACTCCTAAACTAAGGAACCGATTTTAATGAAATTTTGCACACTGTGTGCAGTTTGGTCCAACTTGAGAGATAGGATAGTTTTTATCTCAATTTATTGTCACAATATTGTTTTATTGCAATTATTTGTTAATTATAGACCTTTATTAAAGTTGCTCCAAAATATCTGTGAGTTCCATTAATTTAATTTTTGCCAAAAAAAAAAACCGAGTTTATTTTCTTTCGACATAAAAATAAATACATTTAATCAAACGTGAACGTTAAAAAATTATAAAAAGTTAAATTATGCATCTCACGAAAATTGACGTCATAATCAATTTAAAGATTTTATACACATTGATAAAGTATGTAGTTATACACAAGCGAAGTGTGACGTCACTGACCGTCTGTGAAATCAAGAAAAAGATTTCTTATATTAATCGCCCATTGTATTTTTTGTAAAAAAATATTAAAAACGAGGAAAATTATTTCCGGATTTTAATCCCCATATTTTAAATTTCAAAGCTCTGTCGTCCTTGGAGTTTTTCGTATTTGGCGATCAAAAACGTAACACGAAAATATACAAGCTAGATGTATATTTTCGTAATATGTATTGTGCGAAATATTGTTTCATATTATTCATTACTCTCTTAATATAAGTTGTTAAAATAACCATGATTTTTGAAAGGAATTAAATGTGTTCGCCAGATAATTTCGCGATATTTTTTTTTTCTGCCAAGGATGACAGTTGTGAAATTTATTTCGCTTCAACATGTTAATATCTTACATCAGATACATTATGTATATGCTACAATTTATTTCACGTGACACGTGTGCTAAAAATTTATTTATGACATAACCTTGCTTTTTCAATTTTTGTTGCATTATTGTAATCTGTATCACTTCGTTTTCTTTAAGAAATTTGTGATCTATACATAACGTTCTAAATAAAAAGTAACCATTTCAATATTTTAAAACTTATTTAAAATTATGTTTTATTTAAAATTAAATTTTAAAACTTTATTTAAAACTTATTTAAAAGTCTGGAAGATTTTAAGTCTGTTTATTTGTTTTGTAACGCTAATCTATGTGATCGATGTTCGAAACTTTAATTAATTATTTCTCTTATTTTTCTTTTCTTTTTCTTTAATAACTTACCAATTTAACGTTCCTGATTAAATTTGTGATTTATATATGTATTTTACATTAAATTTTGACTCATATTTATTGCTGAAAAAGCTATCTTAAAATCTTGCAATTTTCTTATCTTAATCCTCAATGCTTTCCTTTTTGATTAATGTGAATTGGAACAACCATAGTATTTCGCCTCAGCTAGATTTGGCGATTTTTCGTTGGCAATTATGGCTAAATCATAAATCTAAAAATCATAAATCATATAGCATAAACGATAAAATCGTAAGCTAAATTATAAATCATAAAATCATAAATCCAAAATAAATAGCATGCAGGCAGCCATATTATATCGCAAACAATCCAGAACGACATCATTATCGTTCAAATCGGCGCCAAAGAAAAATCGCCAAATTCAGCTGAGGGGAAATACTATAGTTGTACCCGTGAATTTACTATTAAAATTTTAACATACTCAGAATCTTCTCACCACTTCGTTAAAATATATTAATCTTTTCAGTAATATATTAATCAGTATATCCCCACAACGATATTTGGCGATTTTTTGTTGGCGATTATGGCTAAATCAGAAATCTAAAAATCATGAATGATAATCTAAATCATATATCAAAAACATAAAATCATAAATCCAAAAAAAAAAACAACATATAGGCTGCCATATTATATGACAAACAGTCCAGAACGACATCGTTATCGTTCAAAACGGCGCCAAAGAAAAATCGCCAAATTCAGCTGTGGGGATATACTGAAGTTATAATTATCCGAATATAATTACTGAAGTTATATTATAAGTTATAGTTGTGGGGAAAAACTATAGTATTTCTTCACAACTGGATTTGGCGATTATGGCTAAATCATAAATCTAAAATCATAAATGATAAAATCATAAGCTAAATCATAAATCTAAAATAAAAGCATGCAGGTTGCCATATTTTATTGCAAAGAATCCAGAACGACGTCGTTATCGTTCAAAAAGGCGCCAAAAAAAAAAAAAAAATCGCCAAATCCAGTTGTGGGGAAATACTATATTATATACCTTATCAAATTATCAACGTATTACTTAGCCGCAGCAACGCGTGGCCGGGTTTGCTAGTATATATATATATATATATATATATATAAACACATTATAAATCTTCTTTTTAATCTTTCTCTCCGAACGATGATTTAAATCAGTGACGTTGCTAACAATTTTGGAATCCGCCTGCAAAATTTTTAAAGGGTCTGTTTCCCAAAAATTAATGCCTTTCGTTTTTTTATAGTTCGCATGCAGCTATTTATAATTTGTCGAATTTCACGTTCATCTTTAAAAATGATTAGTTCAATTACATTAGAAAAATTGTTAATTTCAAGCTCAAAACTAATACAGCAGAGCGCCGATTATCCGGATCGAGGCCGATCCGGTTAACGGAAAAGCCGGATAATTGGACAACTTATAAAACGGCCAAGTCAATGTGTTTTAGGTAACTTCCCTTCACACTTTTTCCAGGCTTAGGATTGGCAGTAGTGCCTATATTTAGCATATTACAAATGATGTGTTTAGAAGTTAATTTTTTAAAATTTTATTTTCTATAAAAATGGTACAAATTTTTACATAAAAGCTCACATAGAAATTATATTATAGTATTACATAGTATTACTGTATAGTGTTACATATTTAAAAAACAATTTATTGTGATGGTAAAAAGAAATTCTAAAGGTTACTATGCGACAGTGGTCGATTGTCCTTTATCGCCAAATGGATGTAACAAGCCAAACTAAACTTCTATAAAAAAAAAAATGGGGATTTTGTCCCCATTTTGGGGATTTTTGAGGCTTCTGGGGACAATTTTGGGGACCGAATGTTTGTGGGGACTTTTTTGGGGAATTCTAAAATTTTTGGGGACAAATCTGGGGAATTCTTCAACTTTCTGTCAATGTTGGCAACGTAATGATTTATCCATACGATCAGGAATTTTCAATAGCTTTATTGTTATTTGGGGATTTTTTTCAAAAATTGCCTTCATTTGGGGAAAAATCTGCGCTTAAATCCATTTAAATCTGCTTGATATTTCTTTTTGAAAAAAATTTTATTTTCCCTTTTTAGTAGAAATTAAGTTGGGGATTTTTTCGAAAAAAACCCCTGATTTGGGGAAATTTTAAGACCTATTTGGGGAAATAATTTTCGACCATCTGGCATCACTGGATCCAGTTAGCCTTGGATGGAATTTCCGGGAAGAACATTCCCCGTACTCTCATTCCATTCACGCGGCCCGTTACAACTAATACGGCAATTTTTTTTTTTTTTTTTAATCACCGATGCACTAAATCGTCCATTGTGGAGTTAGTGTGATAATTAAGTGAAGTAGCCAGTCAAAAGAAGATGAATCAGGAAACCATTCCTACCCTCTCTAATTCTTGGGAAAAGAAAAATCCTAATCCTTTCGTTCAGCCCTTTCCACTGTCCCCCCTCTCTGAAACTGGGCGGAAGAAAGCTAGTGGAGTGAGCGGGGAACAAAAGGAACGATTTCGACCGTCTTCAAAAAATCTAAAAAGATAAAAGCTGTTTTTTTTTTTTTTTTTTTTTTTTTTTTGGGGAGGGGGGGGGGGGTTGAAGACCGCGAAAGAAAAAAAAATGCTCCATGATTGATCCGGTTAATTGGACATTCCGTTTAATCGGCGTCCGGATAATCGGCGCACTACTGTATGCCAAAATTTACCGATGTTATGCATCTGATTTGTTTGTGGCATTTACTTTGATCTTCCCATTCCTGGCACAGCAAAGTATCAAAGCTAAAAGTTTTTGCAGTATTAAGATTGAAATAGTTGCTTACAAAATTATTTCTTATTTGCCAAAAATCTCTCTCTCTCTTAAAAAAAAAAAAAAAAAAAAATCCTGTGGGCATGTTTTAAAAGCGTGCAATAACTATCTTCGTCGAAAGCCAAAGCTCATGTTATTCTAAGACAAATTTATTTTTAGAATTACTCATTATCTAATATATGTGTACATATATTAAATTTCATTTTCGCATTCGGAATGTTCACAAATTTGTTCTTGTTTTCCAATACATATATATATTTTAATTTTTAATATTTCATTTTGAAACTATAAAATCGGAGTAAGTGCATTTTTCGTATTCTTTAGCTTTCAAAATAAAATAGTAAGCATTAAAAAAAGAAAAAAAGAAAAATCTTTTTTGGGGAAAACAAGTGCAAATTTAACGGTCCTGAATTATTTGAATGTGTAAACGGAATTTTAAAAAATGCATTACCTAATAACTAATTCAATAAACAAATTTCTATCCTACGAGCAGAGGAAAGACAATTATGGGAGAGACATTTATTATTTAGAAGACACGCATACATAAACAGAAGTTTATTATTACGGACAGACAAAAGGAACGCAGACAAAAATTCAAACCGAAAAAACTAGTACTCATCAAACTGTGTAGGAAGATATTAAAAAAGGTTAATACTACTAAATATCGACTTTCATACATTTCCATTTATATCCTGTGATTTATTCAAATCCTTTTGTGTGATCCTGTAAACTAAAACATAACATTAATGCTAATCCAAGAATTTTCAATAGAAAACATGCTTTTGCGCATCTGAAAAATGGGGATGATTACATTAAATTTATACTACAAAGTAGTGAAAAAGTGCTTAAAAAGTATCCTTCGAGACCCTAGAATCTACAGACCATCGGTCATAAAGTCTCATTGACAGTAACCTATCTAATTTCTTTTGTTTGTTTAGGCGCGGAAAATTGTATCGACATGCATACAATTTTGAATAGGAAACATTGTGATCTTAAATAATACACTGATGGAAAAAAAAATCCCAACACCAGGAAGGAGCTGTGCTAGATAAAACGAAATTTGGTAGGCGTGTTTATACATCTGAAAGATGACGTCGATTCAAATTTCGAGCTACGCGCATAAGTGTGGCGCTAGTAGCGACACTATGAACATGCAAATGAGGTTTGCTTTAAATAAGCGCTGTAAGGTTCATGATCGTTATTTACTGTTGAGATTTGACGTAGTGTGTTAATGTTAGTCAAGGATGCCTCTAAGTAGACGAAGAAGCCATTATCAACAGCTCACTGAGTTTGAACGAGGTCGTGTAGTAGGGCTACGAGAAGGTGGGTTTTCTTTCCGCGATATTGCAGAAAGACTTGGCAGGAATGTATCCACTGTGCATGAGTGTTGGCAGCAGTGGTCAAGGGAAGGTACTGCCTCAAGAAGACCGGGTTCCGGGCGGCCACGTGGCACTACTGAGAGGGAAGACCGCCGTGTTCGGCGTATGGCTGTGGCTAATCGTACTGCGTCTGCAGCTGAAATTCGGGCTGCAGTTGGCACCACAGTGACACAACAAACTGTTACAAATCGGTTACTTCAAGGAAAGCTCCGAGCCAGATGCCCTGTAGCGTGCATTCCACTGACTCCAAACCACTGCCGTTTGCGACGTGAGTGGTGTCAAGCTAGAGCTCATTGGAGGACAGAGTGGAGATCTGTTGTGTTTTCTGATGAAAGCCGGTTCTGCCTTGGTCGCAGTGATAGCCGAGTGTTGGTTAGAAGGAGGCCAAGTGAACGCCTGCTAACGACCTGTCTGAGGCCTAGACACACAGGGCCTACTCCTGGAGTTATGGTTTGGGGAGCAATTTCGTATGACAGCAGGAGCACTCTCGTGGTTATCCCACGCACACTGACTTCAAATTTGTACGTCAGTCTAGTGATACAACCTGATGTGCTGCCATTCATGAACAGCATTCAAGGTGTTTTCCAACAGGATAACGCTCGCCCTCATACCGCTGTTGTAACCCAACATGCTCTACAGAGTGTCGACATGTTGCCAGCCTGCTAGATCACCAGATCTTTCTACAATCGAGCACGTATGGGACATCATTGGACGACAACTCCAGCGTCATCCACAACCAGCATTAACCGTCCCTGCATTGACCGCCCAAGTGCAACAGGCATGGAACTCCATCCCACAAACTGATATCGGACACCTGTACGACACAATGCATGCACGTTTGCATGCTTGCATTCAAAATTCTGGCGGTTATACCGGTTACTATTGTACCAACATTTCACATTTGAAATGGCTCTACCTGTGATCTTGAAACTTTAATCAATTAAATATATTACCTAGACAAATGTATTGCTGAAATTTCATTACTGTACAATAATTTTTTCTTGGTGTTGGATTTTTTTTTTTCCATCAGTGTATATATTAATTTAGAGACATGCTAAATATATTTGCGGAAATCGAAGTGCAAACAGACAGACAGTCAGACAATCAAGTTGAAATTATAAGCGCTTTTAACAAAATAAAATTTCACCTGACATACTAGCCTTTAAATTTATGTAAAATAAATGACTAAAGAATTATCTTCCTCATTTAATTTCTTCGTTAATAAATGAGTAAAATAAAAAATAAAAACATAATAATAATAATAATAATAAAATTCCAAGACACCGCCGGAAAATATTTAATCAAGACCTGGCCCAGTCCGAGTATACATACACAAAAAAAAAAAAAAAAAAAGTTAAGCACGAGCCCGACGCGGTTCGAGGATGCAAAAAAATACTAAGCCCGAGCACGGCCCGTGAAGTGACCAAATTAAAAAATTCGGCCCGAACATGGCCCGTGCTCGTGCTCTCTTCTAGTTCCCAGTTCTCAACTCAAAAGAAGTCTGCCAGAAACCACTTAGTATGTAATAAACAGTAAACGCATTAATTGGATAATTAATAAGATGGGCATACATTTTTTGTCTTGTACTTCGATTTTTTGTATGCATTTTATTTCATTTCAGTTATTTATTTCAACGCATTTTTTATATCTAGGCAATCATCTCGAAAACATGAGTACTGGAAAAAAGTTGGCATTCCTTATATTGAGCCTACACCTCTTATAGGATCAGTCAGAGATAATATTAAAAAGGTATTTAATTTATATATATCTATCTCTCTTTCTCTATGGGCATATAAGGGCGGTTCTCAAAAACTATCATCATTAAATTATAACATACAAACTTTGAATAAACACCATAAAATGCAATAAACTCGCAACAATTGTTTCGGGTCGAAAAAACACACGACCCTTCATCAGGTGAATAAAGTAAGCACGAGTGCTGCAGTCAAAGCGGCAACGTTGCGAGTTTATTGCATTTTATGGTGTTTATTCAAAGTTTGTATGTTATAATTTTTACAACGCCAGTTTTGTGGTGCTTTTTTATTATCATCATTAAAAGTTAATAATGAGTAATTTCTAAAATTTTAAAATTTATTTATTATTAATATTTTTACAGTATAATAATATATTAGCCTAGAAGGTAATACACAATCATTTACAGGCAGCAACGAATTTTTAAACTTAATAATTAAAGCATTTAATTAGTTGATCTGTAGGTTACAAATTGCAAACAACAAGCTTTTAAATAATAAAATTAAAAGATTCCAACATAGGGCATATTACCCAAGAGTATATAGGACCCACGTTCAATCAATCGGACTTAATACCTACACCATATAATGAATTAAAAAGTACTGTTTTTTTTTTAAAAAAAAAAAAAAAGCTTTACTGCGCCAGATCATCATTATTTAGAAAGTTTACCGAAAAAATTATCAGTGTTTCCGTAGTTACGTGTTTCGGACATCACAGTTTCTTAAGCAAATTAAGTGCATTGAAAAGAATTTTTACAAAAGAACGTATAAATGCTTAGAAACGTTTAAAAATGATTTTAAAGTAAAATAAAAGTGTTTAAATCACATTTAATGTATTTTTTGTTTAAATTAGTACTGTTCCGATCGTTAGTTTCGGACATAACAAAATATATTTCTTTCTAGAAATATTTTGTTTGTTAATGTGCTTCATTTATACGAAACACCTAAATATCTAAAAGAAAATATTATAGTAAATGTTTTTTTTTTTTTTAAGCTATTGTATAGCTTTTATCGCGGGCTTTGAGCGCGGCGACCGAATCAAAAAATTCCGTAACGAAAAAAAAACCTAACACAGTTCGGCAGACTTCGGTAGACTTCGGCTGTACGAAGCTCGCACGGATCGAGCCGAGCTGCTCCGAAATCGGACGAATACGTAAGCAGCTGTTTGTGAGAAAGTATATAGGTGTACAGGTATCTATCATCTATGTACAACAGTGTATAGATGTAACTATGTACAACAGTACGCGTAAAATTTGTGTATAAAGTAGATCAGATAAAACTTGAATATCCCCATTCGACTTGCAGGCCTTTAAAACCTATTAAATGCCTTTTCTCTATTAAAATTTGTGTTCTTATCGGTCACCACGCTCAAAAAGTGTAATTTGAATTAATATGAAAGAAAAAACTTGAATATCCCCATTCGACTTGCAAGCCTTTAAAACCTATTAAAATACGTTTCTCTATTAAAATTTGTTTTCTCATCGGTCACCACGATCATAAAAGGTAACTTGAATTAATATCAAAGAAAAAACTTGAATATCCCCATTCGACTTACAGGCCTTTAAAACCTATTAAATACCTTTTCTCTATTAAAATTTGTTTTCTTATCATTATTGTTATCTTATCATTATTGTTATCTTATTCATTAATATCAAAGAAAAAACTTGAATATCCCCATTCGACTTGCAGGCCTTTAAAACCTATTAAATACCTTTTCTCTATTAAAATTTGTTTTATATCGGTCACCACGCTCAAAAAGTGTAACTTGAATTAATATCAAAGAAAAAACTTGAATATCCCCATTCGACTTGCAGGCCTTTAAAACCTATTAAATACCTTTTCTCTATTAAAATTCGTTTTCTTATCGGTCACCACGCTCAAAAAGTGTAATTTGAATTAATATGAAAGAAAAAACTTGAATATCCCCATTCGACTTGCAGGCCTTTAAAACCTATTAAAATACGTTTCTCTATTAAAATTTGTTTTCTCATCGGTCACCACGATCATAAAAGGTAACTTGAATTAATATCAAACAAAAAACTTGAATATCCCCATTCGACTTACAGGCCTTTAAAACCTATTAAATACCTTTTCTCTATTAAAATTTGTTTTCTTATCATTATTGTTATCTTATCATTATTGTTATCTTATTCATTAATATCAAAGAAAAAACTTGAATAGCCCCATTCGACTTGCAAGCCTTTAAAACCTATTAAATACCTTTACTCTGTTAAAATTTGTTTTCTTATCGGTCACCACGCTCAAAAAGTGTAACTTGAATTAATATCAAAGAAAAAACTTGAATATCCCCATTCGACTTGCAGGCCTTTAAAACCTATTAAATACCTTTTCTCTATTAAAATTCGTTTTCTTATCGGTCACCACGCTCAAAAAGTGTAACTTGAATTAATTTCAAAGAAAAAACTTGAATATCCCCATTCGACTTGCAGGCCTTTAAAACCTATTAAAATACCTTTTCTCCATTAAAATTTGTTTTCTTATCATTATTGTTATCTTATTCATTAATATCAAAGAAAAGCCTTGAATATCCCCATTCGACTTGCAGGCCTTTAAAACCTATTAAATACCTTTTCTCTATTAAAATTTGTTTTCTTATCGTTCACCACGCTCAAAAAGTGTAACTTGAATTAATATCAAAGAAAAAACTTGAATATCCCCATTCGACTTGCAGGCCTTTAAAACCTATTAAAATACCATTTCTCTATTAAAATTTGTTTTCTTATCATTATTCTTATCTTATTCATTAATATCAAAGAAGAAACTTGAATATCCCCATTCGACTTGCAGGCCTTTAAAACCTATTAAATACCTTTTCTCTATTAAAATTTGTTTTCTTATCGGTCACCACGCTCAAAAAGTGTAACTTGAATTAATATCAAAGAAAAAACTTTAATATAACCATTCGACTTGCAGGCCTTTAAAACCAATTAAATACCTTTTCTCTATTAAAATTTGTTTTCTTATCGGTCACCACGCTCAAAAAGTGTAACTTGAATTAATATCAAAGAAAAAACTTGAATATCCCCATTCGACTTGCAGGCCTTTAAAATCCTATTTAAATACCTTTTCTCAAAAAATAGAGTTAGATCATTCAAATTTGGTACATCGAGGTTTTCGATACCTACAAATCGATTGCGGATATTTTTGATATATTCTCATTGCGGATATATTCTCATTTATTCAATAAAAGAAAAAAATTTGTTTTCTTATCTGTCACCACGCTCAAAAAGTGAAACTTGAATTAATATCAAAGAAAAAACTTGAATTAATATTAAAGAAAAAAATACTGCATAAATAAAATAAATAAATAATTATAATTGCATAAGTTGATAAAAAATGCTATGCAATAGCTTTACCGCGGCAGTCCTCGAGTGCCACACGTATTTTTTTTTTTTTTTTTTTTTTTTTTAAATGCATTTTAAGACATCAGTTTATATTTAAAGATATATTTCCTGGAAAATATCCAAGTTTCGATATCATTAGGCATTTCAGACGTGCATCTATTGAAAAGAAATTTTACAAAAACACATACAGATATTTAGAAACGCTTAAAAAATTATTTTAAAAATGGATAAAAATGTTTAAATTATTTACTTAATATACTTTGCTTTCAAATAATAGCGTTGTTTCAATCATTATATTTGGACATAAAGAAATACAAAATATTTCCATCTATAAAAATCTTTCTATCTTCAAAACATATTAAACTAATTCTTACTTTCCGTTGAGGAAACAATCAATCCCTTTCCAATATTGATTGTTTATTTTTCGTTAAAAACATCTATAATCAACTTAAAGCTCTCTTTTTCATTTCATTTCCTTTCTTTCTCTTTTTTTCATGATGCATATAATCAGTTAACGTTTTGAACGTCCGAAATAGACTTTTCAGCGGAGGGGGGGGGGGGGGGGGAAGAAAAGATATTTATGCAAAACTTTTACAATAAATCACACCAATTCTTGCCTTTATTAAAAAGTCAATAATATATATAATATATATATATATATATATATATATATATATACAATACGAATTAAGTTTATTTATTGGAAAACTTAAAATTATGGTTTATGTTCAGTGCCCACTTTCAGAGAATTAATACACTGGCCTCCAAAAGTTAAGGTACAACCAGTTTTCTCATTTTCTTCTTTTGCGCATAATTTTGAAACAAATGTACATATAAATATAAAATTTAGAAGGCATATTATCAAATCATTAATCGAATTTGATATTAATTTTAATGTAAGTAAAAAATTTTGAAGTGATAGAATTCCAATTTTCCCCAAAAATAAGCATTGGAAGATATGAGAAAATAAAAAAAATAAAAAAAAATTAGCATAGAAAGCTAAATGAGTTAGGGTGTCATAGATGATGTGCATCCAAATGTTTGATTAAAAGCAGATTTTTCTTGCCGTATTCACTTTTCTGTTTTTTTTTTTTTTTTTCACACTTTAAATATACATATAGGGTAAGTGCACCAGTGATTGCCACTTTTAGAGCAATCTCAGATGTTTTTAATGTTCTAGTCATCAGAAAATATTTTTAAAAATCTTAAGTTAGTGCATATGATATGAAAGACATTCAGAACCACATTTATGTATATATTTTAACATATATGTTAAAATATATACATTTGATAACAATTATTATTATTATTATTATTATTATTATTATTATTTATGAATTTTTATTTGACACCCACTCAATGTTCCAGTAATTGATACTGCCAGTTTTTCATTTTATCAGTAATTGGCCCCCTATGTTCCAGTGTTTGACACTACTATTTATTCATTTTACCAGTTATTAACATCCTACGCTCCAGTGTTTGACATAAAATGCTAAAATTATTATATGTAAAATATATTATTTCATTATTTTTCTTATTTATTAATTATTTCGGGATAGATGTCAATTGCTGGATCATGCCAATCACTGGAGCACCTACGCTATATATAAATACGAACATGAAAATTGTATGAGACGTTCGTTTTAAAATTATTTATTGGCGTTTTTACTATTTTAGCGATGCTCAAATTTACAAATCAATAATTATGTCTTTCCAAAAATTCCCTTATGGACGAAAAAGAAAAGTGAATACAGGAAGAAAAATCCGATTTTAATTTAACATTTGGAGGCTTGTGTACTATATTCACCTATCTGTAATTCACCTTTGACGCTCTTTATCATATTAGTTTCCTTTCCTAAAATTGTATAAAATTTTTCATTTCTTTCAATGCTTACTTTTGAGAAAAAATGAAGTTATATCATTTTGGAAATTATTACTTATGTTCGAGTTATATCGAATTCGATTAATGATTTGATAACGAATATGACATCTAAATTTTATATTCATATGTTCATTTGTTTCAAAATTATGCACGAAAAAAGAAACCGAGAACACAGGTTGTACCTTAACTTTTGGAGACCAATGCAAATATTAAAACCCGAATAAACTACTACGTCAGAAACGCCAAAAGAAAAATGCCCTTCCATTTCTTGATACCCTCGTCTCTCACACCGTAAATGGATTTTCAGCCACCGTCTATCGTAAAAATTTTGCAGTCTCCCTTCCTTCCAATGCGCGTTCATGTCACCCACCTAACCAAAAAATGGCTGCTTCCTATACTTTTGTAAATCGTGCCCTTATTATTTGTTCAAATCCTATTTTATTAAAATCTGAAATTAAACCTGAAAGCCATTGCAATTGACAGAGGTTATGACCCTTCCATTATAGACAAAGCCATCCAAAAATTACAGCTCCCTCGTATTTCGTCTACTAAATCAGTCTCTTCTAATATCAGTATTGTTTTGACCTATTTTCCTAAATCCAGTCAAACCATAGCTAAAATTCTCAAACAATATGATTTTAAAATAGTATTTTCGCCTTCCAATAAACTCACCTTTTCTCAGTTAAAAGATCCCATTGATATGCATAATTCTTGGGGCATTTATAGTATTTTCTATCAGTGTGGTTTATCATGTATTGGCTAAACTAAACGCAGTCTTAAATTTCGTCTAAAAGAACATATGAATTACGTCCGCAAACAAGAAACCAATAAATCGGCTATTTCTAAACATTGCTGGGAGGAAAATCATAATTTTAAATTTAATTCAGCTAAAATAATTTGCAGACCTAAATCCATTCATGAACTTGATTTCTTTGAAGCTTTTCATATTTATAAAATTTTAAAAACCTTGTAAATTGTGATTTCGCTGTTCCCTATTTGTCTGATTGTTGGACATTTTACATTCAGTCCACATTTTCTTAATTTTTCTACTGTTTACACAGCTAACATTCCTAAATTCCTATTGGCAACACACTCCACCTTTCCCGTAATCCTATTGGTTGAACTAAATTCGGTCCCTCTCCTATATATACGAGCACTTCTCCAGATTCAGAACTCTTTTTGCACTGAAGACGGTACGCTTAAGGCTACCGAAACAGCTGTATGCATCGCAAATATTTTTCTTTTGGCGATTCTGACGTAGTAGTTTATTCGGATTTTAATAATCCAACGCCAAGTCTCCTGTTATTACAATGCAAATATATATGTCACATATATACACTGATTATGAGAAATAATAAAGATTTAAAGTGCCATTAAACCGTTAACGCCCGAATTAATTTTGCAAAATATTATTAGCTGATTATTTCACTTCTAAATTAATAAAGACAACTGACAGTAAAATATATTAACTTAAACAATTCTTCTGATAGTTTTAAATTTAAAAGCCTATCCTCATTTATTGACGTTTAGTGTTCTAGCGAGAAAACTTCGATATAGAAAAACTTTGAGATAACAGATTAATTTCCTATTATATGTTGACAAAGTAAAGAATTACAACATATATTATTATTCAACTTGATTTAAGTTAGCATACCTGCGCAAAATGCAAATATATGTGCGACGAATGAAAAATAATAAAATGACTATCCAAATTATGAAATAATAATTAATAGTAGGCACATAAAACTTTCAGGGATCATTTAGAGTGACGCTATAAATTAGCACTAAAAAGGAGAAATCATTCCAAGAAACCACAAAAAATATACGTGTCATTTTATTAGCTGTCCTCAAATGAGGACACTGGGCACTAACGGGTTAAGTATCTATTGTTTCGTTTTATAGTTTGAATTTTTTAAAGCATTAATTATGTTTCAGCCTCTTCATGACACGGAATTGGAGAGATATCAGAAATATGGTAGAATTTATGGGTAAGTTGCTTTTACAAACTTTTAAGAAAATCATTTACTTACGTATGATGATTGTATTTTATGAGTTTTATTAGATTTTTAAGATAGTAAATACCTATAATTCTAGTGCTGAAAATTAAAAAAAAATTTTTTTTTTTAAATTAATTTCCATTATATTTTAAATGTATAATTAGAATACTTTGAGATGTGGTTTAATCCTGCAATAAATGACTGATAATGTAAAATTTCCATACATAAATCGTCTGCGTCAATACTTAATTTTCATAAATTAATTTTTGTTGTAACCCTTTACAATTAAACAATAAACATTCTTTAGTTTGTGAAGTATTTAACAGATATGTAGAATCTAGAATTGCATGCTCTTTTCGTATACTAAACATTTCCTGAATGCAATACAGGGTGTGGTAGATAAGTAATGAGACTGGCCGCCGCGCGGCGACCCAGTCGCTCGCAGTGCGGTCTGCACCTGCAGGTCACGTGGTGGGGGATCTGAGCTAACAATAGAACCGGTTCGCAGTCGCGTCGGAGCTGTGGCGCAGTGAGGGTCGAGCTTCGCGTATTAGTTGTTTGTGTGCACGTGACACTTGTGAAAATGGATCGCTCGATAGAACAGCGGTATGCAATCAAATTTTGCTTTCGCTTGGGAAAAACTGCTTCGGAAACTTTTGGACATTCCAATACGACCCGGAGACGAAAGCCCAGAGCTTGGAGTGGCACACACCGGCATCCCCGCGGCCGAAGAAAGCAAAAATGTCAAAGTCCCGCGTCAAGACAATGCTGATTGTGTTTTTCGACAAGCGGGGGTTAATTCACAAAGAGTTTGTCCCTCAGGGGAAAACTGTGAATGCCGAATTCACAGTCCTTCAGCGATTGCACAGAGCCGTCAAACGGAAGCGACAGGACCTTGTCAACGCTGGCGTCTCCACCACGACAACGCTCCGGCGCACACAGCGTTCCTCGTGACCTCCTACTTGACCCGAATTGGAGTTGAAGTTCTGCCACAGCCACCATACAGCCCTGACTTGAGTCCTCCTGATTTCTTCCTATTTCCGAAGGTCAAAAGATGCCTGAAGGGTCATCGTTTCGACGATATTCCGAACATCCAACGTGCTGTCACGAAGGCACTAACTGGGATAACTCCAACGGACTACAGTGGGGCCTATGAAGCTTGGAAAACGCGCTGGCAACGTTGTGTCGACGCCCAAGGCGAGTACTTTGAAGAATATTAACGTTTTGTACAAATCAGATCAATAAATTTGTTTTTCTAGACTGAGTCTCATTACTTATCTACCACACCCTGTATAATGTTTCATAGATAATATAAAGGGGAAAAAAAAAAAAAAAAAAACACTAAATGAAATATCTGAATTTTTTATATTTTCTTTTTGCAACGTTGTCCTTTTATGTTATCTCAATCCGCGATTGTAATGAAATGCTCGCCCTCTGGTGGGCTAAGGTGAAATTACAATTAACAGGAATAGCTTTCGGCTTTCGTCAAGACGCCATTGCTTGCTGTATATTCGATGTTTAGTTTCACATTTATTTATTGAATAAAAATGAATAAATACGGTAAAAAAGATAACACATACTGTTGTGTGCCCCAGTGTAACTCCACAGGATCAAGAAATCCAGAATTAAGCTTCCATTTATTTCCAAATGACAAATTTAAAATTTCAGTTGCTTCGGCTAATGAAAGTAAAGAATTAATCAGATGATTTGAAACTAATATTTGTTCAGCTTCAGTTAAACATCTACTTCCGATCGAACTTTGAATAAACTGAAATATTTTTTCCAAAAGCAATCGATTTTCCATGATGTAATGGAGCAGAAATTATAGCACGAATATTAAGTAGTAACACAAATAGAACAATAATAAATGCACGTGGCTATTATATTTACTAACAACAAAATGTGATAAAGCGCCATCTATCGATCATTAAAAACGCGGATTAAATAATTAACATTCTTTATTTTGTGAAGTATTTAACAGATATGTAGAATCTAGAATTGCATGCTCTTTTCGTAAAGTAAACATTTGCTGAATACAATATATATATATATATATAATGTTTCATGGATTATAAAAAAAAAAATTACACTAAATGAAACCTCTGGATTTGTTATATTTTCTTTTTTGCAACGTTGTCCTTTTATGTTATCTCAATAGTCATTTTCCAACAGAGGGGTGGGGAGGGAGATCAAGAGACATTTTTAGATTAAAAAAAAGCGTCGTAGATTAAAAAGGATAAAAAAATTTCCTGGGGGTGGGTACATCCTTAAAAAGTTTTGCCACTTTAAAAACAACCTTTAGCAATAAACTGTCTAATAAACTAAAATTAAACTATCAATGAAACACAAGCTTATCTAGCACTCTTTTTCCTGACACCTCATGTAGCAACACTGATCAAGTCCGAGTGGTTTCAGATCAACATTATATATAAGATCCAATTTAATTTAAACAAAAAAAGAGGCGCTTTTTTTTTAATTGGCGCCTGTGTGTGCTGCATACATTGCACAATGTGTCGGCGCCCCCTGACCTTGCTGTTCTGTTCCTGTCCATTTCGATCCAAAATCGACATAAAAAGTTTTATTTCATGAAGAATACTTTCTGTAAAAAAAAAAAAAAAAAAAAAAAAAAAAAGGAAATGTTACAGAAGTTTATTAAAAAAAAAAAAAAAAGGAAATTTTACAGAAGTTAAGTAAAAAATAAAAAAGAGTGAAATTAAAAACACTGGTCCATAAAAATGTCCCCGCATTGAAAATTGGCTCTTTAGAGAAGTGGCCTTCTCATAGAGGTTACTAATAAATGAGTGGTAAAAACCTAAAAATTTCTTATTGTATGTCCAGATATAAAAACCAAAAATTGATTTAGAACAAATATCTATGTAAAAACTAATATGTTGTGGTCACCGCAAGACTTTCTTCTATATTATCTTATGCAAATTCACGGAGTACAAATTACTTATTAAAATATTATTTATTAAAATTATTTTCATGATGAATGTAGACGATTTGCATCTCAAAGAAGTGTAACACTAAATGCCGAAAGAATGTCAAATTTGTACCAAAATCAGAAGAAATGATTTACATATCGGATGGGGGGGGGGGGGGTTCCTATTTCACTACTACTATTATCAATAATTTATGTTAATTTCACAGCCATTCGTTAAAAATAACTCTCATTATGTACATTTATACGAAATTTTGTACTACGGTGCCATATTAAAAATTATGAAAAAATTGGATTGACGGCTCTATCTGTTGAACGATTGATCCTCAAATGTAACCAGCATCAATTTAGGTCGAAGTACAATTACATATCAAGTTTGGTTAAAATTTCGTTCATTGGTTCGTGAGATACAGCTTCCAGAATAATTTTGATAGCCAGAGACACATACATTTTCTAAAAATAGTCAAATCATGTTCAGGTCATCTCAAAATGTGTAAATCCGTTGAAAATCGTAGTTCGAAAATTTTCTCGAATCCAATACTTTCTTCTTACACATATAGAAGAAAGTAAAAACAATTTTAACAGATTGAAATTATTTGGAGAGAAACAAAAATGAGTGAAAGGCTTACCAAAACGAAAAACAAAATTTTAATCACATAACAAGCGAGGTAGTAAATATCGTTACAAATTACAACCGTAAGTTAAATTAACAAAGTTACAGTTAAATGATAAGGAAAATAAACAGTTAATATAAATTAATAAATAAAAGTTATTTAAATACTTAAAAAAAAAAAAAAAAATGAATTATTTTGTAACAGAAAATGAAAAGAAAAGTTTAACAGTTCTTTAACTACACTGTTAAAAATTTCTGTAAATTTAATGTAAAGATTTATTGAGAGTCTCTGTAAATTTACAGTAATTCTTAGTTAAAAGTGATTAATCGAGATTCTCAATCTTTATTCTTTATTTTCACCTAATTTTATTATTTAATTATTTAATTAAAATTAAAAATGACTGTTTCTACTATAGAAAAAGCATTCCAAAATATATTTCCACCAATAATTAATTAAATTAATATTAGTTATTAAAATGAATGTATAAAATAAGTTTTTTAACATCTCCGTTTATTTTTATCCGTAATTTTACGTAAGACTTAAGATAATATATTACACTGAGTTTTCTGTTGAAATTTTAAACAGTGTACAAAAAGCTATATGAATAAAGGTCTTTTACTTTTAAGTATAATTAAAATTTTCATAAATATAATAATAATAATAATAAAATCTGGTGTTTAACAACCACACGACTTCCATTACCCACTATTACGTGCGCATTATACGCACTTTTTGGATATAATGTCGTCAGAAGATGTAAAATTAATTAAACAAGTTAGACACTTAAAATTTTTCTGTGAGAGAAAACTGATATACGTGTAAAGACATGTGAAAATCTGGTGTGAAACAACCACACGACTTCCATTACCCACTATTACCCACATATTATATGCATTTTTTGGAATTTTCCAGTAAAAGAAACTTAATACATATGTAAAGATATAAAACAGAGTTTACACAGCGAGTTAAAAAATAAGGAATAAAAAAATTATGATAGTTATTTTTTTAAACACTAGTTTATGAGATCTAAAACTAAACTATCTAATCAGAATGGCCGTTAATTTTCCTGCAATAACCACATAATACATGAGAAAGGGTATCTAAAATGGATTTATGTAACAATTTTCAAGAAAATCGTTAGAGTCGTTATTGAGATACCAACTTTTACCAAAACTTGACATACACAATTATTGACCTTAAAACAATAATTATATACAAAATGATATTTAAAAAGGAGTTAATATGGCGAGTTTGAAAAAAATCCGTACAGCCGTTTTTAAAGAAACGCACTTGCGAGACATGAAATTGAGCTATTTATACAGGACGCCTATCAGTTTTCCTGAATTAGCCAACTATATCATTCGAAAGGACATCTAATAGAGTGTTTATATAGCAAATTTGAAGAAAATCGTCAGAGCCGTTTTTGAGATAGGGATTTACGGTCCTACTTCCGGTTTCCGATAACCCACTTCTGGTTTTCCAATCTTCACCAAAATCTTCTGGAAACTCCATCTGTACACCAGACCTGTATCATTTCTGAAGTTTCGTAGTTCAATCTCTATTAGTTTCGGAGATATGATAGCCAGAATATTCCACACAAACACACATGCATTCATACACACACACACACACACACTGACAAATTGTCAAAAACCACTTTTTTGGACTCAGAAGGTCTTAAAACGAGTAAATCAGATAAAAACTCGATATCGAATTTTTGGACCGACTATAATACTTCCATTACCTACGGTAGTAAGGTAATGGAAGTAAAAAATCCGTTTTTTGAAATGCCCATCTCCAAGATCTAAAATTGTCCTACCCAATCAAATCAGAATGACTGTCAAATTTCCATTAATAACCAAGTTATAAGTGTATAAAAAATGGTTTATGTAGCAATTTTCAAGAAAATTGTTAGAGCCGTTTTCGAGATATCGACATTCTTCCAAATTTGGCAAACACAATTTTTGACCGGAAAAAAACAAATACAGACGAAAGAATACCCAAAAGAGTGTTAATATGGCGAATTAAAAAAAATACGTACAGGCATTTTAAAGAAACGCACTTGCGAGACTTAAAATTGACCTTCTTTTACAGGACATCTATCAATTTTCATGAACCAACTATTCCATACAAAATGACATCTAATAGGGTGTTTATATAGCAAATTTGGAGAAAATCGTTAGAGCCGTTTTTGAGATACGGACTTATGGTCCTAATTCTGGTTTCAAGTCTCACTTCCGTTTTCCAATTCTCACCAAAAGTTGCAAATTACGTCTGTACACCAGATCTGGCTCATTTCTGAAGTTTCATCGTTTTACCTTTTTTAATTTCGGGGATATGATAGTCAGAATTTTCCCCACACACATACACGCATACACACACATTGACCAATTGACAAAATTCACTTTTTTTTTGATTCAGGAGACCGTAAAACTTCTAAATCAGTTGAAAACTCGATATCGAATTTTTGAACCGAATACAATACTCCCTTTAGGGTAATGGAAGTAATAAATAAATAAATAAATAAAAAATAAGTCTGGTGTGAAACAACTACACGACTTCCATTACCCACTATTACACGCATTATATGCATTTTTTGGAGATATTGTATGCATTTTTTTTTTAATTTTCCAGCATGAGAAACTTGATACACGTGTAAAGACATATAAAACAGAGTTTACATACCAAGTTAAAAAATAAGAAAGAAAACTTATATATATGGTAAGAGTTATTTTCTTAAACACCAATTTCAGAGATCTAAAACTGAACTACCTAATCAGAATGACCGTTGATTTTCTCCTGTAATAACCACGTATAATACACGAGAAAAGGTATTTAAAATGGATTTATGTAACAATTTTCAAGAAAATCGTTAAAGCCGTATTTGAGATACCAACTTTTACCAAAACTTGGCCTACTCCGTTATTGACCGGTAAACAATAATTACATACAAAGGGATATTTAAAAAGGAGTTAATATGGCGAGTTTGAAAAAAAATCTGTACAGCCGTTTTTAAAGAAATGCACTCGTGAGACCTGAAATTGAGCTATTTATAAAAGACGCCTAACAATTTTCCAGAACTAACCAATTTTATCATTCGAAAGGACATCTAACAGTGTTTATATAACAACTTTGAAGAAAATCGTTAGAGCTGTTTTTGAGATACGGACTTACGGTCCCACTTCCGGTTTTTCAATTTTCACGAACATTTGGAAAATTCATCTGTACACCAGGCCTGTATCAATTCTGAAGTTTCGTAGTTCTATCTATTAGTTTCGGAGATATGATTGCCAGAAGTTTCACCACATACACACACACACTGACCATTTTTCAAAAACTACTTTTTTGGACACAGGAGGACTTAAAATGTGTAAATCAGCTTAAAATTCGATATCAAATTTTTGGACCAAACACAATACTTCCATTACCCTACTACCGCAGGGTAATGGAAGCAATATATGTGTTTATCACGCCACAGTGACTATTTAAAGTTTTCGTAAATTTGTGATGATAAATTACTTATTGCGTAACTTCTTCGTTCACTGCTAACTTTCTATAAATATTTTCAGACTTTATGAAGGCACTCGTCCGGTGTTATCAGTTGGAGACCCACAAATTTTGAAACAAATACTTGTTAAAGACTTCCACGCATTCACTGGAAGAAGGGTATGGTAAATATAATAAATAAATGTTCATAATTTCATATATTTTAGTATATTTTCATACTTGATTAATGTTAAGCAAAATGTCGCATAGAAAAACGAAGGAAATTACAGAAATCCCATGCAATCAAATTTCAGCATTAATAATTTCATGATAGTTTTGCTTTAATTAAAACATTGACTTTCAAAAATACAGTGAGAAAATTATTAAAATAATTATGATTTTTAATTTTACTATTACTTTAATGTATGCAATGATTTAATGAAAGTATACTAAACGTATATATTTCAGTCAGGCTTTTCAGGTATACCCATTATTATTTTAGATAATTTGGAATGGAAGGCTGATTTCTATACCATCTACCATCATGTGAAAAAACCGGAGCCGGGAATCGAACCCGGGCCTTCCGCTTAACGCGCGGATGCTCTACCACTGAGCTACCCTGGGTGATAATCAGCTAGTCATTTCTCACATAATATTCATTGGCAAGGTCACCGAGTCTGCAAACGCAGCTACATCAAGTGGCAATATATTAATCGTGACACAACTCCAGTAGACCACGAAATTCTAATTTAGAAATTCTTTATTCACCAACCTTAATTCATTTTAGATAATTTGGAGTGGAAGGCTGATTTTTATACCAACTATGTGAAAAATACCAGAGCCAGGAATCGAACCCGGGCCTTCCGCTTTCCACTCCAAATTGTCTGATATGAATTAAGGTTGATGAATAAAGAATTTCTAAATATACCCATTATTAGTTTTACATATAGCTAACTAGTTTGTATAGAAGGACTGACAAAATAAATCCGATACAAAACATCTATATTTCTACACCTCGAACACAGTTCTTGATACGAGCTCCCGTTTTATAGATATCTACGATTTTTCATAACGGCTGTATGTACAGCTGTGTGTATGCGTGTGTGTACCTCTCATAACTCAAAAATGGTTGGACGTAGAATGTAGCAAATTTGTATTACAAAAATTATATTCATGATGACCAAAAATACAAAATTTTTAGGTATGACCTACCGCCATAGAGTTTTCAACATAAGCTAATGATAGAGAGCCTGTAATGATATTGTTATGACAACTGTTGACATTTCTGCTTGTAGAAAGTAGTACGTAAAGACACAAGCAGGTTCTAGTCGACGAATGCACTTAATTAATATTCTGGAAACAGTAGATTAAAACACTGTTCTTTGCACCTATAATTAAAATTCACTATAAAAAATACTGTGTATTTAAAACTAGTCTTACTTAAAGAAAACTAACACAAAATGAATCACGATTTCTGCAATTTTCAAGTACAGCCGCGATATATCCAAATACTTTGGGTAGCCCTGTAAATGAATGATGAATGATTTCCATAAAACAATCTACACAAAACATACTTTTATGCATATAATAATCTTTTTTTGTTTCCGTTTTGTTAAAGTCAGCCTATAGATGTTGCACTTTACTTACCAGAAATTTTCCCATAGACGTAGTGTATTTGAATTCTCTTGTACACGAACCATTTGCCTGATCTCAACCAAAAGTTTACTGCAGCATCCCTATATGATGCACATTTAGAATACTAAGTTTGGACTTTCTGTTATTATTTGTTCTTGAGATATACTAATAACAGACAGACACACAGGCCAACCGCTGAAAACATGATTTTCGGATTCAGGGGCGTCAAAACGTGTAAATATAACAACAACTCACTTTCGAAAATTTGACCCAAAAACAATAATTTCTCTACCTTATGGGTAAGAGAAAGTAAAAAGTATAATGAAAATCGGTACTAAGTTTTTTTTAGCAAACAAATATGCCAAAAGGAATAAATTAAAAAATAAATTAAAAGGCATCTCGCCAGCATGGCGGCAAAAATTTGAAAGTCACCATAGGGGCCCTATATTAAAGATGTCTTGTCCGTCTCGCCTGAGGAAGTATGAAAACTGGGTCGTTTTGAAACTTTTACTTGAATGATTCGGTTTAACTATCATTAACGTTTCATCTCACGAAAACTAATAATAATTTGGCTTCTGATGAATTAAAATTTAAGTTGTGTGGTGAAATTAATATAAGAGTTATAAGTTTTAAATTTTAAAGGTAAGTAAAAAGAGAAATAAATTGAGAAAATATCGCACGGGTTTGCTAGTAGGAAATAATGCAAGAACATTAGTTGTACAAAATTTTATTGTTTCTTTATGAACACTCTTTTATTCTTTGTTTTTGCTTAATTTTAGCCTCTGCCTGTTAATGATCAGATAGCCGGCAAAATGATACAATTTCTTGAAGGTGAAGACTGGAAAAGAGTAAGGACTATTGTGACGCCAACTTTCACTTCAGGAAAAATAAAAAGGGTTTGTATTCAAAACAAAATTTACATCTGTAATTATCTGATATGTAAATAGTATTAATCGGCGACTTGGCGCTTAGTAAACATTGAAAAAAAAAAAAAAAAAGGACAACAATTTTAAAAAAGTTAAAATTAATAATTAAAATTAACAAAATTGTTAATATTACTTATTAATTTTGGAATTTGATTGCAAATTTTACTTATTATTTTTGATGTTTTAACGTTGACGTCCCTTTCTTTTTCTTTTTCTGGCATTTTACTAAAAAAATAAAAAATATTTTCAGGGTAATTTACACAATAGCTCACTTCATTAGAAATTGCAAAAATAAAAGGAACGTTTATTGTCAGTTTGTTTTCTTCATAGTAGATACTTATATATTGTATATGTGTGTGTGTGTATGCAAGTGTGTGATAATTTGCAGTATATATATGAGAAACTAAATATGAGAAACTAAAATTCTATAGGGGCAATTTATTTTTAAATTACTTTTTAGCAATTTTACTGAAAACTTAATAAGCTGTATAAAAATATTGATGGATGTAATTCATTTAAATTAACGGCTACTCGTGAAATGCAATTAATTTTTGAGCATTACACATATACATGATTTTGATACACATAATTTTTATTGAATTTACAGATGATGGGCATATTTAAAGAATGTTCGCAAACACTGGTGCAGAATTTCCGTGAAGCTATCAAGAAAGGAGAACCTATCAACGCAAAGAGGTATGTTAAATAACCAAATATAACATTTTAAGCTTCTATCTTAACATAAAATAATCTAGAATAATGTTATGAGTCATTTAGAGTGTTATAAGTATTGACCGATATCTTGTTTTGAAATCATTTACTTTTAAAAAAATTGTGAAATAATCTTACGCAGCTTTCACACTAGTTTCTGTTACCGTATATTTACTACTATACGGAGTGGTTCAAAAAATCCTGCCCAGACCTCACGTGTGGGTGAGTCAAGTCATGAGGAGTAAGAATTACATAGAAACTGAGGGGTCGGAAACGAGATTGAAACCCGCTAGAGGGCGATAAGTTCTGGCAATTTGTATTCACGGAAAAAGACACAAGTGACGACGTAAAGCATGCGGCTAATGAGTTATATTTTGAATACTTCTTATGAGTTGTAGCATTTTTCATTTGTATTTTGTACTTCGATTACGTTTTTTGTAAAATAAAGATCTTTCTACACTATTTGTTACCTTTCCTTTGATTGACGGTCATGAGACGTACAGTCACGATCGCGTTTCCAATCCCACTTCTATGTAATTCTTACTCCTCATGACCTGACATACCCCCACTGCATGATCTTTGCATAAAGATATATTACAGCTTCAGGTACAAGATAAGGTATCTTGCATTTCAACGTATTTTAAAAGCAGCTGAAAATACATTTTTATTTACATGCATTTCTGTCTGAACGCACACATCTGAATATTGTAGTTTTGTTCATAAAAATTTTAAGGCTATTCTTTAATTTAAAAATTTATCTCACATCATTCAAATAATTTTAGCTCTCATTACATTTGAAAACTTTTTCCATTAATTTTGAGTTGTCCTGTATGTTGTTTGTAAACTGTATACGCACCAAATGCTGTACTAAAGTATTGTAAAAAAATCCATAACACAACTTGTTTTGCTCATTGTGAAATTTTTAACTTTAGCCTCTAATATAACCAAATTCTTCTTCTTCTTTTTGTGTGTGTGTGTGTGACATTATAAACGAATGAGGAATGCTATTTGTATCATGTTCTATAGGAAATCTGCTTTTGTGAATGTAAAAAATATGTATTAATTTCATTACTTGCACGTTAAAAACGCACAAACTAGACATTCCACATACTGAGAAAAAACACATATATATATTGAAATACACATATATAAAGAAGCCGAAATTTATTAATTAACAACTTGCAAAACAACAAAATAATAAACTAACTCAACAAAATCTTAACAGAAAAACATAAACTGCAACGAAATTTATGAAAAAATAATTTAAGAAACTTAAAAAAGGAAGGAAGGAGGCGGGCGGCAAGACTTGTGACTTGCCTGTGGAGTTAAACTCGTTTTACGCCTGAAACACTCTCCCAGCCAGCCAAGACCAGAAAAAACAACAAAGTACACTGAAATTAAACCTTAAAGGTCAGTTGCCATTTTGAAATTCAATCTACACCAGCCTCCATAACTGACATCACTTCACTTCGGTATTTTTTATTTTTTATAAAACCTATGAGCAAAAATTTAACAAACTTAACCTGATAACTTTGATCAATAGCTTGCTTATAAACACGCAAAATATTTTATCGGAAGTTTCAGAACTTAGTCTATGTACACGTCTAATTCCATTAAAAAAAGTATTTCTAAAAACTGTTAAATGTAAATTTGAAGAAAAATGCAAAAGCTTAATAGTATTAAAATTAAAATTATCTTTTTTATCGTAAATTCTAGAAATTATTTTATTATCTTTGTTATTTAGATTTATATCTAAATAGTCGATATTAATGGGACTACTCGAAAAAAAGTTTTAATTTTAAAGTGTCTGGATAAAAAGCAAAATTTACTGTTTCATCGATAGTATTCAGTTTAACCAGCAATAAATCGTCAATATACCTGAAACATTTTATATCGTAATTTAAAATTAGATTCTTTTCATACATATATAAATAAATGTCTGCTAAAACTGAACTACAGCTCCCCCTCATTGGGATGCCTCGAATCTATATATATATGTATATATATATACCGTCTTCATCTAGAACGAATTCATTCTAGTCATTTTCTGAATCCCTAAACTAGAAATATAGATTTCTAAGCTATGCGTATCAGGTAAACCAACAAACTGGACAGACAAAATGGTCGAGATTTTCTGATCTATTCTTTTCTGGATGATGAAATAATATTATGAATCCGTTATGCTGCCAGAAATTCTCTCTTGATTTCCTAGGATTGGGTCATAAACCAAGATAACAGTTACTAAAACTAGCCTCTTGTGTTCGGATTTATTTGCAGAGATTTTTAAATAAGTTTGACCACGATAATTTAGGAAAACGCTTTAGAATTCGTGGTTCTAGAATTCGCTAGCAAAGTGAACTAGAATTTATAAGGATGACCCAGAGCGATTTTTACTAGAACCACAATTTAGTTTCTAGAGGTC
The DNA here is from genome assembly GCA_963930645.1 of Salticus scenicus. Classification (NCBI taxonomy): domain Eukaryota; kingdom Metazoa; phylum Arthropoda; class Arachnida; order Araneae; family Salticidae; genus Salticus; species Salticus scenicus. The sequence continues at coordinate 218,938,392 of OZ005648.1, forward strand.
AGTCACATAATACTTTTTTCAGTGCAATAAATGTAATGTATATTATTTTGTTTAATTTTATTGTATATCTTTGAACATAGATCTTTTGTAGGAACACAATAAAAGTTTCAAGTAGTATTACCATTTAATACAGGTTTAAAAGAACGGGAATTGAGCCTTTGTATACTAATGTATGTTTCTGAGTTAAGCTGATAGGACTCACAAATTGACAGACAGACGCTCAGGTAAAACACCGAAAAATCTGATTTTTATTTAGACACTTAGCTCAAATCATAAAAATGTAAAAAAAAAAAAAAAAAAAACTTCAAAAGAATAATTTTGTTATTACCAATATTCATTATTAAGTTTGTCAGTTAGCAATTTCAATATTACAATGGCAGTATTTTAATCGCTATTTGTGATTGATGATAGGTTTCATCTCTGAAGAAATACAACTCTGAAATTGAAGTTTAAAAAGAATATCCATTCCTCTTCTTTTTACTTTCCGAACACTATAGTGAGGAAAGTATAGTAATCATGTCAAAAATTCAAATTTGAGATTTTGATGTTTCTATACGTTTCAACGTCCCCTGAATCCGTTTTCACTATTTTTACGATGATGTATGTATGTATGTGTGTATGTATCTGTGTATGTATGACGTATGTGTGTGTGTGTGTGTGTGTGTATGTGTGTGAGTGAACACGCTAGCGTCTAAACGCTTTTTTCGAATAAGCTGAAAGTTGGTACGTATATTGTAAATCCCCATATTACGAACCCTATTGATTTTGGTGAATCTAGCATTTATAGTTTTTTTACAGGGACACCAGGAAAAATTGTTTATCATTATGGCCTATGGGGCGAAATTTTTAAAAGTGCAATAGCGTCTAAACGCTTTATTAATCTGAGCAAAAAATTTGTACACATGTTATAGGTCACAGTTGCACCAACTGTATAGATTTTGGTGAATTTAGCACTTAAAGTTTTTTTACAGAGACACAAAGAAAAATTCTTTACCATTATGGCCTATGGGACCATATTTTTAAAAGTGCGATTGCATCTAAACGCCTTATTCAATTGAGCTGAAAATTTATATGAATATTATAAATTACTGTTGCACTAACTATAAGCATTTTGGTGAAGCTAGCATTTATATGTTTTTACAGGGGCACAACGAAAAATTCTTTATCATTATTATCTATGGTCTCAAAGTTCAGTAGCGTTAAATAAAACATCGTGTAATGTATGGAGAAAAATACTCAAACACTCTATTGTGGTTTTCTCTCTTTTGTTTGTTTAACAACTCCTCTTTCTTTACTTTATCTACAAAACTGTTAATTACTCAATGTTCGGAAAGTCAAGTGGAGTCACTCCAGATTTTTTATATTCGCAAAAGTATATTTCGCATAGAATATAGTAGGAAAAGTATTTATCCTTTGTTTACAGGGCCACATAAAAGAATTTTGAGGTAATATAAGTCTACGTTTGAAAATCGTAGAAATGTATGTCAAATAAAACTGTTTTTAAATTATTTTTAAATATTTTAAAGATACATTAGAAATGTTCAAATGTTTTACATCTTAAACGACAGTAATAAGTCTGTAGTAATTTAGGGTAAGAGAAAGTAGTGTGAATGCCGCATCAGATTACTTAAAGTATTTAACATTTTTTTTTTCTCTTTTCCTTTGAAGTATTTACAGTGCATTCACGATGGATGTCATAGCAAGTTCTGCTTTCTCTACCAAAATCGATTCTCACAACGATCCGAACAATGAATTTTTACAGAATGCAAGAACTGCATTCGGTGGCAAAATAAACTGGAAGTTTATACTTTACAGTAAGTATTAACCATTTATAAAAGATAGTTTTCAACATTTTAACTCTACAGGGTGATTCAGAATTGATGTTGAAATCTTTCAGGAAGGAACAGAAAACATTGGAGAACATCACATGTACATGCGAAATTAAGGTTGCAAGTGGCATTATACACACACACTCATATCTATACATAGTCCTGCTATAAGTTCTGTCAAACTAAAATAAAACAGCCGCTATTTTTTTAATGTTCTGGTAATGACATCGCTATGTTTTGTAAAAATATAAATAGTGTGTGAACATTAAAAGAATTAATAGTATTTGTTAAACATTTGTGTAGATTAGATGGAGTGGTGAAATAAGCTATTTAAAAAAAACTTTAAAAGCCCAAATTCTTAATGTATCGTATCACATAAATCTTTTCGAAGTTAGAATGAAATTTAATTTGCAAAAAAATTGTAACTTTTTTGTATATTAACCAAAACTGATGAAATTTGAACTGCAAGTTGGTCTTGTGTTGTACAGACTGTATATTAATTTTTGTGTTCGTGAGAAAAAAATTTAAATCTACAACTTTTAATCCCACTTCAAAATCATGTGACTTAATGAGCAGCAGATGTTTTCTTTTGTCTCTCCAAACGGTTTCAATACAATCTTCTGCTATTGCCACCTAATTTTAGTAGAGAAAAAAAAATCAACAAGCAAAATGTCAGGGGGAGGGTTCAGGCTTTCGATTGATCCAACCGGTCATGTATGATGTATCAATGCGTCCAGTCCCGTGAACCGGTCTGGATCAAAATCGTTTAGCGGAATGTATCCCAGCCCCAGCGGCATGGATCAAATCGCCTAAAAGAATTTTCTCAGGGTGAGTTCAGCCTCTGGATCACTTCGACCGATCCAACTGATCCCTGAGACATTTGATCCACGACTGGTCGAAACCAGAGCCTGAACAACTCTGGGCGGGTTCAGGCTCTCGACCTATCGAGTATTGATCCAGTTGGTCGTGGACATGGTATTAGAGGGTAAGGTATAGTATCGCCATATTAGAAATATGGTACCTAAAATCGAGTTTTCAGCTACGCTTCCGTCATAAGTAACGTCTGAAGCGCCGCCTGTCGCTAGCAATAGAAAACATATTTCTAAACAAACATGGCTGCCTGCGAGCCGCGATCTTAATAGCGGTAGCAACAGTATGGTTCTAAATAAATATTCCATAAATATTTTATTTAACTTGCAATTTTTTGTTGCAAATCAAATGAATGATGAAAAATATTAATAATCAATTCAGGAAATTGTTGAATATATGTGAAAGATCCTAAATACAATTGAAATAATTATTGTAAAAGTTAATGTAATTTAAAACATGTATTTTTTTTTTCTTTCCAAACTGTACATTCGGCAGCAAAATTATTGAAACGCTAACATAATTCTTATGGAAAAGATTGGCACCTAATACTGTTTTGTTAGGTAAATATTTGTCGAGTTCATTAACTTAATCTTATGCTGTTTCTAAAAATGCAATATGATAAAAACTAGCGATCATGTTTAAAAAAAATGTATATGAAATTTGTGTATGTGTGCTTCAATAATTTTGCTGCCCACTCTATAATTTCAAACAAATAAGCATATAAAAAAAACCATGGATATCGCTTCCGTTTTCAAGCTTTTTATTTTTACATATTTTGAAATTCAGTACAAACATCAGAAATTTAATTAAGATCTATGATAATAAATAAGTTATCAATGACTTCCTGTATTATGAGCTAGAAGTAAACCCTGGCTACTTAAATGTTCTACCCCCTGCACATAAATTAAAACATGAATTGATATCTATGTATTGAAATTGATATGAACTGTAACTAACGTGTGTATAATGAAATAATGAATACCTAAAAAAAAAATTATATATCTTCTTTTATTTAAAAAACAAAACAAAAAATTGAGAAATACAACTTAACTATAATTTATTCTTCTCAGAAATTTCATTTATTATTTTTAAGAGGGAATGTGTGTGTGTGGGGGAGGTAAGAAATGTATTTTAAGGAATGTACTCATCTTACAATGTCATGAAAAAAAAATTCTAGATATATTCTGTAATTGTGTTTTCTCTAGGATTTTGAGTAGCTGAGTTTCTTATCCTGAACAAGGTTCTAAACAAAAAGTACCAGATCACACTCATCAACATAGCCCTTTGAAATTATCTATAGTTTTTTTTTTTTTTTTTTTTTTTCTTTAATCAAACCTTGAACACAAGTTAATACTCTTTAGGAAAACCCCCACAAGGGTAGTATTAAGACTTTCATGTAGTTAATTGGCCAATGACAAATATATCTAGAATCTCACGTTACAATTGATACATTTTCCTATGCAGAAATGTAAAGTTTGTTATTGAATTTTCATATCTGATATTTAATGTTATTTATACAATACATACATACAAAAAGAAAATCTGGTATGAAATAACCACACGACTTCCATAATCCACTATTGCACGTATTAAAAGTATTTTTTATTTTTTTTAAGATAATGTGATCAGAAGATATAAAATTGACCTAACAAAGTTGACGCCTAAAAATTTTCCTGTAAGAGAAAGCTGATAGACTTTAAATAGAACTTATATAGCGAGTTAAAAATATATATATATATATAGTGGTGCCTTTTTTTTAAAAACCAATTTCCAAGTTTGTTATAGAATTTCAATATATTGTCTTTATAGTGGTATGAAATTGATCTTTTCTTTTAGCAATAACTTGTCATCTCTGTTTATACCACACACACACATATATATATATATAAACATGTTGAGCTTTTATTATAAATACCTTACTTATCGATTTAGCCATCAGGAGTTTTCCACGGTTTTCTTTGAAACTATAGTACAAGTTGGGTGCCCTTAGAAAGACCCTCTCCCTTTCCCCACAGAAGGTCCTAGGACCTTCATGTAATCAAATGGCCTTACTCCAACAAATTTAGATTTATGTTACAATTGATGCAATTTAGTTTGTCAGAAATTATTTATATCTGACATAAAATGTTTATTTAACACATGCATATAACTATTCACATGTTGAGCTTTTATTATATGTATCTACCAGTGGCGGATCCAGAACTTGACTTTTGGGGGGGGGGCTAAGATTTTTCAAAGTGTTATTCTAGACCAATAAAAAATTTGCAATTGCAATATTCAATTGTAAATGTCAGTGTTTTGGGGGGGGGGGCTTCAGCCCCCTAGCCCCCCCCCCTTAAATCCCTCACTGGTATCTACCTCAGCCTTGCGCTTTACTCGTGTACCAATTAGGACCCCTTCTTTCTTACAGAACAGACTAGAACCTTCGCACAGTCAATTTGCCTTAACTCTAATGCCCATGTCATATGATAGATTTTTGCACAATATTTTACTAAACACAACACAGCAGTGTATGGGGAAGATTCAAGGTCAGCATGTAATCAACTTGTTCAACCATCTTTTGGAAAAGTTGAGCATGTTGTGTCTAGTAAAAAGCTAAACGAAATTGTTCGTGTGATATGGCCATAACACATCTAGGATCTTATTTTAGAAATCATACTTTTTCCCATGCATAAAGTGTGTTACTGAATTTTGATATCTCACATGTTATTTTTACCACACACATACTACCCCCCATAAAAAAGGTTGAGCTTTCATATGTACCTACCTCATTGACCTACTTGTCTAGAATTTTCCATGGTTCTCCTTGAAACTCGTGTACAAATCAGGACCCTTTAGAAAGACTCACTCCCCTTTCCGACAGAAAGTTCTGGTACTTTGATGTAGTCAATTGGCCTCAATTTCAACACACCTAGGATCTTATATTACAATCGTTAAAATTTTTCATGGTCAAATTTAAATTTTGTTATAGAATTCTCATAATTTGACATTGAATATTATTTATAACACATACACACACACACACAGAAATAAAAAATTCACATGTTGAGCTTTTATTATAAACATCTGGAGTTTTCGCTCAAACCTCGTGTTCAAGATAGTACTCCTTAGAAAGACCCCACTTCCTACAGGAGGCACTAGGACTTTTGTGTAATCAATTGGCCTTTATTATATCTGACATTAAGAGTTATTTTTACCACACACACATATCCCCCCCCCCCTCCAGAAAAAAAAAAAAAAAAAAAAACACGCTGAGATTTTATTATAAGTACCAGTTAATGGCTAGGTAAAAACTGAATGCAGCATTCATCATTTGAAAAATTCATTTGTTTCATATACTATTTCCTACAAGGCAAGTTTTTCATATAATTACCGTAAAAACCGGCAGATGAACCGCTACAGATACAAAAAAAAAAGTTGTATTTTTTCTATCTGCAGCTCTTACGCAATTTTTTTTTCTTTTCCACCCTCCTCCCTTGACACATTCTGAACTTTTCTCCAATGGTGTGCAAGAGAGGGAAAAATGGCAATTTTCAAATTTTCATTCACCTTACATTTTATTTAACATTTGGCCTAGACAGCATATTATAAAGCTACAGTTCAAATTTCATGAAAATATGTGAATGAACAAAAAAGTTACATTTTTATTGGGAATTATATTTATCACGACTCACGTCACCAAAAAAAAAAAAAGTTAAGATTAAGTTTTCTCTTTATTTTGTAGTATTTTAAATTGAGATATGCCATTGAAATTTCTTAATATTTGGTGTTAACGCCCGATAATTCAATTGTGAATATTTTTGAAAGTGTAGAATTATTAGGAAGGGCTTAAGGAGGGGGATGAAGGGGCAAAAAAGAAAGAAAGTTACTGCATTTAAAATTGGTATTATTAGGTTTTAAGTTAAGATAAATTGATTGCAGATATTTTCAAGTGTAAATTTATTAGGAGGGACGGAAAGGTGGGGGTAAAAATGTAGAAAAGGAATGGGAGTTTTGGAGAAAACAATGGAAAACATAGAACGCCTTTATTCTTTTATATTTTGCAGAGTTTCGAATTTCAATTTCCGCTCACATTTTGTACTAAGGATGCTTACCATTATATATCCCGGAATTACGCAAGTTTCGGAGAAAACCTTGGATAAATCAAACACAAATCTTTTTATAAAAATGTTTTATATTATCTTTGTATCTCAGCTTCTAATTAACATAATTTCATAAGTAATGTATCATTTTAAAAGTTATTTGAATTGAAATTGAAGAGTGTATGTTGTAAATCTCTGTCGCCAGAGGGCGCTTTAATGTTTTAATAATTCAATATTTAGAATTCTAATTATGATTAAATTATTTATAACACATCATTTAAAATTTTGAAGACTTTTAAACTTATATAAGTCGTTAAATTCAGTATGGGGGTGTCAGGACCTGAAACGGGAAAAAGGTGCCGCACTCGCCACCGAGCGGGAATTTTGTAAAATAGGATTTTTCAAGGATCACGAAACAGCTGGTCACCGAAGGCGGCTAGTATAAATTAAAAATGAATTTGTTTTCATTTAAACAATCTTTATATTTCTTATATATTATTTTTATTATGAAAGAGCTGGAGCGGATTTCTGGCATCGCACCTTCATAAGGACCGAAATAAAATAGTGCAGCTCTCACGAAGGTGTGGCACTTCTGAAAAACTTATCATTTCATTACCTAAGATTGTGTTGATGCGGCTCATATGCGAATGCGGACGATCTGCCAGTTTTTACGGTATAAGATTAAATTGCTCTTCTGTTTGATATTCATCATTTTTTCGCATGTAACCGCATTTCACAAAACAATTTTCTGGTTTACTAAAGTGGTTATTTCCTGCCATGCTGAAATTGCAAAATGAATAGATGGTCCAGAGACAAAAGCATCCCAATTTTGATCCTCAATGGAAATGGGGGGAAAAAGTTATTTTTGGAAGAAAAAAGTAATTCCAGTTTGTATGCCATATGGAAACGCTTGAGCTTCAGGAGAAAATGTTTACGAGGTCAGGAGAAAATTTTTACAACAATGAATGTGGGAAAATGACTTTTTTAAGCACGATACATGTGGGTTTTGTTAACATTATTTAAATAATATTTGTGCAGGGACCATAAAAATAAAAAAATCAATGTGGGAATGATAGATCGGGGTTTCACTGTAAAGAAAATTTTGAAAAATCAGTTTTTAGAAAATGATAACCGGTTTCAACAGTTGTGAATTTCCTGAATGTGAAAAATGAATTTAAAAACCTGTATTAGTTAGGGTTGTAATAGCGATTAATTCCCCATAGAATAACATTGGCTTTAGCTTTCAGTGATAAGTATAGTTTCAAAGGCTAAAAAAAGTATTTTCTCTATATGTTTATTAAAAAAAAAATTAAAATTCTGAGCACATAAAAGAACAACATTTAAATAATATCATGTAAAATTTTCATTAAAAATTTTTATAAAAATTCAGGCAGCAGGTTCTGGTTTTCGGAGACTTTTAGAAAAGCACTTGACATGATTTCACAAAAACTAATGTATCAGTCTTATTGAAATTTTGTACACTTCTTCGGAATAAAATGTTCTTGAACATTTTTTTTTTTCTTTTAAAAAGGCATTTAAATATTTAGAGAAGTTCTATGCAAAAACAATACATTTTTGATGCATTTTACCCCACATATATCCTTATAAGATCAATTTTAATAATAATAAAATTGTTCGTTCAAGCCCTAGTCAATTCTAATTTGAAAAAATGTACAAAATTTGAATAAGATCAGTGCTTCAGGTTTTAGGAAATTTTGTTGACTACTTTCCTGAAGGGTGAATGGAAATCAGGACATGTCGGCTGAATTTTCCAAATTTTTTAATACAAAATTTAGAATGTATTGTTTAAATATTGCTCTTTTAACTGCTCAAAATTATAAACAAAAAATCTTATTTATTACATTAAAAAAAAAAAAAAGACAAAATATGCTTTAGCCTTTGAACCCATGTATCCCCTTTAAAGCGGTGTTAAAGTATTTAAGTCTTATAATAACAGGAGACTTGGCGTTGGAATATTAAAACCTGAATAAACTACTACGTCATTCCCACCTTTCCCATAATCCTATTGGTTGAACTAAATTCAGTCCATCTCCTATATATACGAGCACTTCTCCAGATCCAGAATTCTTTTTGCACTGAAGACTGTATGCTTAAGGCTACCGAAACAGCTGTATGCATCTCAAGTATTTTTCTTTGGCGTTTCTGACGTAGTAGTTTATTCGGGTTTTAATATTAAAGTCTTCTTCATTTTTGTTAGTATATCATAGTACTCTGTTGTTTTGCCTAGCAAATCATTAGTCACTTATACACAGAACCACACAAAATACATAAAAAAAAGAAATATATATATATCTAGGAATATGTGACATCAATCAGTTTTGAACTATATATGTGTGGGAGGCTGGAAAAAACCATTAACATAAAGAGTTTATTTATCTGATGATTAACCCTTAAATGCCTGATAAATCGATTTAACCGTTTGAGTTCCAAGCAGCGTGATTGCGCTGTTGAGATTTTACGTCGAGAAAACCCAGTACATTTGTATGCATAAAGTAGTGAATTCTTGTAATCGAAATTGAGAACACAAATTCCTTTGCCAAATCATTTTGAAACACATGGTGATTCGATGATGGTGATTATGATGGTGATTCGAAACCCGAATCAGAGTATCGATACTTTTTTCCTGTTGTATCGAAACGTAACAAAAAGATCTTCAATTGTTAAAGATCGTTTATATCTTCTCTTCTACTTTTTTTAAAGCCGCCGCAGTATATGTAAGTGAGATTAACTCTAGATTTTATTGTTTTTAAATGATTTTACAAAGTTTAAAGCAAAAATTTTTCAGTGTATTTTTATATATATATTTTTAATAAATTTACGAAGAAAGAAAGGGTAGGGCATAATAGTCATTCCTTCAGTACACATTTTTTTCATGTATCGTGATTTAATTAGGTGCATTCAGTGATTATTTATTTATTTATAATGCTTGCGTAGCAATCTACCATCGGAATACTCACCGTTACAGTAAATATTTCATGCATTTTCTGATTCATGCTCCTCGAAATAGGGGTGTCCAGTGATGATTGTTTTTGATTTTAATGCTTGCGAAGCAAGCATACAGCAGCTAGTGTACTGATCGCAGCTTATACAAATTTTCATGCATTTACCGATTCATGCATCGCTAATTAGGGGCCGTCCAGTGATGTTTTTTTTTTTGTTTTTATGCTTGCGAAGCGAGCAAACAGCAGAAAACATAGTGACCGCGGCTCCATGAATTTTCATGCTCCACGAATTAGGGGCGTCCAGTGATGTTTATTTTGGTTTTAATGCTCGCGAAGCGAGCAAACAGCAGAAAACATAGTGACCGCGGTTCCATGAATTTTCATGCTTTTACTGATTCATGCTCCACGAATTAGGGGCGTCCAGTGATGGTTTTTTCTATTTTAATGCTTGTGAAGCGAGCAAACAGCAGAAAACATTGTGACCGCGGTTCCATGAATTTTCATGCTTTTACTGATTCATGCTCCACGATTTAGGGGTATCCAGTGGTTTTTTTTTTTTGTTTTAATGCTCGCGAAGTGAGCAAACAGCAGAAAACATAGTGAAACATAAAGAAAATGTTTCATAATAATGAAAAGTATTGTTTCATGACATTTTGATTCAATTCACGGCATTGTGAAACGATTCACGGTACCGACTCACGAACTGAATCAAAACACCATCATACCACGTGATCAAAACATCGGCAACAGCAATAAGCAATGGGTGCTGTATAGTAAAGCTGTTCCAATTAATTTATATATTAAAGATATAAATTGAAATTTTATCTTATTGTAAATGAAAAAAAGTTTTTTATGAATTTTTAACCAGCTCTTTTTGAGATTGTCTTAAAACTAATATTATGTAGGAAGTGGTTGCTGTTAAGAAACAAATGCAATAATTTTAAGAATGAAAATTATGCGTCCCCTGGGACACGCCACAATAAATTTTCCACGTCCTGTCTTCGATTTTCCACACAATAACAGCATCACTGAATACAACAAATAAATACTCCATCTATCATTTCCAGGCACCTGTGCCGAGACTGCCAAAAAAATCATTCATGAAACGCCACAGCTAACAAGACATATAAAAAGGTATTTCAGCAGTTACTTGTGATTAAATATAATTTATTTTGATCAGCGATGAAATATCTATATTTTAGAAACAAGCCGCAAGAATGTTAAATTTTATTTGACAATCAACCACAAAAATGTGCAAGTTTCATTAATTGATTTTTAAAAATTGACATTTTACAGAGTCTATGCAGAAGTTTTTTTAAACGAAAACAGACAAATTTATATTTAAATTATCAAATTAATTCATATTTCGAAATACTCACCCGATTCTTGTGTAGAACTGCTAAATAATTGAGTAATGAAAAACTATACAACTTGAAAAGTAAAATACTTACAAAAATAAATAGGACAATCCAAAGTTTTCGCAATTCCTTTTCTTCTTAAGCACTTCTGTTTATTATATACTAAAGCTGTCTCAAATTATTCCAGCATAATAGCCCTCATTCAGCTTCAAATCCTTGTGAATACTATCCAGCTACATGGCAATTGATTTTTCTTAGTCATTTTCGTTCAATTCTTGAAAAAGTATTTTTGGAGGGAGCAGACACAATATACATAAATCCGAAAAAGAACCTAATTTGTTACGTCAATACATCAAAACTAACATAACAAATCAGTTCTCATTCAGACAAAGCCCACTTTAAAAATTAGAAATTCTCTTTATTCTTCATCTGGTCAGGCTTTCGTTACAGATAAAATCTAAAAAAAAAACTAATGAGCTAATCGAAGTACAAAACTTTATATTACTTACAGTTATACAAAAATCAATATTCTATATATTTATTTCTAGCGAAATTTTTAAAAAGTAAATAAAGTGATTAAAAAATAATTACACTACTGTTAATTTTCTGAATGCAAATTCGGGCAGCATTTTAAATAACACTGCTCTGCAAAAAAAAATTGTGTCCTGATACCATTCCCGCTGATTATTATGTAAAATGACATCCTGAATCCAAATATGATCCTTATTTTGCCCAAACTAAAATTTAGTAGATAGAATAATAATAAAAAAAGGGCCTAATTTCATATTATCTAGAATGATTAAGAAATTAATGTAGCCGCTTTTTTACTCTGTTACTAAATACATAGTACTCATATAAAGCCAGACCTTGATATAGGGTATATAAATATAAAATTCTCAAACGTTTAAACATATAATTTCATTTTTTAAACTCTCAGATAAAAAATAAATTATAAAAATAACAAATTTGTATTTTAAGTAAAATATTGTATAAAAATGAAAACAATGCATTGAAATGACTTATTGATATAAATTATTAAAACACATTCCACTTATATTTATAAATTTTTTTACTCCCTATATTAGAAATGTTAAATAAAAGATTTCCATGCAAAGTACACATTACATAATCAATTTAAATTATTTTTAAGATTGTTTCTTCAAATAAAGATGAACTTGGCAAAATTTTCAACATAAAAAATAAATAAAATATGATTAATGAAAATAAAATTTTGTAGGTAATTGTTTACAAAAGGTAATTATACAATCACATGGTCATAAAAACTTTCATTGAAAATAGTCTCTTTCCTTTGTTTTTAAACTTTAGGTTATAGAACACGAAATATATATACATATTTACATACCCCCCTCTTTAAATCTACATGATAATGCATGCAATAATAATAATCAGCAACAGATTTACTTAGGAAACTATACAATACACTATGTAGTTAGGTTTTTTTTTTTTTTTTTCTTTTAATTGATAAATAAAATGACATCTTCTACTTTTCAAATTATTAATTTGAAGGAAAATATATCGATTGCAAATTTAAGATCGATTGCTAAGTTTAAAGTACAATTTATTGCTTTGACAGAATAATCTCATAAATTATTTATGCATCAAGCATAAATAATTCATTCAATTGCTTATATTATGTCCAGATTCGTCTATTTTTAATTTAGTTTTGTCTAGTGAAAGGAAAATTTATAAAAAGTAGGAAAAACAACGATCCTTCCTGCAAAATTTACTACGGCCAAATTACTTAATAATTCAAGTCATTTGTAAAAGCAATAAAAATATAACTACAAAATAATATATAAAATGAAAGACGTAAATATCTCTTTAATCGTTCGCACTAAAAACCATATTTACATATTTTAATCCCTGGCAATATTGTTTAAGAATTCTAATGAAAATTTAATAAGACATTTCAACATTACACTCAAAATACCAAAAACTTTCTTTTCTCATGCAGAAAACATTTTTTTTTTATGATTGCATGACAAACGTAAACAAGACCTTTCAGATGTAGATTTAAAAGGCTTAGCAATCCTGTCAGTTTTGTTATGCAGTTTTTAAGCGAAATTTGATTGAAGGATCTTCAGTAAGACTATTGGAAAAAATCGAAACATAATAACTTATATTTACCTTGCTTATTTATCAATATTCATTCAATTTAAATTTAATATTACGTAAATATTTACTCAACAACATTCATCTAGCTCGCTTACCTTAGGAGCAGAAAACAATGATGGATTCTTCAATTCCTGTTCTTTATTTCTCTTCAAGGCTTTCCTATATCCTGTGTCGCACCCATACACAAAACATATTCTAGAGCTGGACATATTGCGATCAAATAATTAATTTAATATTTAAAAAAATGTAACTTTCACGAAGATGCTAATACAAAAACGGCATAAGAACTCACATCAGCGCCACTATGCGGTGGTTTGCGCGTTAGGCCCATTTTTGCGGGAAATCGCCGTAGAGGAAATTCCTCCTTCTCTCTACCTTCATGGTCGTGGAACAATGCGTCCAGTCTCATGGACCGGTCTGGATCAAAGTCGGCCAGTGTAATGTGCTCCATGGACCGGTCGTGGATCAAATTGCCCAAGAATATTTCCCGAGTCATTTGATCCATTTACTGATACATTACTGTGATTGGCCGTTGGTTATTGCTCTGGTTCCGCCGTCTATTGGTCCTTACAAACACGAATATGCATACAAGCTTTTTTTTTTGTGTGTGTGTGTGGTAAATAACTGTGTAATTGTTTTAGAATTATAAATATATTCATGCAATGGATTGAAATATAATACAATAATGCAAATTAAAATTCACCGAATATTATTTAAATTTAATAAAATAAAATTTTTAAATGCTCCCTGCTAACAATTTTTTAATTTTGAGTTTAACAAAATATTTTAAATATGTTTTGTACTGCTTTGTTAATTTATCGATGAGTTAATTTGTATAAAATTAAAACCTTTTAATGTTTGAATACTAAATATTTGCATTAAATTTTAGCATTCAAACATAAAAGTAATTAACAATATTTAAAAATCAATATTTGATTTGTATTTAAATAAAAAAAAAATCATAAATATATTAATCATTTAAAATATTATTGATTGAAATCATAATTAATTGAATTTAACAAACCAATCAATGAAGTGATAATTTAAATAACTGCATTTTTTTTTTTTTTCTAAATAATTGATTTAAATCAAAATTTAAATTTTATAATTCTTTGGCAATGTGTAATAGTTTCATATTTCTTACCTTATATCATAATAATAAAACTTGAACCTACTTTTTATTTACATCAAACATTTGAATGCTAAATATTTGCTTTAAATTTCAGCATTCCAACTTAAAAATATTTAACAAAAATTAGCTTGATAATCCATAAAATATTACTTAAAATTGTTAACAATATATCGTTAAAATACAATAATGCATAATTGAGGGGAAAAAAAAAAAAAAAAAAAAAAAAAAAAAATTGCTGGAAAATTTTCTAAAATTAAAATTTTATCGTTATTATTATTTTTTTAATAATTTTCGAAAAAGAATTATAAAATTAATATTACTGTATCTCAGTGCATATGTACCCAATTATGCAGAATAGAAAAAAATAGATATCCATCTATCTTTTTCTTATTCATAGTTAAATTACACTTTTAATTAATGATTTAATTTTTTCTTTAACTTATTTAATTCTGCAATATTTTAGAGCTAATTTCAAACTAAGCCTACAGATGGCAGCACTGATTTTGATCCAATAGAGGGATCGAAGTTGTCCAGCCTCTGCTTTTGACCGGTCGTGGATCAAATGTCTCAGGGCTCAGTTGGATCGGTCGAAGTGTTCCAGAAGCTGGACTCACCCTCTGATCCTTTTATTGCATCAAAATCAGTGCTGCCATCTGTATGCTTAGTTTGAATTTAGCTATGAAATATTACAAAATTTAATTTATTAAAGAAAAATTAAATTCATTAATTAAAAATTTAATTTAACTATGAAAAAAAAAAAGATAGATTCATATCTATATTTTTCTATTTTGCATAGTAGCGTACATATGCACTGAAATACAATAATATTAATTATATTATTCTTTTTAGAAAATTATTTAAATAAAAAAAAATAATAAATAATAATAATAATAATGTTTAAATAATAAAATTTTAATTTTAGAAATTTTCCAGTTAAATTTTTTTAAATTATTTCCCTCAATTATACGTTATTGTATTTCAACAATATATTGTAAACAATTTTATGTATTATTTTGTGGATTCATTATCAAGCTAATTTTTGTTAAATAATTTTAAGTTGGAATGCTGAAATTTAAAGCAAATATTTAGCATTCAACCATGTGATGTGAAACAAGTAGGTTCAAGTTTTATTATGATCTAAGGTAAGAAATATAAAAGTATTACACATTGCCAAAAAATTATAAAATTTAAATTTTTGATTTAAATCATTTATTAACAACAAAGCAAAGCAACAAAAAAAAAAAAAAAAAAAAAAAAAAAGATTTTAATCGCAATTTTATTTTAAATTGCGAGTATTTTAAATATTTATATATTTCTTTTCTAAATTTATTTAAATAGGAATTAAATATTAATTTTTAAATGTTTTAAATATTATTAAACTAGCAGGTGACGCCCGCTTCGTTGGTCCCTATCTTTAAATGAATCACTATAACTACTGAATTCTCAGAATTGCATTAATTTTTATCACGTGAAAAAAAAGAGAAACAAAATCTGATTAGGAAAAAGTCGCACCGGGTTTTCACTGCCTAAGGAAAAAAATCCCAAAATATTATTTTCCCCCTTCGCCCCCCCTCCCGTCAATCCTAATAATTTTACAAATTCGAAAATATCCGCAATCGATTTGTAAGTATCAAAAACCTCAATGCATCAGTTTTGAACGATCTATCTCTATTTTTATTTTTTTGCCCCTCCGCTCCCTCCCCCTTTCCCGCCCCTCCCAATAATTTAAAAAATTCAAAAATATCCGCAATCGATTTGTAGGCATCGAAAACCTATATGTACATATTTTGAATGATCTAACTCTATTTTATTTTGTTTGCCCCTCCGCCCCCCCCCTTCCCGGCCCTTCTAATAACTTTACACTTTCGAAAATATCCCCATTCGACTTGCAGGCCTCTAAAACCAATCTGTACCAATTTTGAACGGCCTAATTGTATTTCTATTTGTTTTTGCCCATAGCCCCCCCCTTCCCGCCCCTCCTAATAATTTTACAAATTCGAAAATATCCGCAATCGATTTGTAAGTACAGAAAACCTTTATATACCAATTTTGAACGATCTATTTTTATTTTTTTGCCCCCCCCTCTCCCCTTCCCCCTTCTCGCCCCTCCTAATAACTTTACACTTTCGAAAATATCCCCATTCGACTTGCAGGCCTTTAAAACCTGTCTGTACCAATTTTGAACGGCCTAACTGTATTTCTATTTGTTTTTGCACATAGCCCCTACCCCTTACGGCCCAACCCCCCTTCCCGCCCCTCCTAATAATTTTACAAATTCGAAAATATCCGCAATTGATTTGTAAGTGTCGAAAACCTCTATAAACCAATTTTGAACGATCTAACTCTATTTTTATTTTTTTGCCCCCCTTTCCCCTCCCCCATTCTCGCCCCTCCTAATAACTTTACACTTTCGAAAATATCTCCATTCGACTTGCAGACCTTCAAAAATCTATCTGTACCAATTCTGAACGGCCTAACTGTATTTCTATTTGTTTTTGCCCCTAGCCCCCCCCCCCTGCTGCCCCACCTGGGGGCTGAATTTCTAAAATTCCAGAAATTAGTTTTTTTAGATAATTGCATTAGCTATATTTTAGAGCAAAATTTCACGCATATCTGTTTTTTTGTTTGAGGTATATAGGATTATGTTAAATCACGTTTAACGCATGTGAAATCACGTTTCGCCCCCTACCCCTCCCCCCTTGGGGACCGAATTTCAAAAACTCCAGAAATCGATTTTTAGACATTTGTATTAGCTATATTTTAAAGCAAAAATTTTATGGATATCTGTTTTTTTGTTTGAGATAGGAAGGATTTTGGGAAATCACGTTTTGCACCCCCCCCCTCTCGGGGGGCGAATTTTGTAAAATCGCTTGCGGCGTTGAGTTTCTCGGGTCGTAAACATTAACCGTGCCGAATTTGGTCCCGATCGGTGAAACTGCCTAGGATTCTATAGCGGACAGACAGACACACAGACAGACAGACTCTGCTCTTTTATATATATAGATATTTTTATGTTTGAATGCTGAAATTTAAAAGCAAATATGTAGCATTGATGTAAATAATAAGTAGGTTAAAGTATTATTATGCTGTAAAACATGTAAAAGCCAAAAAGCTATAAAATTTAAATTTTGATTTAAATCAATGATTAAAAAGAAAAAAAAAAAATAATTATAATTTTTAAATCATGACTTAATTCAATTGGTTTGTTAGATCCAATTAATTATGATTTCAATCAATAATATTTTGAATGTTTAATATATTTATGATTTTTTTAAATTTAAATATGAATTAAATATTATTAAATATTTTTATGTTTGAATTCTCAAATTTAATGCAAATACTTAGTTTCAAACATAAAAATATTTTATAAAAATTAACTCATCGAGAAATTCCCAAAGTAGTACATAAACATACTTAAAATATTTTTAAAAATTCAAAATTAAAAAATTGTTAGCAAGGAGCATTTTAAAATTTTATTTTATTAAATTTAAATAATTTTCGATGAATTTTAATTTGCATTTTTGTGTTATATTTCAATACATTGCATGTATATATAATTCTAAAACAATTATACAGTTATTTAGGAGAAAAAAAAAGTTTTCATGCATAAAACATTTTATGGAATTCGCATTTGTAATGACCCATAGATGGCGATTCTCGGGAAAAAATCAATGGTCAATCATAGCAATGGATCGGTCAATGGATCAAATGTCTCAGAAAAATCTTTTGGACGATTTGATCAGTGTTGTGCACGAACGCGTTCATTTGAACGCGTTCATTTGAACGCGTTCATGAGCTTAGCTCAAAAATTTTGAGTTTTGAGTTGAACTTAGCTCGTTTTTTAAATAATGAACTTGAGTTGAGCGTAGTTCGTTTTTTACACGAACTTGAGCGTGAAAAAGCAATTCAAACTCAAACTCATATTAAATATTTCTGTCTGAAATATGAAAAGTAAAGTAGAAGAAGAAAAGGACAGAAAAGAAAATAACTGTGCAAAATGGATTCCTGAAAAAAAGAGGCATTTGGGAAAAAAGGCACCATAAAAAGGGGCACCCGGAAAAAAGGACACTTTTGCAATTTGCATTTCACAAAAACAATAAACATCAAATAACGAATTTAAAGCGTGATTTTTCATAATACATTTTTAGAAATTTCAATCAATTAAATTCGTACCATTTTTACTTAGTATATACCTGGGGAAAGGGGGGGGGGGGTGTCTAGGAGCAGACAGAAAGCGAATAATTGTTTTTATATCACTTTCTTATTTATTTTAATTAAACTTTGTCTAATAGTCACTTGCCGTTTATGAAAAAAATAAAGTGTCACACATACTTCGGGGGCTGAAGATGCGGGGGAGAGGAAATTTTTTTTATATCATCGACCTGGGATCGAACCCAGCACTTCCTGTCTAGCAGCTCTGAAGGCATTTGCACATATATTAATTTGCAATTCGAGTGTAATATTATAGTGATATTTAATTACATTTAAAGTTTTGTGGAAATTATGTTATCAAAGAATGGCAAAATTTCGTTGCGTATTTTACGAAATATTTATAAATTGTCTGTATTTTATGGGATGCAATTTTTTTATATAATTAATTAATTTATTATTTAATAAATATTTACGATTTTGAAAATATTTTATATAGATTCTGTATATTTTTAGTTACGAGAAACGATAACCATATAACATAAATAACTTTTCGAAATATTTAAGGCAGCGTCTAATGGAATAATCATCATTTTTGTAAAATTCTAATTTTAGTTTTAGGAGCTATCTAAGATGAAAATGGCAATAAAAATTTCCCGCTTTCATATAGTTGAATAGTTATTTCTTAAAACAAATAAAGAAATAAGTAATAATTATTTGTTTAATAAAACAAATAAATAAATAAGTAAAATTTGAAACCATATAAATATTATGATGCGCATTATTAATACAGCATTTCCCCCCGTTCTTTGTATGCCCTGACTAAAATTTGAAGGAATCTAGAATCTACATTCGTTCTTCTTGGTCAAAATGTTTTCGACATCATGTGGTTTTCTTGGAACTATAAGCCGAATCCAATGTATTGAGAATTGTGACTGGTATACGCCGATTTGTCTGTGGGGGAGATTTGTTGTGTGGGCAATTCTGGTACACAAAAGCAATTGCCTAAAGCCCTTTCCTTTTTTCATTGATAAGAAGAATAGTTAATGGTTAAAATGAGCGTTAATCGCATGGGAATAAAAATCACACAAAGTCGTTTGCTTTGCAACGTGGTAGGTCTTGTATAAGATAAAAATAAATTACTTCTTTGCTTAAATGTGTATTTTTAATATTAAGTTCTTAATTTAATGATTTAATAGAAATAAATCTATAAGATAGTAGAAATAAAGTCATATATATATATATATATTGAAAACCTTTTCAAACATTGTATTAGATGAAAATAAGCGTCACATGAAGTACTAGAAAAATTATGAATAAGTCCATGAGGCAATTAATAAATTTTAATAACAGGAGACTTAGCGTTGGAATATTAAAACCCAAATAAACTACTACGTCAGAAACGCCAATTTTGCATTTCCAATATTTTTCTTTGGCGTTTCTGATGTAGTAGTTTATTCGGGTTTTAATTAATAAATGTTATTGAAATGCTAAAAGTTTTATGATGTTATATAATAATAATAATAATTGAAATTAATTTTTATTTTCCCTCCATTTTCGGCTTTTACAATCAATTTTTTTTTTTCTATTTTATGATAGATGCGATATATATTGAACCGCAGTGTACTATGCATTTAGAATTGCATAAATGCATATTAAAACATATATTTAAAAAAATCCACTGTTCCAAGTATTTTGACAGTAAAATAAGGAAGCAAATATAGGTCGAAAAAAAAAAAAAAAAACAGTTTTCCATATAAAGCTTTAAACGTTAAGTATTAATATTTAGGTAAATGTAATTAAATTCATGTTATCAGTCATGTCTTTAAATTACTAGGAAGGAAGACAATGTCATCCAATCTCTTCATTTAAAAGCTTAGATTCATTAGTAAAGAAAAAAACAATCTTCGGAGAAAACATTTTGTGAATAAAAATTAATGCAAATTTTACCTGCACCCGACCAGCAAAGCAGGTAATAAGCGATCACCAGACCCGATGCGTTTCTCTCTTGTGAGAAATGCGTCCTCTCTTGCGATTAAAAAGGTAGAAAGTATGGATCCCGGAAAAAAGGGCACGGAAGAAAGGGCACCGATAAAAAGGGCACCCGGAAAAAAGGGCACTTTTCCAATTCGCAAATCGCAAAATAATAAATATCAATTAATGAATTTAAAAAATGACTTTCAAACTACATTTTTAGAAATTTCAATTGATTTGGTACAACATTCATTTAGTATATATCTCGGGGAAGAGGGGGGTGGGGGGCAGGAGCAGATCGAAAGAAAATAATTGTTTTTACAAAAACTCTAACCGATTTTAATGAAACTTTGTATAATCACGTACAATTTGTGAAAAAAATGGCAGTAAGTCTCAGGCAAACTTGGGGGGGGGATTAAAGAGGGGGGGGCAGAGGAAAATAAAATTATCTTTTATAGCACCGTTTTACCGTTTTAATGATATATTCTATAATTATCACTTACTTTTTATGAACATCACAATGAGTGTATTACACATCTGGGGGGGGGGGGGCGCAGATAAAAGTAAAAAATATTATTCTTTAAACTACCGTATACTCGATTAAAAATAAAAACTTTGTATATATACAACTTCCTGCTTATGAAAATTACAGTGAGTCTACACATATCTGGACGAATTGCTACGGGGAGGGGGGGGGGGCAGAGTGAAGAAAATATTTGTTTTTATATCACCATGCTACATATTTATATTAAACTTTGTACGAGTATCTTTCATTTTATTAAAATTATAGTGAAAGTTACCTATAATTGATAAAGGGGGGGGGGGGGTACTGGGGCAAATGAAAAATAAAATAATCTTTTTAAAAAACACTTATTACCGTTTGTTTTATTGTTTTATTTGCATTTTGTGTAAATATCAGTTACTATTAATGAAAAATTACAGGGAGGTACTCAAAAATTCAATGTATGATTTAAATCTGTAAAAAAGTTGCTCAAAAATGAAATTTCTTCTTTTAATCTGTCTCTTTTGTCCATCCACCCCCTCACGTAGAAATAAAAAACTTACGCTTTCGTTGATGATTAGCATGAGTTTTACAAGGAGAAATTAAGAAAAGTGCCCTTAGTATTTGATACTTACGCAAAATGCAAATAAAACAAACGATAATAAATGTTGTTTAAAAAGATTATTTTATTTTCCATCTGTCCCCCCCTACCCCCCCCCCCCCCTTATAAACTTTAGTTAACTTTCACTATAATTTTAATAAAATGAAAGTGATAGTGGTACAAAGTTAGTAGGTAGCATGGTTATATAAAAACAAACATTTTCTTCACTCTGCCCCCTCTTAGCAAATCGTCCAGATATGTGTACACTCACTGTAACTTTTCATAAGCAGAAAATTGCGTAGATACAAATTTTTTTTAAATCGACAATGCGGTAGTTTAAAGAATAATATATTTTACTTCTATCTGCGTCCCCCTTGTCCCCCCCGCCAAATGTATAATACCCTCATTTTGATCTTCATAAAAGTAAGTGATAGTTACAGAATATGTCATTAAAATCGGTAAAATGGTGATATAAAAAATATTTTATTTTCCTCTGTCCCCCCTCTCTTTAACCCCCCCCCCAAGTATGTCTGACCTTACTGTGATTTTTTTCACAAATTGTATTCTATTATACAAAGTTTTTGTTTAAATCGATAATAGTGTAGTTTAAAGAAGAATATATTTTATTTCCATGGGTTCTCCCTTGACTCCCCCCCCCCCCCCCCCCGCAGGTATATAATGCACTCATTGTAATCTTCATGAAAATTAAGTGGTAGTTATGGAATATATCATTAAAATCGCTAAAATGGTGATATAAAGAATCACTTTATTTTCCTCTCCCCCCTCTCTTGTTTAACCGCCCCCCTCCACCCCCCCACCCCCCCCCCTCCCCCACTAAGTATGTCTGACACTTACTGTAAATTTTTAATAAATTATACGTGATTGTACAAAAAAATTTTTGATCAATAATAGAGTAATATAAGAAGAATATATTTTATTTTTATCTGCCCCCCCTTGCTCCCCCCAGGTATATAGTACACTCACTGTGATCTTCATAAAAAGTTAGTGATAGTTATAGAATATATCATTAAAGTAGGTAAAACTGTGATATAAAAGATAATTTTATTTTTCTCTGCACCTCCCTCTTTAACCCCCCACCCCTAAAGTTTGCCTTACACTTACAGTAATTTTTTCACAAATTGTACGTGATTATACAAAGTTTCATTAAAATCGGTAAGAGTTTATGTAAAACAATTGTTTTCTTTCGATCTGCTTCTGCCCCCCCTCCCCCTCCCCCCATCTTCCCCGAGGTATATACTAAATTAATGTTGTACCAAATCAATTGAAATTTCTAAATGTGTAATTTGAAAGCCATTCTTATATATCATTATTTGATATTTATTATTTTGCGATTTGCGAATTGAAAAAGTGCCCTTTTTTCCGGGTGCCCTTTTTTCCGGTGCCCTTTTTTCCGGTGCCCTTTTTTCCCGGATTGCTACCAAGAATATAAAAATTTTTTCCCAAAGGAATAAAATCCATATGAGTTTGAGTTACTTTTCCCGCTCAAATTCATGAGGAAACGAACTTTGCTCAGCTCAAGTTCACAATTTAAAAAACGAGCGAAATTCAGCTCAAAACTGAAAAAGTTTTAATTAAACTCATGAACGCGGTCCTGCGCAACACTGATTTAAAACAACGGAACCTCTAAATGATAGAATTTGTTTTCTATTAATAAGTTCTCATGCCCATAAACAAACGTATTGAAAATTTGAGAATAAAAAGCCATGCAAAAACAGTGGGTACACTATTCAGAAGTCTTTGCTAAATAAATTTTTACCACAATTAAATTAATAAGTTATAATTAAGAATTATAAGTTAATAAGTTTAATAAAACGTAAAATTAAAAATAATTTTCATGGTAATTAGTAATTTTTGAAAAAAAAAAGGGGGAAATTACCTATGAAAGTGTTCACAGAGGATAAGATCTATTAAAAAAAAAAAAAAAAAAATGTACGTAAAAATGAACTTATAGTGAGCTTCGCTCGTTTTTAAAAATGAACTTGAACTGAACGCGTTCATTTCTTTCAGACATGAGTTTGAGCGCGAACTAACTCGTTTTTTACACGATGAACTTGAGTTTGAACTAGTTCGTTTTTTTTGTGAACTTGCACAACACTGGATTTGATGCACGACCGGTTCACGGGATACATTCCACTGAACGACTCTGATCGAGATCGGTTCGCGTATCTCCATTAGTTTGGCGCGTACAGCCAATCCTGGCGAATTTTCGTAGCTAGCGCCAAATCCTCTCTCCCGCGAAGGCGCGAAGCAACCCTTCTTTCCACTTCATTCACGATTCGTGGATGATTTGAACAATTTTCTTCTTCTTTATTTTTTTTTCAAGAGAATAAACTATTAAAAATGTGTCAATGGAGTCTTAGGATAGTAATTTTTAAATAATATATTTAATGCCAAAATTTATTAGAAATCTTACGCCCTTTAAATTTAACTTAGCAAGGTTAATGAAAAAATAAAATGTTAATATTCTAATTAGGTTTCCACTTATAAATTTGATCAAGACTGGAAAGTTTGAATGAAATTAATAACAGCCTTGAATTTTTATTTATTTTTTAATAATTGTATGCACTGTAAGTGAACGGGGAGTTAAGGGGGGCAGTAGCCCCTCTCACACACGATTGCATGTTCAATAAAACTGTTCCTAAACCTATTTTATATTATTTTAAAAGAACGTAAACTTTATTATCTTACGCTATTGATCTTAAGATTTAATGTGCAATCTATCATTATAGTATTGAAATGCAGTGTAAGAAAAAAAGTCGTGTGAGTGACACACCAGATGATGATTATTATTATTATCATTATTTAGTTTCTTTACCCGTATATTGTAAGGAAAGTTTTATTTTTGATTCAGATTTTCAAAATTTAGTTTTTGCTACATTTACATGTTTAAGTATCCTGAAACTAAAAATAGGGTTTTTAGCGGTTGCCTGAATGCGTCTGTGTGTTTGTTATCACCATAACTCAAAATAGATATTAGCTAGAAGTTCGAACTCGGATGAAAGATTAAATAATTCGTGTACAGTGACTAAGAAAAGAATTCAAGTTCATTATGTCTATGTGCGAATTTTCTGGTAGATACAATTTAATATCTTTAGATGGAGCAAAGCAAAATATATATACATATATGTATACATATACATACATACATACATACATATATATATACATACATACACAATGTTGAGCTGTAAAAAAATTTGAATAGATTAAGATTTTTTTAAAGTTAAATTCCTAAAATATAGTATGTAAATGAAATATTTTACAAAGATTATAATAATTATAATTATATCAAATCCAAATCTAAAATTTCATGTTTTCTGTTATTTATTTATTTATTTATTTTTTTACCTTTATAAAATAATATTGTAATAAAATTAAAAAAAAAAAAAAAAAAAAACTCGGTTACCAAACACTTAAATGCATTGGGAAAAACTCTGAAAACAGAATTAAAATTAGTAAAATAAGTATTAAAATTAAATAAAGTAAAATACATCTTTATTTAACTTAAATTTAAACCCATAATATATTTTTAAAAATATTAATTAATTATTTTTTTTTCTTCACATTATAATATTTAATTTTACAAAATAATATATTTCTGCAAAACATACTGGTAAAATAAATTAATAATTATATACAGTAGAACCTCGATTATCCGAAGTAATTGGGAGCGAACTCACTTCGGATAATCGAAATTTTCGGATAATCGAGAATTCATCAATAATCATCTAAAATATTTATCAGCACTCGTAGTTTGGAAAGGATGGCTTGCATACAAAAGGAATGTGGAAAAAAAAAAAAAAAACTTTAAAAATGCATGTTTGTTAAGAGAAAATTTTGGATGATAGTAGAAAGTGAAAAAAAAAAGTGAAGAAGAAACCGACTTCGGTTAACGGAGAGTTTCGGTTAATCGAGGTGAGTTTCGGTTAATCGAGGTTCGGATAATCGAGGTTCTACTGTAGTCTATTATTTGGTAAATTATTCTGTTCATTAAATTTCTATTAAAACACTATCCTACTTAAATACCAGTATAAAAGTTTCACATTTTAAAGATTTTTCTATTTTTATTTATTTTTTTCTTTTAAATCAAATCTATACCTAAAAAATAATAATTGTTTCTTTCTTTCTTTCTTAAATTTAACAGTAGGGAGGAGGCATGAATATAACAATAAAAGCTACTATAGAAGAAGAAAAAAAAATTCTCCTTAACTTGTATAAACTTATTTCTTACATACAATATTGATATAAAATTAAATTACCATGCATCTGCAAACTTTAAATTAAAAATTAATAATACATTGTAAATTTTGTATACACTACTCTAAAAAATATGTCATAACATTTTCAGGAATATTTTTTTGGTGAATTATACTATTCAAACTATTAAATGACATTGAGGTTCAAATGGGATTCAAGGATGTTTATTTCCATTACAAAGGAGGATTTTTTTTTCTTTAATTATTATTATTATTATTATTTTTTTTAACTATCACATTTTTTTTTTTTTTTTAATATAGCCTTCCTACCTAATATCCATAAAACATTAAAAGTGTTACGAGGTAAACTGCTGACTGTAAATTGAGGTAATTTTAATTTTTTAACTAAAACACAAAAAATTAAGTAAAATTACAGTAAGTAATTGTTTTCACTTTGCAAAACTAATCAATTAATCAGTTTAAAAAGTTAAAAGTCGACCAACAATAACAACGATTGATAACCAAACCAGCAACAATAACGATTATTACTTATACTAAATTAAATGATTTTGCCTTGCTTGAAATTACTGATAACACAAAGATTGTTACAGGAACTTGTGTTTGCATTAGATTATAAAAGTCGCAATTCTTTTAGGAAAACAACTTTAAATCAAACTGATTTAAATTCATTTTGTATTATATGAAAAGCTAATCAAGTTGTTCATTTTTTCATTAATTTAATTTAATTGATTTTAGAAAAGTGTGTTTCCGAAGTTAATACAAACTCTTGAAAAACAGTGTCGAATACAATTCGTATTCGACACTGTTTTTCTCTATCTATTAATTTTCGGAATTTCTAAAAACTGTAAAACACGTCTTCGACAATTTTTACAGGATTTTGTTTAGTTAAGAAGAAAACAAATGTGTATGGTGGGGGAAGGGGGCACAAGGAGTCAGACATGGGCAAATTTTAATTTTGTAAATGTGAAAATTGGGGAGAGGGGGGAATCTTCTGTTTGTTTGATGGAAAGACCTTTTCAAAACAACATTTTAACAAAAAATGTTTTTCTCCATAATTATTCGTTAGAAAAATATGAAAGAAAATTTTCGTTTAAAGTCTCCCGTCTCCCCCCTCCCCCCCCCCCCCCCCCGTCCCTCGTGTTTCGAGAACACCTTGGGAATTCTAAAAGCCTAAGAGAAAAGGAGAGAGGGCTTAATGAGTTTGAAGAATCATTGTTTTGTTTGGAAATAGATGAACCGTTGAACCAAAGAAATTGAACATTAAGTAAAATAAAATAAATCTCTCTCTCTCTCTCTCTTTTTTTTTTTTTTTGTAGAAATTGTTTGTCATTTTTAAAATATACCATATTATGCCTTTGTAATGTTGCGTGTTTCCACCACACAAGAAATATTCTTTCTTAAAGTTTTTTATTTATCACTTTTCATAAAATTTTAAAATTTCATTTAGTTTGTTATTTTGCTCGAAGTAAAATGTAATATGGTGTGACCTATGAAACAGCACTTTTTGTACAGGGTTATAAACTCATTGCCATTCTCCTTTAATTTTACATTTTAATCATTAGCCCCTAAAAAGTAATGATATCAATACAAAAAACCCTTAACGGGTTAAAAGTTTGTGACGCAGCACTGTGTTTCGCAGCACTGCACTTTATGGCTATAAGAATTAGAAATACGGGTTTTAAAAATAATGATATCAAATTTTTTGTGACGCTTTGCTATTAATTAAAAATTACATAGATTTTCTTATTTGAATTTGCTTTTTTCTTCTATTTATTTTTACAGTGTAAACGCTATTTTCAACATAAAATAATATATAACATTTACTCACCGATAACTTTTCATTCACATCTCTTATAATATTAAAATATGTGTTTTAAAAGAAATGATATGAAATTCCAGCAACGCAGTGAATTTACACTAAATGATTTGTTTTTAAATTCCACTGCAATTATTTTGTTTTGCATATTAAAGTGTATTTGCACATGGAAATATTGCTTTTAATTTTCTGTCAAATATATCACTTTCATTAAGTTTATATTATGTACTGAAATGTATTTATTTCAATGAATTATTTTATCTTTTGCGTCACGCTATCCAAAACTGTAACTAAAATTTATGAAAATGTTTATTTTGTGCCATCTTATCCAAATTAATTGAAAACGCATGCAAATAGATAGTGCGCTGCAAAGAAAACATTTGCGAAATTTTTAGTTGTAGTTTTGGATGGCGGGACGAAAAAGATAAAATAATTCATTGAAATAAATACATTTCAGTACATAATATAAACTTAATGAAAGTGATATATTTGACTGTGTATTAGAAAACTAAAAGCAATATTTCAATGTGCAAATACACTTTAATATGCAAAACAAAATAATTGCAGTGGAATTTAAAAACAAATCATTTAGTGTAAATTCACTGCGTTGCTGGAATTTCATATCATTTCTTTTAAAACACATATTTTAATATTATAAGAGATGTGAATGAAAAGTTATCGGTGAGTAAATGTTATGTATTATTTTATGTTGAAAATAGCGTTTACACTGTAAAAATAAATAGAAGAAAAAAGCAAATTCAAATAAGAAAATCTATGTAATTTTTAATTAATAGCAAAGCGTCACAGAAAATTTGATATCATTATTTTTAAAACCCGTATTTCTAATTCTTATAGCCATAAAGTGCAGTGCTGCGAAACACAGTGCTGCGTCACAAACTTTTAACCCGTTAAGGGTTTTTTGTATTGATATTCTTACAAGGAGATTGTTGGAAGGGCATTTCAAGTCGTGCTATGTGTTTAAAATTCTGTGCTAAATTAGTACACTATATTGTGTTTTTCTATAATATATAGTAAATATACAAGGCTACTACATATTAAATGAAAGCATTTTTTTTTTTTTTTTTTTTTTTTTTTTATGAAGTATTTATGAAGTACAATATTTATGAAGTGTTCTTAGGTTATTCAGTTTTTTAGTTAGTTATTTAGTCTATAGACACATGTCTCACAAGGGAATGATTGTAAAATGGGCGGTTTATAAATATCACTTATCATAATACCTTATCATATTTCATATCACTTATCGTAAATCAGTTTATAAATATCACTTATGTTACTGATAAGAAAAATATTGCTTTGGAACAATGTAAGTTGTAAACTTCGTAAGTTATTCGAAATTTACATTTTTTTTTTCTTTTTTTAAATATGGCAGAACAGAGCAAAATTTCGTTTAAACGTCCATTATGACAAATATGTTGTCGTAAAGATGCCAGACCAATATTTTAAGATATCTTTTTTAACACACTTCATTAAATATGAACATTTGAATTTGAAAACTTTAGTAATTAAAAATTTAAGTTTTCCTTCACATGACATATTAGGCCAATACTTCACACGAACTTGCAATATGGGGATCATTGCGTTGGAAATTAATGTACGAAAACAATCCTAATAAAATTAGTCATTTAATTATGATAAGTTAAATGTATCGAATCGGATAGAGGGTAGCCTTTGAGGTGTGGCATTTCAGTCTGCGATTGTGTTGAGTGTTCTATCATACTCATTCAATTTAATATGACTACATTTTGCTCTTAATAGAAGTTAGTAACAATACATATATGATGAGGAATTGAGCAGAATACATCTATACCGACTTATTTCTTTTGGAAAAGGGAAATAGAATATGCACATAATTATTACTTTGGTTTTTATAACATATTAAGTTAGATTATTTATGAGTACTGAGGAACTAATAGAATAGCATTAATAGAATGATTAATGTTTTATTTTTTTAAATTTTTATGCTGGGGGGGGAGGGGGGAGAGAAATGGACATGTCTGAGGAAGAAATTATACGTAGAAAATTTATGAATTTCAACCATAAAATTTAAAACAAAATATCGACCTTTATTACGATTAAGATGTTCTTTAAAAATACATAATAGTTAAATATTGGGTGAATATTTAGTGAAAATTCAAGCCCTGCTTCATAAGAGAAATATTTTATGAAGTCGTACATCTTAAAAATTTGAATACAAAATGATAATAAAAATAGTTGACATGTAATATTGCGTACTACCGATTTGGTTCGATATGCGATTTAAATCTTACATTAATCATCATAAAAAAAAAAAAAAAAAAAGCGCCGGGTGTTTATTTACACAGATTAAGCGGCGTGAAGTTTCTCTTTGCACTTCCAGATTTGGCGAAAATCGCACTGTCTGGCGAAAAATTGTGAATTTGTGCTGTACGCGCCAACATAATGGAGATACGCAACCGGTTCACGGAACTGGACGCATTGATACATAACCGGTTGGATCGATCCTGGATCTGTCGAAAGCCTGAACCCGCCCTCAGACATTTGATTCATTGCTATGATTGGCTATTGGTTATTACTCTGATTGGCCGTTTTTTTGCTGTATTATTATTTTTTTTTTTCAAATAACTGTATAATTGTTTTAGAATTATAAAACTATGCATACAATGTATTGAAATATAACACATTAAAACAAATTAAAATTCAATAAAATTAAACATAATCTATGCGTCTCATTAATATATTTAAACCAAAGTAACATTTAAAATGAGATAAATAATACAAAAATTTTAAAACTTTAAAAATACATTTTAATTAAAAACATTAAAGTACACGACAGACGTTTCGGCTAGAACACTAGCCCTCCTCAGTGTCAAGCATACAAAGCACAACATTTACAAAAAACTCATAACACATCAGAACAAGATTATATATTCAGGAGGAATAGCTTTAGCCTCGTTCAAGGCAGAAAGTGCAACTTAGTAAAAGCGCCCTCTAGAAAAATACGGGATTCATATATATTAACATTAGAAGCTAAAATTTTAAAGTTGTCATCAAAATCAGGAATATGATCACTATTGAGAGAATGGATTACGAGTTTCGATCTCAGGTGATTTGAGATCGATTAATGTTACTGTAGACGATACAATTTTCATTCAAGAAATAATTATATTCCAAAAAGAGTCGAAATTGATAGGGAACCCAGATATTGAGCTCATTCTTCAAGACGTCTTATGTAATTTTCAATTGTTCTGTGTAATACATTTAACCATTCTGCAATCTCATGCACAAGAAAATTATATTGACAGAAGAATTACAAAAACCAAACATAATGCTATATATTTGTGGAAACCGAAATTACTTTCTTGGAAATAAAACCTGTTTCAATTATCAATGAATTAAAAACAAATAGATAAAATATGTTTTCACTTAAGAACATTTCATATGCAGTGAAAATATGCATTAAAAAAATTGCACTTGTATACGTTTATCTCCATTTTGTATTATTGGATTACAGAATTATGACCTAGATGGTCTTTTTGAACCATAGAATTTTCTTTTCTGACATGAACCCTAGTAATGCACTTTTTCTTTTTTCAGCGATCTTTCCTGGTGTCATAAAGCTGCTTCATCTCAGCGTTTTCCCTCAGAAAGCCATAGATTTCTTCTCTCAAGTTACATTGCAAATTATTGAAGAAAGAAAGAAGACTGGGAAGGTATTTATATAAGATTGTATTAAACGATACAAATCATTTTCAAGATATTACCATTTTTATAAGCCGGGTCCAGTATAGAAGATTACTATCACAATACTTTCTTTTATATTTTCCTGAACAAATTTACGTAACCAAAACACAGTCACCAAATGTTATGCGTTTTCTGTGGGCTCACATCTTAAGCATTTTTTAGCACAGCAGCGCCCCTTATCAATCTATTCTAAAAGAAATTATACAGAATTTTACTTGTACTACAAAAACAAAATACTGTATTGTGAATATTCATTCAATAGATTTTAAGCTAAGACAGTCATATAAATCAATCATGTAAATCATCAATGTATAGCAAGGTAATATTTTAAGTGTCATTAAGAAAGTCAATTTCGTGCCTTACAAATATTTTTTGAAATGCATTTTGTAGAATAGTCTTTGTTAAAAAAAAAAAAAAAAAAAAATCACTAACTTTGTTTAAAATTATCATATATATATTCCCCAATCCCGCGTTTTAAAGGTTGTTGTTTATGATTTTTTTTTTTTTTTTTAAATCCATATTCAAAATTTACTGTTTCGAGGGGGTCGTTCCACAAGGAGCGGAGTGTGATGCCTCTACTACATACACAAAAATTTTATCCTGGTTGATTATTACCATAATGCAAAATATTTTTCCATTTTATAATGACTGGTTAAAAATAATTTTCATCGTTTATACAAATTTTTGTTCTGTGAAACCATATTAAAAAATATGGGAAAAAAAAAAAAAAAAAAAAAAAAAAAAGGACGACAGAGTCACTTTTTGAGCAGTATGCACTAAAATTTGATGGACAACAATTTATGTCAAGATGCGACGAACTATAAAATTACATGCAATTCTATGCATTAGTTCTTGATATAGACCTGAAACACAAAGACAGACATCACTGTCAAAATGCGTTCAGGGCTTCTTAAACGTGTAAAACTGTCAGAAACTGAAAATAGAAAATTTTCATGAATCAAACATTTTATTTATTTATTTATCATTATTATTTTTTTAATACATATGGAAAAAATAAATAAATAAATAAATAAAAATAAAGTGTCGTGTTAACTTTCCCACAAAATTAGTTTTGAGTCAAATTTTTTTACTTTTGTGCAGCAATTACAGAATAGTTTTAATCGTAATATTTTAAATAAAAACAAAATAATATTAATAATGAGATGTTTTTATTTATTTATTTCGAAAGACTGAATACACATCAATATTTTAAAGTATTTTTCTTTCTGGAGGTATAAAATTTACATAATCTTTACGACAACAAAAAATTGTTTGTCACATTCTATATTACAATGTATCAGAGCAAGTGTTAGAAAAATTAACAATCAGATTTGAATAGCAAATTGCGGTGAGATATGGGTTAAACCGAATACTATATGCACTAGATATTTTCAACAAAGAAAATACTTTGTTGTTTTATTTATCCGCAGTATGGTTGCATCTTTGAGGTTGTCAGCTTTTACTTATTTATTTATTTATTTATTTGAATCTTTCTCAAGCATGACTTATAAATGAATATCTTTAAATATACTTTGCAGAAAAAAAAAAAAAAAAAAAAAACCTGAATTGTTTTTTTCTTGAATCAGAACTTTGTAAACGAACATCTCACAATAAATAAATTGTAACAGAATGGTTTGGGTCAAAATAACTAACAAAGATTAACTAACTCGTCCCTTTTCCATTACCCATTATTGAACAGTTAATATTTACTTATTCTCTCTATCACTCTCTCTTTCTGTATATACATATATACCGCAAAATTCCGAGCAAGCACCCCTACCCGATCAAACGTCTCCCCCGTACGATTTTGGAATATTGCCTTTTTTTTTTTCTTTTTTGGTTAAAATTCCGATTAGAGCCCTCCCCCTTCCTTTCTCTGTTAAAACGTCGGAGACCTATGATTACCTATACACCAAATGCTTAAAATCATTGACATTAATGTATTCTCTGATTTTTTTTTTTTTTTTTTTTTTTTTTCCTTAAGGGAGGGGGGACGTTTGCTTGGAAGTTTACGGTATAGGTATATATGTGTAGTTGCGAAAATGTCGATTTTCTTTTGTGAAAAAAATAGTTTGTATAGAAACAGGTAGGTTCTAATCGATGAATGCACCTAATTCAAGGTACATTCACGAAACAGTCCAAAGAAACTGACAACTCAGTAATTATTCTCGAAACGTCTAATAAAGCTGTCACTCGTATCACTAAAGTCACTAATAAATGAATATTCTAGAAATGGTTCGATAGAACAGTCACTTGTTCCACAAGAGTAAAATAAGCAGCGTAAAATACTATACAGAGTAGGAATTTCGCTGACTCACGAAAACAGATCAATCGTTTATAACACAATCTCCAAGAGACAACTGTCTGAACACAACTCATTCTCGACAGTGGATCCGTTGCTATTTATAATTTTTGGTGGCTAGTATTTGGCGTGGTTCTCGGAAATTATCTGCTAGAATTTAATCTAAAATTCCAAAACTCGGTTTCTGTTGAAAACAAAGCTTTGAAATTGCGAGAATTCTAAACTACTATTTTTTGTTTAATTTGGTCATCCAATCGCAAAGTTTGTGGCCAAGGCCGATTTTAATAGAAGTGAATTTAGTATCCTTCCTTTCCAATTTGATATTTGACTGTCAATCTCCTTATACTGCACCAGCACATTTGAGGCATGGAAAGTGTTTAATCTGTTGCAGCAATATGAATTTACATATATTAACTACCTTAATAATGAAATATATTTTTGTATCACTTAGTAATGAGATATATTTTGCATGAGAAGGTTATCATATAAAATATAGGTCCCCCTTATACCAAAATATCTATGATTATCATAAGAGTACTTTATCTCATTATTATTATCCCTATCATTAGGGTGAGGGGGGTTTACCAAATCCTCCATCCTCTATTCACCCTTCTTTCGTTATTCAACATAAGTGAGTCAACATACCCCCTCCCAAGAAAAATAAATAAATAAATAAAATAAATAAATAAAATAATAATAATAATAATAATAATAATAAATAAATAAATAAAATAAAATAAATAATATATAAAATAAAATAAATAAATAAATAAAAATAAAAAATATCCAATAGTTGCCGTGCCCAGTCTTTAATGCATTTTTGTATAGCTGTGTAAACTGTATTAATTTTTGCACACATGGGCTTCAGTGTCTTAGAAATGTATGATAATTTTATTACATTGAAAGCAATGTAATCTTGTTAAAACGCGCTTGAAAGAACCGCATAGAAATTATTTTGTCTGTCCCTGTACACGAGCCATAAACACTATACACCAAAATCGATATTAATTCCATCTTAATTCATAAATATTTGGGCCAAAATTAAATCGATCAGATGATTTTTGAGACCGTTATTACAGTGCAGAGAGACAGAAAAGAGGTATGCCTCTCTGTGCTCGGAAATAAACAATTATTTCTTCTGTTGTTGTTGTTGTTGTCGTGTGCCACTCGGAAATTCCGACCCCCGGTAGTGGAACTAACCGGATTTTTAAGGCATGAGGGGTGCGTCTTCCGTTATTAGGAGCGCCTCATAGAGAGGAAGTACGACTTTAGCTCCAGAAGCTGGTGAAAGATGGCAGAACCAGCCAGACAACAGGAACTCGAATTTTGATCCGGATCAGAGCGAGTTAAACCCATGTTCCGGTACCCCCAGAGGTATAATTTTTGATGGGAACTTGGAGGACTTTGCGACCACGACGGAATTTAACGTGCACCAGTCGCCATTAGCGTACACGACGGTCTTCGGCCGGCTCGAGGACCGAACCCGCAATCTTTCGATCATGAACTCGCTGCACTTACCGACCAGGCTACCGCGGCTGTAATTATTTCTTCTAATCATTAATAATAATTGTTACTGTACCATTATATCATTAATAGATTGATCATGAAAATCATTGTCTTTTCAGACGAGAAATGACTTTTTGCAACTTTTGCTGGATACTGCTAAAGAATCTTCTGAAGAAAGTAAAACAGAAAAAGATGTAAACGATGACATCGTTGAAAACTATGGAAAAGATGAGAATGATCAAATTTTTAAGCAGACAATTTACAAAAAGAAGAGTAAGTGAAATGTAATGCTATTAAGCAATGTAAAGTATCGCATACGAATAACGAAAAATAATGAATTTCATATACTTAAACAATCTAGTGAACAGTCTGTTGCGGTATATGTGCAAAACTTTTGTTTTCCTTGTTGGAAAGTGAAAATTGTGGTTGAAACTCGCGTAGATTTTTTCTTACTATAAAAGAGATAAAACACGACTTTGATGCATAGTTTTAATGTAAGCAAGAAATTAAAATCATGTGGTTCATATAGATTATAAAACATTTTCGTTTACTTGCGTAAAACTGTTAAGCTATTAAAAACTTGTTATAGTGCTTAAAAGAAATATCTGTCTTATACCGTAAGATATCCAAATTCTTTTTGTGGTCTCTCTTTGTAAATAGTTGATTTATGCTGTACGTACGATTTTCAATAGAACACATTCTACAGTAAACTTAAATATCATGTACCAGGTTTAAGACATTCTAAAAATATTTATGAATTTGAGTACAACTAAAATGCTCTTGGAGAAATTTCCACTTATAACCCATAATGTTTCTGAATATTTTTGTATTGTCTGTAAACCATTCATTAATGTCATTAAAACCACATAATACAGAAATTATGCTTTTGTGCATCTGAATAATGTATATTTTTTTTATGTTACATTTTGTGCAGTATAAAGATATTAAGGACCGGTTGGAAAGCGTTTATAATCTATATGAAATGTATGATTTTCTTCCTTGTTTTTAATTACTTATAATTCTTTCTAGAAATGTGCGCATGGTAGACCAGTACACTTACATTTTTATTTTCGCGTGCATTTAACTTTTTTCTTATAGCATTTTAATGCAGAAATACAATCATGTTAACCCTTTATTTACCGATGGCACGTTAAAGTATCATTAGTTTAAAAACCGTATAAACCAGAATTTATAGCAGAAATGTCGAAGATATTTACACGAATAGATCCTATATACCTTACTTTAATCTCACTAGAAG
Organism: Salticus scenicus; assembly: GCA_963930645.1. Classification (NCBI taxonomy): domain Eukaryota; kingdom Metazoa; phylum Arthropoda; class Arachnida; order Araneae; family Salticidae; genus Salticus; species Salticus scenicus. The sequence goes on from OZ005648.1 coordinate 218,974,849, forward strand.
GCACTAGACACTACAAGAAGCCGTTTCTGTTCCAGAAAAGATTTTATAGAGTGCTCTCGCTGTTTCTGCTTGGCATTTTTCACGATCTTTACGCGTATTATAATTAATTCCTGTGTTACTTCAAGAATCTTCCACCAATCATAGATAAAATATAAGGAATATGTAAAGACTTTTTCACGTTTTTTTAATGTTCAGATACCTTTTTCGACCTCTATGTACCAGTAGTACACTAAGCTCGCAAAATCCTCATTAATTACTACGATGAGATGATATTCATAATTTTTATTGCAGGTATCTTTAAAAAATACTCTGAAGTAACTTAAAAAATATATTTTAAATAATACTTATTTTGTCTGTTTCACAATGCATAATATTCCCATTATCATCTTTCTTTTTCATGATTATTATTATTATTTTGTTTTTAATAGGAAAGTAATTATTTTTTATTTGCAGCTCTGTCACCTGAAGAACTTATTGCTCAGTGCATAATTTTTTTTCTGGCTGGATATGAAACATCCGCATCTACACTATCTTTTGTATCGTATTGTTTAGCCCTGAATCCTGAAGTTCAAGAGAAGCTGATTGAAGAAATAGACAGTGCTCTGAAGGAGAACAATGTATGTACCTTATGCAAGGTGGTTAAAATTAAATTGGCAGTGCTCAATGGACGATAGCTCCGGTTCTACTCCACGTACTAGGCTACCCTCTTTACGATTCGATACATTCACCTCATCCTAATTTGCTGATTAATTTTATTATTGTTAGTTTCGAGCAATTCTATACTATTTTCAAAACAGTAATCCCCATAATGCATATCTGAAATATTGCTCCATTCTGCCGTGTTAAACAAATCTTAAATTTCGAATTACTTATAAAGTTTAAGTTAGAATGTTCTTAGTCAATGAAACACCTGAATGTCAATATCATGCAAACGTAAATGCATGATATTTGAGAAATTGTCAGATAATTTAAAAAAAAAAAATATTTTTCATAATAATGTTTTTGCAAAACTTCGCCTTATTCTGCTAAGTTGAAAAAATAGTAAATTTTAAATAACTTTTCGAAATTTTCTACAAAAAAATGTACATAGTTAATGATGTTCATGCTAGTATCATAAATGACATCTTAAAACTGTTCTGACATTGTTAGATAAGAATTTTCCTCATAATGCACGCTCTATTTTCCCATGTTAAGAAAAAAGTAAATTTCGAATAATTTACGAAGTTTTCAAATTAGAATGTTGCAAAGCAATGGAATTCTTGTTAGTATCATAAATGCATAATGCATGACATTTTAAAACCGACATTTTTAGGATCAGTTTCGACGATCCGACATCTTTATGATCATTTGTTCTTTGGATAATGTCTATACAGAATAACAAACTCACGAACAAACTAACATGTAAAAACGTCAGAACACATAGGTCAAAAGTTTTCACGGGTAACTAATTTCCATAGTATGATAGGAAATTAGAAAAAAAAAATATATATATATACATATATATTTTCCCTGCATGTAGCGCATTGTGGACTGAAACGGATGCAAATGAGTAAAATGTAAATGAATTTTGGTATGAAAACGATTCCTGTCGTTAGAAGAAATCATTTGGCCCCAGTGACCGTGCCACTAAACTAGAAAGAATACACATAGCTGTTCATAAATAAAAATAACAATAATAATAAAATAATAATTTGCATTTGTTTTTAGCGCAAAGCGCCATCTGTTCGAATGATAGCATCAAATAGAACAAGCATCAAAAGCACAAACTTTTTGTGAAATATAAAGCTTTATTTTTAACTTAAACTTCGATCCCATGATCTACAGCGCTCATTTGAACTTTTATTTGGATTCCGTGAATAGAACTAGAGCTAATGACCTCTGAGTTTAATTTTAATCATCCAATTTTGGTCAGTTTAATTTTAATCATCCTATATTTAAATTTCGTATGTGTTTTACTAAGCAGCTCTCATTGAATATTAAACACGTTTACATACATATGGAATATAAAAACTAGCTTAAAAAAATCATAAGTAGGGTTGCCAAATTTACAACATACACAATTTTCAAGGCTTTGTGAAAGAACTGCTTTTTCAATGCAAAATGTAATACACAATGAGTGAGAAAGAGAAATAGTAATGCATTACACACGTGGTTATATCTTTATAAGTACATTGGTTCTTATACTTCGTAAATATCGTCTTTACAGCTTGTTTGCTTCTTTATTAAAAGGAGTGAGCTTTTACAAATAATCTAAATGAGTGTAAAACTGAAAAAAATATCGAAGTAAACTATTATAACTGTTTTTCCATGTGACAGTATTTTTCATGTATGTACTTTTTATGGGTGATAATGAGTCGAATACCGAAATGTTCACAGGCCAGAGGGGGAAAGGGGTAAGATGCTGTTGCGTCACACACACACACACACACACACACAAAAGAAAAAAATCTCTTGGATTGTTATATCTACTGTAACCTTCTCTGTTGAAACAGAACATGTACAAACCCGCGCCAAGAAAAGAATAACAAACACTTGTACATTGACATTTGCTGAACACTGTGAAAATCAATTTTTCGGGCAATTATTGACGCAACATATGAACTCTTTCGGATTTCAACCTCCGGTCAAGCGAAAAGTTGTTGCACTCAGATATTTATTTTCATACAAAAAACGATATTATTCATTATATGCTTGAACTGTAATTTTTTAAATTTATTAATTGAGGCTTTTTTAGCAAAAAGAGAAAAAACTCATAAAAATGAAATATACCTCTAAAATATTCGAGAAGTCTGTAAAATTTCGCAGGAGGTTTGAAATGCAGCAGGGGGGGGGGGGGGGGTAAGAGTTAGTAGAGAGTAGAGTCATTGCAACAATTGTTTCCTGAGTTTTCATATATATTAAAGCTGTATCTGTGAAAGCGTAAACTGCTATTCGCTGCTTTGTTGATGGATTAAATGTTTGTTTATGTAAAACTATAGAAGGTAACTCGACATGGGTATTCTTTTCAGACACACAAAATCTATTACTATTCACTATGTGCATAAGATGTAATTTTCAAATTCATTACCCGAGGCTCTTTTAGCAAGAATTTCTTCTTCTTCTTCTTCTTCTTCTTTTTTTTTTTTTTTTAATGAAGTATAATTCAAAAGTATTCGAGAAGTCTGAAAAATTTCAGAGGAAGTTTGAACTACTATAGGGGTGAAAAGGAGAGGTACAGTTGGCAGACAAATTATTAAAGTACACATCCACATTTGTTTAGTTTGACCGCTAATTTTTATCATCAATTTACTCTTTTGTAAACAACATAAGATTAAGATTATGGCTCGGATAATATTTATTTAAGAAAACAGTATTAGGTGCGCATCTTTTAAATACGAATTATTGTTAGCGCTTTAATAATTTTGCTGCCGACTGTAGTAGTTTCATTAAAAATATTTTTGCCTGGATTGTTATGTGTAAAAGAGCCGCCTCTGGGCAATCACAACATGCACAAATTGCATGACATGGCTTTGTTGATAAATTAAGTATTTGTTTATGTAAGGATATAGAACCCTCCACAATCATAGCTGTCCTGTGGACATGCTATAATTATCCTACGGATCTTGTATTTCAAAGATTAAAAGACGGAAGGAGGCCGCTCACCACTATGCAGCAGTTTTGAGCGATTTTAACCTCCAAAGAGGGGTTCTGACGACAAATGTCACATTACAATGTGAAATTTTGAAAGAGCCCGTTTCTAGATGTTAATCCTCCCCCCGTTGTTTATTGCATGAACAAAAAAAAAATATAATAACTAGTGGATCTGCAGATCAGGAGCCTCAACGTCCTATTTACATCAGACATTATTCAATAGGTGATTTTTATTTATTCCTTATTATATAATCGTATATATTGATTCGATCGACTTGTTACCATAATCAGATACATTCCTGAGGGGGGCTGCCGCCCCCCTCAACCCCCCGCTATTTCTCTATTTGCATATCTTATAAAGTGTTACGGAATTGTAAATAATTGCATTTATTTTTGTATCAATTCTTTCAAAGAAGTTTAGTAAAGTTAATAAAATGCTAACTTTGTGCATTTTTAGTCGTTTTAGCGTTAAAATAGCCTAATTTTCCCTTAAAAACATTTTAAAAAGCTCCAATAAGGGAAGAAATGGATTTGGCGCCAAATTTGGCGACTGTTTCCCTCCTTGGCGATTTTTTTTTGGCGACCTTTGCGAGAAAATCCTTATTAGGGATATACCAAATATGGAAGCTCTAATCTCATTACGAGATACGAGAATTTTCCAGAACAGTTTGTGTTCGATGGAAAAGTATAAAAGGAGCATTTTTTCGCCAAGGCAGTCAGTCCCAGATGTGTGTCAGTTTTGTGAAATCCTTGCTTTGCTTTGAGCCTCTTTAGATGAGACTTTCTTTATGTGTTATTGCTAAATAGTTTGTACCGTTGTTTTGCTGTTAACGGCTGTTGTTTAAGCTGTGTTTACTGGTTGAATTGAAGCTGATACTTGGTTTATAGACCTGTATTTTTCTGGAACTTCCTGTGAATACATCACTGAATTTTTGCAAGTTTTGCCTTTCATTCTCGGACAACTTACGGACCCCCAAGTACGCAACAATATGTATTCTTAATAAGCGACGGTCTTGTATTATTTCCCTGAAATTCATAAATACCAAATTTCACAACTACCAAATTTCATACAAAAAAAATTACATAGCATATCGGAAATATTTTGCGTAACCTTTAAACTAATTTCCAATTCTATGCCCACAATTATCAACAAGAAAACATGCTTTTAAAATTCTAACATAAATTCATTATATTTGATGGGGTGTAACCATGTTAAAATAAACTTTTAAGAAATATCGACTATAGACCGTAATAGTACGAAATTATTTTATATATCCCGGAAAAGTAGCCACATTCATTATAAACGCCAATAATAAGAATAAACTTAATTAATTATAACTCATTAATTTTTCAAACTAATTTGACATCATTTGGATGATTACAGTACATACTCGGAATAATTTGTGTGGTCCCATAAATTATTTAGTCTATACATAACCTTTTTTAAGAGTAAACATAATTTTAAGCATTTTTATAATGTATGTTAATTTTATTAAGTTCAATGCAGCATAAACGCATTAAAGTGCGCTCTTAAATAAAAGTTTGTCCATAGGCTCTAATGCTACGAAATTCTTTTGCGTGTCTCTGTAAACAAACCATAAACATTCTATACACCTGTAAAAACTATTCAGCTTACTTTGCGTTTAAAATTAATAATTGTTCCAAATTTAACATCGTTTGGATGACTACGTGACATTGTCAGAACAATTTTGTAAGGTCCTGTACATTAATTAGAAAGCTTAAGAGCACATATTTTCTTCAAACAACATAAGTTAAACATCTTACTCATGTACGCTAGTTTAATTTTTTTGATTGCAAAGTAAAGATGTTAAAATGCGTTTAAACGCAATTCACCTCATACGCCGTAATGTGAAGTATTTTGGCGTGTCCCTGTATACAATCCATAAAAAGTATAGGCCTAAAAAAATAAATAGCTATTTCTATACCGAGCCTGAATATATGTGTCAATTTGCAAATCAATCGGAGAATTTTTGCGGCCGCTATTGCGGTACATACAAATTCTTCCCATAGGCCGTAATGATAAAAAAAATTTGGCGTGTCCCTGTATACGAACTACAAATGGAATACGTACCAAAAACTATGCAGCTAATTTTGTGGGGATCATGAACATGTGTACCAAATTTCAAGTCAATAGCGTGATATTTGCGGCCGCTATCACACGACAGACAGACAGACGGACAGACGGAACACAAAATCCTGTTGAGTCTCAACAGAGGCCTTCCACTGACGTTTCGGCAAAAATTGGAAGTCAATAGCTTGATTTTTGCGGTGGCTATCGCGGTACATACAGATTCTTCCCATAGGCCGTAATGATAGAATGACTTTGGCATGTCCCTGTACACGAACTACAAATGGAATACACACCTAAAACTATACAGCTAATTCCGTTGGGCTCATGAATATGTGTACCAAATTGCAAGTCAATAGCGCTATTTTTGCGGCCACTACCGCGATACATACAAATTCCTCCCATAAGCCGTAATGATAAGAAACACTTTGGCGTGTCCCTGTATACGAACTACAAATGGAATACATACCAAAAACTATACAGCTAATTTCGTGGGGCTCATGAACATGTGTACCAAATTTCAAGTCAATAGCGCTATTTTTGCGGCAACTATCGCGATACGTACAAATTCCTCCCATAGGCCGTAATGATAAGAAAAACTTTGGCGTGTCCCTGTATACGAACTACAAATGGAATACATACCAAAAACTATACAGCTAATTTCGTGGGGCTCATGAACATGTGTACCAAATTTCAAGTCAATAGCGCTAATTTTGCGGCCGCTATCGCGCAACAGACAAACAGACAGACAGACGGACAGACAGACAGACACAGCCCAAAACCGTTTTGAGTCTCAACAGAGGGCCTCCACTGACGTTTCGGCAAAAATAAAATAAATAAATAAATAAATAAATAAATAAATACAATTGCTGCCGGATATAAAATCCCACGCGACAGAGGGCAGCAGTTAATTAAAAAGACAAGATTTATGCTTCTAATGAGGAAATTTCGTAGGCAGCTGAAGAAAGTTGAAATTTTGCGACGGGACTTTGGAATAGTTAGTAAGATTAGTTTTTAGTTTGTTAAACTGGATAATTCCATTAGGGTCACTAAGATTTTAGTTAATTTAGTTCTTAAAGGGGAGCGATCTAAAATGTTAAAAAGCCAGTTATTGGGTCTAATTGGAGGGTTGAGTAAATGAAATGGGGCTGTAAGGGGACATGCAAAGTAAGCATGTTCAGGAGAGTCTTCCTCTCCGCACTCGCATCGAGAGGTCCTCGAGCAATGAAAACGACATAAGTAGGTTCTTGATCCATGATCCGTCAGAAAGGGTGAAATTGCTGGAGACAAATCAAAGTCACAATTTTTCACAGAGTTAATGAGGGCATAGGTGTCGCGCTTTTTGTCTGAAATATCCCATTCAGCTTGCCATTCTTTCTGGAGATTTTGGAAAAGGGACTTTTGATAAAAGAAGGGGGGAGAGGGAGGGAAAAGCCGATGTCCGGATTTTGGTGGCTGATTTTGCCAGCTTATCAGCCTTTTCATTGACACTGACGCCCCTATGCGCCGAAACGTGAACCAGAGATGTAGTTTCTTGAAGGTTAATTAGTTGTCATATCACATGAGAACTATCCCCTGAATTCATATCACGAGGATACAGCAAATGGGTTATCCAGTCATTCTTCTCCACTGTAAAGCCGGTGGATTTTCTGATCGGACCATCCGATGAAATTATCCTCCGAAAATCCTCTGCATTTACTGATCAGAAACGCATGTGCAATCCACGCACGTGCACTCTTGAGTGCGAGAATGAGGTCAAAGAATATTTTTGGACAGTTTGATGGACAATTTTTGTCATTCACAGGATGTCTACATTCCTCCTATAGCTGTCTAATAAGAATAATAAAAATCCATGCTTAGATATCCACAGGACATTTCGCAGCTGAAAAAATGTCCAGAGGATTTTAGGTTGTCCCGAGTATGACAACTTCTGCACATTTTTAGAGTGTCACTGTGATGTTTGAGACATAGATGGAATTTTCACACGCATAAAAGTTGTTTTCATCCTTTATGTGCATGAAATGCAGTTTTCAAAATTGTTAACCGAGATTTTTTCAGCGAGAATAAAAATTAAAATAAAGTATAACGCAGACGCATTCAAGAAATCTGTGAAATTTAGTAGAAGGTTTGTGTTCCATAACCTCTTTCCTGAATATAGCCTTGATTATGAATTTTTAGAACCACTTTTAACAAGAAATGAAGCAAAATAATTGAAATAATGCATTAATCTTGGCTAACAAAACATTTTCGCATATTACAATTATACAGAATATTTTTCAATAACTTAAAATATAATCTGTGTATAGGAAGCAAAGCACATTTTATTTACGTTACAGGTAATAAAAATTTATAAACTTTACCTGTTACAGTAATTAGAGGAAAATCCCCAAAAATATAAAAGATATGAGTTTAATGAAAAAAGAAACCTTACCCTTTATTACTTCTGTACTACAAGCATCATTAAACTTTCATTTACATCATACTTACATTTTGATGAAAAAAAAAAAAAAAAAATCAGTGTATTCAACACATAACTGGTGAAACTTAATAAAACCGAAATATAAAAACAAGGTTCATTGGAAAATGTTTCACAATTTATGAGTAATACATAATATTAATATCTAGTTAATAGGTAGTAATGTAGATACTATTTTTTCAAGATGTTCTCATTCTGAGGGGGAAGAAAAAAATAGAAAATTTGAATGGCTTTAACGAATAATTTGTGTCTAAATTCTAACTTATTATGAAAATCGCAGTTTAATTGGAAATGCAAATATTCCTCTAACATTTTTTAATTGTATTTTAATTATCTAGAGGGTTCTAAAATTTATACGAATCAGATAAATTGTTTTATAAATATTTATTTTGTGTATTTTTTACGTCATGTATTAGTTTGCAATGTTAGTTGTTGCTGTTTTTATTTATTATAGTATATTTCTTTTAGGGAGAATTGACTTATGAAGCAGTTCAAAATATGAAATATTTGAATAATGTCATTTCAGAAACGATGAGGGTTTTCCCGCCTGCTATTAGGTAAGTTATGGAGGGAATTATTAGGTTACTTTATGGCCAATTATAATATTTATTGATGATTATTAGAATTGCAAGAGACTAAAAATTCTGATAATAACATAAATGTATCTTTTTTTATTGAAAATATCTTGAATTGAATAAACTGAGATAGAGTAAAAATAGACAAGCGAAAGACCTTGAGAAACAAATTCAGCGGGAAATAGTATAATTTTAACGAAATTTTGTAGCATATATTATATTTTAAATAAAAAAAAAAAAATGTTTTTTTTTTTTTTTTTTTTTTTTTTTTTTTTTTTTTCAATAAAAATGCTCTATAAAATAGATAATTTATATAATTCATTTATAAAATAAAAATTGATTGAAAAAGTTAATAAACAATATTTTAAAATAAAAATGCCTCTAACTTATTTAAAAGAAAGAAAGGAAAAAAAAATTGCAGTTTTCTTAAAATAAATAAATAAAAGTAAAATATTTAATTTTGTATACATTTATTGTTTAGTTCAGTTTTTTAGAAAATGTAAGTTAGATAATAAATAAATACACTATCTACCAATAAGTACTTGGACACTTTCGAATTTATAGAAGTTTTGTGAAATATCCAGAAAAGATCTTTAGGAATCACATCTTGAAACTTTGGTAGTGTAAAGAACATGTTATAACTCATATGTTTCAGCAAAAGTTGTCTCCTGAAGAGGAAAAGGAACCCGGTAAAAAAATTAAACAAAAATCAAAATATTTTGGATCACCCTGTAAAAAGGAATGCTTGAAATGCGTTTTCTCATTATCTGTATAAATTTTTATGAGGCTACCACATATATTCACAGATATATAACTTGAAAAAATAAAGAAATAAATTATAACACATAGATTACGAAATATGAGCATTTTTACTAAATATTTAACTACGCATGCGCTAGCTCTTAAAAATATTTCATTTGCATAATTTAATAGTCAAAAAGTATTGATCAACTTATATGAAAACCCCTAAATAAATATCGTGTAAATTCAAAAAGTAATGAAAGATAGAATCTTTTTGAGAAGACTTTCACTTCTCCTAAAAAAAAAAAAAAAAAAAAAATCTGATGTGGGCACCACATGACTTCCTTATACACTTTTAGAAATATACATAATGTTAAAAAACATTGACATTGGACCCGAAACAGTTGGCTAAAAATATTTTAAAAAATGAATTATCACCGTGTTCTGAGCTTTTCTAAAAGTTAGTTAAAAACCGATGCAAGATTTGTACTGGTAACGCTGACGAAGGCAGCAAGGACCCGAAACAATTGGCGAAAAATATTTTTTAAAATGCAATTTCACCGTATTCTGAACTATTCTGAAAGTTTCAAATGTCTAGCTAGTCGGGAAGTTAGTTAAATAAATTTTCTGTTGAACCATATAAACGCTGCCGAAGGCAGCAGAGACCTGAAACAATTGGCTAAAAATATCCAAAAAATGCATTTTTACCGTGTTCTGAATTTTCCCGGAAGTTTTAAATGTCTAGCTAGTCGGAAAAATCGTTAAAAATTGATTGCAAGATTTGCACTGGTAACGCTGCTGAAGACAGCAGGGACCCTAAACAGTTGGCTAAAAGTATTTAAAAAAATGCATTTTCACCGTGTTCTGATCTAGTCTGAAAGTTCCAAATGTCTAGCTAGTCGAGAAGTTAGTTAAATAAATTTTCTGTTGAATCACATAAACGCTGCTGAAGACAGCAGGTATTAGAAACAGTTGACTAAAAGTATTAAAAAAAGGCATTGTTATTGCATTCTGAACTCTTCTGAAAGTTCTAAATCTCTAGCTAGTCGAGAAATCAGTTAAATTGCAAGATTTGTCCAAACCGTTTTTGAGTTATTACCGTTTTTTGATACATTTTGGCCATTATGAACCTAATTTTACTAAATATCTCCAAAACGGAAAATCATACAAATTCCGAAAAGGGAGGTGCACAACTAGATATTATAACAAACATATGTACCAATTCGCAACTTTCTACGTCCAACCGTTTTTGAGTTATGCGACATACTCACACACACACACACGCACACACACACACACACACAGACACACATACATACAGACGTCACGAAAAATCGTGTTAAGTCCCTTATATCTCTAAAACGAGAGCTCGTGTTAAGACGACACTTGCAGGTGTACAACTAGACATCATGACAGTCACACGTATAAATTGGCAACATTCAGCGATCATTCGTTTTCGAGCAATGTGAAATGCAAAATCCATTTCGCAAATCGGGATTACTATACTTCCTTATACTTTGTATAAGGAAGTAAAAAATAATAAATAAAATAAATAAAATAAAAATAAATAAAAAAATAAATAAAAAAATAAATAAATAAAAAATATAATATATATATATATATGATTGGGGTTTTATCAATATTTATTTACAATCAGAAAAAAAAAATCTCTATTACCATTGGACATTGACTGAATCAAAATAAAAATGTGATTAAAAAACCTCTTATATTTTAGCTTTTATTTTGAGAGAACTGAAATTCTGTTCATTCTATTTTTCATAACTTTTTGAATTTACCTGATATTTGTTTAGGGTTTTCATATAAGTTGCTCAATACTTTTGGCTATTAAATTAGCTAAATGAATTTCTTCAAGCGCATGCGCCGTTAAAAATTATTTAGTAAAACTGCTGATATTTCGTAAGATATTTAACATTTTTTGCATTCTGATTGCAGTATGCTGTGTCTAATTTAGTTTACCAATTTTCTTAAAAATGGCTTTGCATTGGGTCTAATACCCTATGTGTTATAATTTAAAGCGTGATTTTTTTTTCTTTTTTCAATAATAATAATAATAATCTATATTAATAAAATCAGAGTTTTGTCTGTAAATTTGTCGGAATCGAAAAATTTTGCGATATCTTCACGTTTCACACCCCATGAAAGCCGAAAATGACTTCAGAAAATTTTGCCTGTGTGTGTGTGTGTGTGTGTGTGTGTGTCTGTGTGTATGTCATCGTGTCCGAATGTCGCTTTTTTTGTCCGGGCATCACTCGGGAACGGCTGGACGGAATTCAACGACGCTTGGCAGGAATTTAGGTCTTCACCCAACTTAAAATTATATCTATCAACTTTTCGGAAATTCCCTCCCGTTCCCCCCCTAGGGGGTAAAAGACTAAAACACGTTTGTCCGGGCATCACTTGAGAACGGCTGGACGGAATTCAACGACGCTTGGCAGGAATTTAGGTCTTCACCCAACTTAAAATTATATCTATCAACTTTTCAGAAATTCCTCCCCGTTCCCCCCTAGGGGGTAAAAGACTAAAACACGTTTGTCCGGGCATCACTTGAGAACGGCTGGACGGAATTCAACGACGCTTGGCAGGAATTTAGGTCTTCACCCAACTTAAAATTATATCTATCAACTTTTTGGAAATTCCCCCCCGTTCCCCCCCTAGGGGGTAAAAGACTAAAACACGTTTGTCCGGGCATCACTTGAGAACGGCTGGACGGAATTCAACGACGCTTGGCAGGAATTTAGGTCTTCACCCAACTTAAAATTATATCTATCAACTTTTCGGAAATTCCCCCCCGTTCCCCCCTAGGGGGTAAAAGACTGAAACACGTTTGTCCGGGCATCACTCGAGAATGGCTGGACGGAATTCAACGGCGCTTGGCAGAAACTTAGGTCTTCACCCAACTTGAAATTATATATATAGAAATTTTCAAAATTATAATTAGTGTTTAAATTGTGGGTAAAAAACGCCTGCGCATGCGCCATAAATATCTTTTCACTAAAATGCTTTGAATGAAAAAATGAAATATAAAAATAAATTTTTAAGTTAAAGACTTTTGTATTCGCGTGATTTTCACTACAAATTATGAAAAGATTGAAATGAAGTGTTGCCATCTAAGTTTCATACTTTAGTTAATTTTAAAAAATCTAATTGTCGTATCGAAAAACTGTTTACACACCAGGATTCAGAAAAATCACCTCTTTTATTTGGTACTGAATTTGTAATGATAGGTCCTATATTTCTAATTTATTTTTCCCTTTATCCGTTTTTCCGTTGCCACTTAAATTTCATACTTTAGTTATTTTTTAAAAATCTAATTGTCGCATCGAAAACCTGTTTGAACCCCTGGATTCAGCAAAATCGCCCCTTTCATTCGGTATCAAACTTATAAATATAGGTCTGATATTTCTAATTTATTTTACCCTTTTTCCGTTTTCAACCCAGATTCGATATGGAACAGCTTTAGTATTGGATCCCTTTGGCAAAATTTGAAATTCGGCACCGAAGTAGCTCGGACGTTTCTCGCCAAGATCTTTAATTGCACAATTGAGATAGCCAATTCAGTTCATCGCAAAAATGACTTAAGTCCCCAAAAGGTTCCGATACTTAAGCTGTGCTTTTTGTATTTATTAATGCTAGAGGCCTATTTCAGTCGGTACAGTTGTCGAATTTTTATAGGTCACTCTTAATTAGTGCTAGAGGCCTATTTCAGTCGGTTTATTGAATGGGGATTTATTGAATGAAGTCCCCCAAGGCACAACTTTGACATGAGTCCCCCCCCAGGCCCAACTTTGACATGACTCCCCCCCCCCCCCCCCCAAGGTACCCCTATTTCAGTCGGTACAGCGTTGTCGAATTTTTATAATACACTCTTAATAGTGCTAAGGGCCTATTTCATTCGGTTTATTGAATGTGGATTTATTGAATGAAGTCCCCCCCAAGGCACAACTTTGACACGAGTCCCCCCCAAGGTACCCCTATTTCAGTCGGTACAGCGTTGTCGAATTTTTATAATACACTCTTAATAGTGCTAAGGGCCTATTTCAGTCGGTTTATTGAATGGGGATTTATTGAATGAAGTCCCCCCAAGGCACAACTTTGACATGAGTCCCCCCAGGCCCAACTTTGACATGATTCCCCCCCCCCCCAAGGTACAACTTTGACATGAGTCCCCCCCCAGGCCCAACTTTGACATGAGTCCCCCCCAAAGTACAACTTTGACATGAGTCCCCCCCCAAGGCCCAACTTTGACATGAGTCTCCCCCAAGGCCCAACTTTGACATGAGTCCCCCCCAAGGTACAACTTTGACATGAGTCCCCCCCAAGGCACACCTTTGACATGAATCCCCCCCAAGGCACACCTCCCCCTCATTGGGAAAAAGAGAAAAAACGTTGTTTTGCGGCTATAAGACAGTTTGGACTTCCAACGTTATTTGTTACAATATCTGCAGCTGAAACACATTGGTTTGATTTAATGAAAACTTTATCATGGAATTTAGATCGTCACGAATTAACTAAAGAAGAATTTGTCGATATTAACAAGTTTAGCAGTAGGCCTCTGTCACTAAATTAAAATCTGTCAATGTCAGATTTTCATGTTTTAAATAATGAAATAATGTCGTGTCTGTATAATTTTTATTTTTTATTTATTTATTTTTTTTTTTTATAATACTGTCTATTAAAGACTTCTGTGGTCACGAAATTTGGTGCGTAAATTGTTTGTATGCATCCGGCACTTATTGTAACTGCATTTCACGAAATTCGAAATCCCCCCCCCCCCTTCTCGGAGTCGGAGGGCAATAAACATGTGTAAAAACATGTTTTTCCGTTTGAATTCGCTTTGAATTATCTTAGAATGGCGAATTTTGGTGTGTGGATATTGATTAAGTGTACGCATTATGTACATTAGTGGGATTTTGCAAAACTTCGAACTCACCCGCTGAGGGTGGGGAAGTAAGAAGTGGGTAAGTTGTGCCGAAGACAGTGGGAACCCAGACTCCTAACATTGGGAGCGAGAAAACCTCTACCAATCACAGCGAGAACTTAGGTTATTAATAAAGATATGGCATTTTGACAAATCATTTAAGTTTAACGTCCAGCGAAGCGGGCAAAGCCTGCTAGTAATAATAATAAAGTTATATCTTCACGAATGTATGTGGTAGCCTCATAAAGATTTATACAGATAATGAGAAAAATCCCCATAAGTACATGGTACAGTCAAAACAAATTTAAAGCATTACTTTCTACAGGGTGATACAAAACATTTTGATTTTTGTTTAATTTTTTTACTGGTCGCTTTTTCCTCTTCAGGACACAATTTTTGCTGAAATATATGAGGCATAACATGTTCTTCACGCTACCAAAGCTTGAAGAAGATTACTAAAGAACTTTTCTAGATATTTGACAAAACGTCTAAATTCGAAAGTGTCCAAATACTTATTGGTAGATAGTGTACACACACATATATATACAGGGTTAGTCAAAAAGAATAGGACAATAAGAAAACTATTTTTAGACGAATGTATGTTTATTGTAACCAAACTACAGCTACGTATGGACAGATAAACTATCAAAGTTTTTTCTCATGGAACTTTCAATTCACATGGCTGCACGATTTGTCGACTTCTGGGGACTTCGTTGAAAGGATGCACGAATGGATTCCACAGTTTCTTCGGAGACACGTGGTCGTCCTGTGCTTTTACCCTTGCATAAGCAGCCCGTCTCCTCAAATTGCTTTACCCACCTCGCAATGGAATGTCGATGAGGTGGTTCCTTGTCATACTTGGCTTGAAATTGTCGCTGGACCGTAATTACTGACATTGTTTTAGCAAATATCACACAAAACGCCTTCTCCTTGCCTGATTGCGCCATTTTGAAAACAGCGTCTCCTAGCGGCATTAACGTACATGTGTGTTGCCAAATAAAACTTTGATTGTTTATCTGTCCATACGTAGCTGTAGTTTGGTTACAATAAACATACATTCGTCTAAAAATAGTTTTCTTATTGTCCTATTCATTTTGACTAACCCTGTATATTAAAAAAAAAAAAAATATATATATATATATATATATAATAATGTAAGTTGTAAGTAAATTTCATTCCATAGCATCAATTTATGAAAGGAAATTAGATAAATGAAAGGAAATCAGAATTTTGAATCGAATTTAACTCATTTTACTCTAACATTTAAAATAGTTTTATTATAATTTATAATTTTTTTTTTACATTTATAAAAGCATCTGTTTCCCAACCTGCAAAATTTTATGATTTTCTACCAATATTCTTTTTATAATTATAATTAATTTATTGATTTTGAAATATGCATACAAAAGACAAATTAATGATCATCAAAAATAATCTTAGTAGTACATACATTGAAAGCTTTAAACTTTCCCTGGAAGGTGAAAAAGTGAACATTTTAACGCAAATAGAAATTTGTTTACTTTTTATACGGTTTGATTAATAGCTTTCCTTTTCAGATTAGAAAGAGTTGCAGATGAAGACTACAAACTGTCTGACACAGGGATAACTATTCCAAAAGGCACGCTGATCACTGTTCCAGTCTATGCTATGCACAGAGATCCGGAACTCTATCCAGATCCCGAAAAATTTGATCCTGACAGGTATTTAGAGAATTCTACGTATTGCGTCTCAGAAACAAAAGTGACATAAGTCAAAAAATGGCAATTTTGAGCTTATGCCATTGAAAAATATGTATGAAGCGCCCCAACGTGCACAAAAAGTGTCACATCTTTGTCTTGAAAATTATCCACCTGAAAAATAGTTGTGTTAGTTTCATTATAATGCTAGACAATGCTTTATCATTATCTTTAAATTTATTTTTTCTCAAGTACTTCATTTTTGTGTTGTGTCACTTTTCTTGCCGGGGTGCGATGTTTTCAGTATATATTTATTAAAAATTTCAATTAGTTAATTATGTCTTAAAGATTTATACAGGCTTTATGCTTAGACATTTATAAACCAACTGTATTTTTAAAGCTCCCAAATGAACGGAATGTAATTTTCCTTTTAAAAACTCTTACATAAAGTTAATTCATATGTTAAAAATTGTGTTAAAAATTGAATCAAAATGTTAAAATTTAATTTTAGAAAAATTGATGAGCAAAATTATTTTATTATTGGTTTAGTATAATACCTTAGTAATACGTTAAACTCTAAAGTAAAAGCAGAACAATTTAACTATTAAATTTTCTAAAATTAATTTTTAACGACTCATCCGACAGTTCATGGAATGGGCTTTATCCTACGTTTCTTTTCATATATTAATATTAAATACTAGTTGGATTTCGCCATCTTAGCAGCCAATGTTTCTAAACGAACCTATTTCCAAATTTGTTGCTTATATATCCCGGCAAGCCATATTCGCCAAATCAAAAACAGTGGCCAAATGTCGTGATAAATAGCCATTAATTTGAAAAAAAAAAAAAATATATATATATGAGGAGCAAACATTCAAACCGTGTTTTCTCCTTCGAATACAATTTTTCAGAAAACACAAAAAACTGATACATTAAAAAATAACCCTTCTTAGACCCTAATTATCATTTGTTTAGTTTTATTACTGGTTACTAGGAAGATCTGTAGGCATACTTTACCTAATAAACTTAGAGTTAATTAGAAAAATGTATTTGAAATTTGGAGAAAGCATGTTTTGACCGAAACACAGTGGAGAAAACATGTTTTGAATGTTTCCAATGTGGACAAAACATTTTTTGAATGAAAAAGTATGTAACTCGCATATTGAGGAAATAACATTCTTAATGTAATAAAACTAATTAACAGAACAGACTTTGTTATGTAATTATAAAATTAAATTAAATATTTACACGTGAAAAATCATCCTTCAAATTGTAAGGAAGAACTGAAATTTTTAAGTCAATTTAAAATTTAAATTTTTAAACCAATATCTTCACTTAAGCAATTACATGCTTCCTCTGTTTCTTCATATTCTACATGAAAGTTAGTAATGATATCTTTATACCATTTAAATTCAGGCTGATTTTTCCACTCTTCATCATACATCAATTTTAAAAGTTTGTCTACGTCATTTTTCTTTTCAAGTGATATTCCATAACTCAGAGGAAGACATTGTAAGACAACATTTCGTATAATAGAATTTATAGTTTTTGAATACTTTGACCATCACACTTTCTCCATTTTTTTTCTAAAACTATTCTTTTCAGTTCTAATATGTATGGTAAATTTTTGAAATAAGCTCTAAATGATTTCGTATTATAAAGTTTCCAATCAATCCCCAATATTTTTACCTTACTAACTGTCTGATATATTTCATAGTATTGTTCCTTTGATGTTATTGTTACAATTTGATGTTATTGTAGAACTAACGAAATAAACAAACATAAAAAGCTGGTACATGTACGAGTCACGCGACCAGAAAGAACAGTTCTGACTGGTCGGCTGGAGAAATCACAGTTTGACTGAAAGCACGCTCTGGAGGAAACACTGTTTGATTGAAACCTCAACTTTCTAAGAGCGTTTATAATGTGATAAAAAAAATTTTGGTTTAAAATAATAGTATAATTTTGTGCTATTTAATGTTGAGTTCACAGAAAAATCCCTAACTCACTTTTTTTTATTTTTGGAGAAAACACGGTTTGAATGTTTGCTCCTCATATATATATTATTTAAAATTTAAGAGTTTTAATAACGAATTCGAATGATGTTAGTTAAATTTAACTATTTATGAAAATGAAAACATCAGCGCAAATTCATTAAAATCATCGCTAATTCATTTTATCGACGGGATAATATTATTTAAATACAGCAAATTTATTACTTTTTACTTTCTCTTACCCATAAGGTAGAGAAAGTATTGTTTTTGGGTCAAATTTTCGAACGCGAGATTTTGTTATATTTACACGTTTTGAGGTCCCCTGAATACGAAAATCATGTTTTTAGCAAATGGTCTGTGTGTGTGTGTGTCTGTGTGTCTGTCTGTGTGTCTGTCGGTTATCAGCATATCTCAAAAACAAATTATGGCAGAAAGTTCAAACTTGGTATTCTAAATGTGTATCATATAGGGATGCTACAGTAATGTTTCGTTAAGATCAAGCAAATGGTTCGCGTACAGGGACAATCAAGAGAATTCTAATACATTACGTCTATGGGGGAAATTGCAGGTAAGTAGAGTTTAACGTCTATAGACTGCACTAAACCAAATGAAACGATTATATATTTTTTGTAATAGAGATAGTTAACTGGGAAAAAAAAATTGTGTATGTAGGAGCCTCGCCTCTCCCCCCTGGGGGGGAAGTCCCCCCTCGAGAGGAGTAAATTTCCATGATGGGTATCTTTCAAAAGAGCTCACCAATACCTTTAAAACGAAAGGTTGAACCATTGATCTGCGATAATTTAAAACAATGTTATCGATTTTTTTTTTTTACTTTTAACGAAAAAAAAAAAAAAAAAAAAAAAAAAAAAAAAACTTAGAAAAAAAAATCGTATTTATTTATTTATTTATTTTTTTAAATATTGAGAATAAAATGGACTTTTTTTGGATATTTGGTGTTATACTACTTCTCTAATATGGAAATCGTCTGCATTATCATAAAAGATAAATTTTTTAAATAATAATTTTAATAAATTATTTTTAAAAAACAGAATTATTTTTTAATAACCGAATTAAATTCTCTATAAATATAGGTGCATTAATGAAACGGGGGGTTGAGGGGGGCGGTAGCCCCCCCTCACACAGAACTAATTATCATATAAAACTTTTCAGAAGCCTAATATGAATTGTTTAACACAGGTTTACATAACAGTACTCGTTATCTTATGTTTTAATCTGCAACCTGTATTTATAGTATTAAATTTCAGGGTAAGAGAAATTCGTGTGAGTGACACACCAAATAATTTTTTTATTTTTTCTTCTCGTGCCATATTTTTACTTTCTCTTCGCCATTTATATGGTACAGAAAGTATTGTTTTTGGGTCAAATTTTCGAAAATGCGTTTTTCTTATATTTAAACGTTTTGAGATATCCCGAATCCGAAAATCAGGTTTTTAGTGATTGGTACGTGTGTGTGTCTGTTATCAGCATATTTCTAGAAAAAATTATTGTAGGACGTCCAAACTCATTATTCTAAATCTATATTGTAAGGGATGCTACATTAAACCTTTTGTTCAGATCAAGCTAAAGGTTCGTGTGCAGGAACATCCAAAAGAATTCAAATACATTACGTCTATAGAGGAAATTTCTGGTAAGTACAGTATAACATGTAAAAGGTGACTTAAACAGAACGGAATTGAAAAAAAAAAAAAAATTATACGCATAAAAGCATGTTTCGTGTAGATTGCTGTATGGAAATCATTCATCATTCATTTTCAGGACTACCCAAAGTATTTGGTTATATTAAGGGCTATATTGAAAATTGCTAGAATTGTGATTTTTTTTCTGTTAGATGTTTTTCAAGTAAGACTAAATTTAAGTACACAATATTGTTTATAGTGTATATTGATTATAGACAATGTACAGGTCTACACAAAATCAAGCTAAATGTTTTTTTCTATTGAATATGATTGATGGAAGTTTTACTATATCGACGAACACTACTCAGGAAGCAAAATTAATTTTTCATACTCCTACTATAAACAAAGTATTTTTTGAAGTTCTATTTTACACTCTGGTTTTTTGTATAATATCATTTTTTGAGGTGCCCTGATTACAAAAGTCCCATTCTTGGCGGTTGATGTGTATGTATATCTGTTATCAGCGTAACTTAAAAACAAATTACTGCAGGAAATTCAAATTTAGTATTCTGAAGTTCGTATTAGGTTGCCACTTAAAGATTTGATCAAGACTGACATGTCTGAAGGTAAATTAATAACAGCCGTGATTTTTTTTTTCTTTTTTTAAATAATTGTATGCATTATAAGTGAACGGGGGGTTGAGGAGGGCTGCAGCCCTCTCACACAGAATTACATGTCAAATGAAGCTGTTCCTAAACTTATTGTAGATTATTTTAAAAATACATTGAACTTTTATATCTTACGCTGTTCAGTTTAAGGCTTTAAATGCAATCTATCTTTATAGTCGTTAAACGCAGAGTAAAAGGAAGTCGTGTGAGTGATAAACCAGATTATTTGAAAAGGAGAATGTGAATTCTCCAATCATATTTAGACATGAAGATATAAATATTTAAATTTTTGCATTTGAAGATTCAAAATATTTAATATGCATGCATTTGCAAAGTATATTTAATTGGTGTTCAGACATAATTTTGTCATGGAACACTCCCCAATTTAAAGTATTTTGCAAGAGCAAGTGTTTTGGTTATTATAAAGAAACTTCTTTAAATATCTTTTTTGTCATTCATGTAATATTTCAATTACACTGCCTGCACGTAAAAAAGTGTTTAGAAACCAATAGCTACCGGGGTACCCAAAAGAACGAGAATATAGTGGGACTATTCTTGGAAATTGCTAGAAATGCATTTCTGATTGTGCTACATTTTATTACTATATTTAATTACACAATGTGGTGTGTGCATAATTTAATGATGACATACAAGTCTACCAATAATTAAGCAAAAGCATTATTTTCTGTTGGATGTAATCGATGGAAGTGCTTTACTATATTTTATCATGCCCAAGAAAACCGCTCGTGCATGAAAATTAATTTATCATACCCATAAGGTAAATAAAATATTTTTTAAGTTAAATTTTATGCGTTTGTTTTTTGTATGATTATGCTTTTTAAGATTCTGTGAATACTAAAATCAAGTTTTATAACGGCTGATCTTTGTGAATATCTGTTATCAGCATAGCTTAAAATATCTTAACAGTCTTGAATTCTAAATAAAAATAATCTGGTGTGTCACTCACACGATTTTCTCTTACCCTCAAAATTAATACTATAAATGCAGGTTGGAGTTTAAGAGGTAAGATAACGAGTACTGCAATACAAACCTATATTAAACAATTCAAATGAGGTTTCGGAAGAGTTTTATATGATAATTAGTTCTGTGTGAGGGGGGCTACCGCCCCCCTCAACCCCCCGTTTCATTAATGCACCTACATTTAGATAGAATTTAATTCGGTTATTAAAAAATAATTCTGTTTAAAAAAAATAATTTATTTAAATTACTAGCAGACCCGGCCACGCGTTGCTGTGACTAAGTTATACGTTGAATTATACGGCTGTAAACTATTTAGTACAGGCAAATTATTATTTACGAACAAAGACGAAAACGTTGTAGCCGATATAAAAACCCACAGGGTTGAGATTTGAAACTTAGGTCAAAATTTGGAAGCGATTGATAAAAATTTTCGTAGTGTTGATATTAAGCACAAATTAATTTTATTGTAGGGCCCTATAAATTTTAATGGAGAAGTGATATATATTATTTCTAATGCTACTTTGGATAAAATTGCTAAAATGACTAATATATAAATTAAATTCTATTAAAATTCTATTAAAATAAAAGTATAAAAGAAACAGACGATTTTAAAATCAATTTTTATAGAGGAGTGAAATATAATATATGCTATAATGGATAATTTTACTATAAAATGACCTCATCATTTTAAATATTTTAAAGAGGGCAACAGCTGTAGTTATAAAAAGGAAAACAATAAGGCTAAACCAGAAAAATAAGTAAACTTGATAAATATTTTAAAACTTTAAATAGAAAAAGATTTTGGAAAAGTTTAGTGTATTTTAACGAAGTTATGAGAAGTTTTTCAGTATGTTAAAATTTTAATAGTAAATTCAAGTTAATAAAGATGGGAAACATTGAGGATTAAGATAAGAATAATTATAAGATAAAAAAAAAACTTTTTATATACCATGCTTTTAAATTTTAATATACTATTAATATACTAATTAAAAGGAAAATGATAAATATTCTATCATAGTTTGAAGTCAAATTTGTTTTCAAATGTCTAAATAAAATATCTGATGTAAGATACTAATATTTTGCAGCGGAATAGATTTCATTTCTGTCATCCTTGGCGAAAAAAAAAGAACATCGCCAAATTATCTGGCGAAAATATTTAATTCCTTTCAAAAATCATGGTTATTTTAACAACTTATATTAAAAGAGCAATGAATAATATGAAACAATATTTCGTACAATACATATTACATGTCATACATACGTACAATGAATAATACATATTACATTTCGTACAATGCATACATCTGGCATGTGTATTTTCGTATTATGCTTTTGATCGCCAAATAATAATAATAATAATAATAAAAAGCCAAGGGCGACAGAGTTTTGAAATTTAAAATTAAAATTTTGTCAATTTGACACCAAAATAATTCAATCTAACACCCGCGATAACTAATACATATCTATACCCAAATATAAGGATTAAAATCGGGAAATAAATTTCCTCGATTTTTAATAATTTCTTACAAAAAATCCAGTGGGCAATTAACATAGGAAATCTTTTTCTTGGCTTTACAGACGGTCAGTGAGTCACACTTCGCTTGCGTATAGAACTCATAGATATAGTATAGCATATATAGAATAGAGTGATCATTGGGGAGAAAAAAGTTATTCCTTTTCATTTGGGAAAAGACGACGTTTTTACCAAAATATGGCCGTCTTTCCCCGAGTGAATACACGCGGGAATACATACTAATATTTTAGCAAATAAAATTTATGAATAATTTATTTGCTAAAGGGCAATGGAAGACTCCAGATACAGTTTCAAATTCATATTTCTTTCTTTCTTTTTTTTTTCAATACCACTTAATGGCTGTTTCCAAAGCTTTTATTTATTTATTTTTTTTTCGGCATCAAAAATCTTTGTACGATAACATGGGGATGAGAGATCTATATATATTACTATACCTATGATAGAACTACATTAGCACTTTACCAATGTGTATAAAATCTTTAAATTGATTATGACGTCAATTTTCGTGAGATGCATAATTTAACTTTTTATAATTGTATAACGTTCACGTTTGATTAAATGTATTTATTTTTATGTCGAAAGAAAATGAACTGGTATTTTTTTTTTTTTTTTTTTTTTTTTTTTGGCAACAATTAAATTAATGGAACTCACAGATATTTTGGAGCAACTTTAATAAAGGTCTATAATTAACAAATAATTGCAATAAAACAATATTGTGACAATAAATTGAGATAAAAACTATCCTATCTCTCAAGTTGGACCAAACTGCACACAGTGTGCAAAATTTCATTAAAATCGGTTCCTTAGTTTAGGAGTTTACCCCGGACAAACATCGTGACACGTAATTTATATATATATACAGATTATTTAAAAAAATTATCTTTTATGATAATGCAGACGATTTCCATATTAGAGAAGTAGTATAACAGCAAATATCCAAAAAAAGTCCATTTTATTCTCAATATTAAAAAAAAAAAAAAAAAAAAAAATTTTTCCTGTTTTTTTTTTTTTTTTTGTTAAAAGTAAAAAAAATCCATAACTTTGTTTTAAATTATCGCAGATCGATGGTTCAACCATTCGTTTTAAAGGTATTGGCGAGCTCTTTTGAAAGATACCCATCATGAAAATTTACTCCCCTCGAGGGGGGACTTCCCCTCCAGGGGGGGGGAGGCGAGGCTCCTGCATGCATAATTTTTTTCCCCAGTTACCTATCTCTATTGCAAAAAATATATATTCGTTTCATTTGGTTTAGTGCAGTCTATAGTCGTTAAACTTTATTTACCTGCAATTTCCCCCATAGACGTAATGTATTAGAATTCTCTTGATTGACCCTGTACACGAACCATTTGCTTGATCTTAACGAAAAGCTTACTGTGGCATCCGTATATGATACACATTTAGAATACCAAGTTTGAACTTTCTGCCATAATTTGTTTTTGAGATATGCTGATAACAGACACACACACACACACAGACATACACACAGATCATTTGCTAAAAACATGGTTTTCGTATTCAAGGGACCTCAAAACATGTAAATATAACAAAATCTCGCATTCGAAAATTTAACCCAAAAACAATACTTTCTCTACCTTATGGGTAAGAGAAAGTAATAATTACTATATTCAAATGGGGAATTGACGGGGGCGGAAGCCGCCCTCGCACAGAATTTTGTTCGTATATTTTAATGCAGGTTAAGATAAAATCGTATGAATGCCGCACCAGATTATTTTAATAATTATTACAATTTCCTTTACATCATAACAAATCTGCTTAGACTTACGTAACACAAACCACGTATTTATTTTAATCTTCTTTCTTTCTTTTTTAATTATCTTATCTTTTTACTTTCCGAACACTATAGTGAGGAAAGTATTGTAATCATGTCAAAAATCCGAATTCGAGATTTTGATGTTTCTATACGTTTCGAGGTCCAACGAGTCCGTTTTCACTATTTTTACGATGATGTATGTATGTGTGTGTGTATGTATGTGTGTATGTATGTGTGTGTGTATGTATGTGTGTATGTATGTGTGTATGTCTGTGAGTGAACACGCTAGCGTCTAAACGCTTTGTTCGAATAAGCTGAAAGTTGGTACGTATATTGTAAGTCACCATAGTACGAACCCTATAGATTTTGGTGAATCTAGCACTTATAGTTTTTTTACAGGGACACAAAGAAAAGTTCTTTATCATTATGGCCAAGGGACCAAAATCTTAAAAGTGCGATAGCATCTAAACGCCTTATTCAATTGAGCAAAAACTTTATACACATATTATAGGTCACAGATACTCAATCTGTATAGATTTTGGAGAATCTAGCACTTATAGTTTTTTTACAGGGACACAAAGAAAAATTCTTTGCCAAATTTTTAAAAGTGGGATAGCGTCTAAACGCCTTATTAATCTCAGCAAAGAATTTGTACACATGTTATAGGTCATATTTGAACCAACTGTATAGATTTTGGTGAATCTAGCACTTACAGTTTTTTTACAGGGACACAAAGAAAAATTCTTTATCTTTATGGCCAATGAGACCAGCGATAGCATCTAAATGCCTTATTCAATTGAGCTGAAAATTTGTATGAATATTATAAATCACTGTTGCATTAACTATAAGCATTTTGCTGAATCTAGCATTTATAGATTTTTACAGGGACACAACGAAAAATTTTTTATCCTTATGATCTAAGGGCTCAAAGTTCAGTAGCGTTAAATAAAACCTCGTGTGATATATGGAGAAAAATACTGAAACACTCTGTTATGGTTTTCTCTTTTTTGTTTGTTTAGCAACACCTCTTTCTTTATTTTATCTACAAAACTGTTAGTTACTCAATGTTCGGAAAGTCGAGTGGAGTCACTCCAGATTTTTTTTTTTTAATTGTTATTACTTTCCGAACAATATAGTGAGGAAAGTATTGTAATCATGTCAAAAATTCGAATTCGAGATTTCGATGTTTCTATACGTTTCGAGGTCCAACGAGTCCGTTTTCACTATTTTTACGATGATGTATGTATGTGTGTGTGTATGTATGTGTGTATGTATGTGTGTATGTATGTGTGTATGTCTGTGAGTGAACACGCTAGCGTCTAAACGCTTTGTTCGAATAAGCTGAAAGTTGGTACGTATATTGTAAGTCACCATAGTACGAACCCTATTGATTTTGGTGAATGTAGCACTTATAGTTTTTTTACAGGGACACAAAGAAAAATTCTTTATCATTATGGCCAAGGGACCAAAATCTTAAAAGTGCGATAGCATCTAAACGCCTTATTCAATTGAGCAAAAACTTTATACACATATTATAGGTCACAGATACTCAATCTGTATAGATTTTGGAGAATCTAGCACTTATAGTTTTTTTACAGGGACACAAAGAAAAATTCTTTGCCATATTTTTAAAAGTGTGATAGCGTCTAAACGCCTTATTAATCTCAGCAAAGAATTTGTACACATCTTATAGGTCACATTTGAACCAACTGTATAGATTTTGGTGAATCTAGCACTTACAGTTTTTTTACAGGGACACAAAGAAAAATTCTTTATCTTTATGGCCTATGAGACCAGCGATAGCATCTAAACGCCTTATTCAATTGAGCTGAAAATTTGTATGAATATTATAAATCACTGTTGCACTAACTATAACCATTTTGGTGAATCTAGCATTTATAGATTTTTACAGGGACGCAACGAAAAATTCTTTATCCTTATGATCTAAGGGCTCAAAGTTCAGTAGCGTTAAATAAAACCTCGTGTGATATATGGAGAAAAATATTCAAACACTCTGTTATGGTTTTCTCTTTTTTGTTTGTTTAGCAACACCTCTTTCTTTATTTTATCTACAAAACTGTTAGTTACTCAATGTTCGGAAAGTCGAGTGGAGTCACTCCAGATTTTTACTTTCCGAACACTATAGTGAGGAAAGTATTGTAATCATGTCAAAAATCCGAATTCGAGATTTTGATGTTTCTATACGTTTTGAGGTCCCCTGAGTCCGTTTTCACTATTTTTACGATGATGTATGTATGTGTGTGTGTGTATGTGTGTATGTGTGTATGTCTGTGGGTGAACACGCTAGCGTCTAAACGCTTCGTTCGATTAACCTGAAAGTTGGTACGCATATTGTAAGTCACCATAGTACGAACCCTATAGATTTTGGTGAATCTATCACTTATAGTTTTTTTACAGGGACACAAAGAAAAATTCTTTATCATTATGGCCTATGGGAGCAAAATCTTAAAAGTGCGATAGCATCTAAACGCCTTAATCAATTGAGCAAAAATTTTATACACATATTATAGATCACAAATACTCAATCTGTATAGATTTTGGTGAATCTAGCACTTATAGTTTTTTTACATGGACACAAAGAAAAATTCTTTATCATTATGCCTGTGGTGCCAAATTTTTAAAAATGTGATAGTGTCTAAACGCCTTATTAATCCGAGCAAAAAAATTGTACACATGTTATAGATCACAGTTGAACTAACTGTATAGATTTTGGTGAATCTAGCACTTACAGTTTTTTTTACAGGGACACAAAGAAAAATTCTTTATCATTATGGCCTATGGGACTAAATTATTAAAAGTACGATAGCATCTAAACGCCTTATTGAATTCAGCTGAAAATTTATATGAGTATTATAAATCACTGTTGCACTAACTATAAGCATTTTGGTGAATCTAACATTTATAGGTTTTTACAGGGACACAACGAAAATTTCTTTGTCATTATGATCTATGGGCTCAAAGTTCAGTAGCGTTAAATAAAACAACGTGTAATAGATGGAGAAAAATACTCAAACACTCTATTATGGTTTTCTCTCTTTTGTTTGTTTAACAACTACTCTTTCTTTACTTTATCTACAAAACTGTTAATTACTCAATGTTCGGAAAGTCGAGTGGAGTCACTCCAGATTTTTTATTGTAAATTACGGATAACTTTTTTTTTTTTTTTTTTTTTTTTGGTAGTATATTATTGCAGTTGTGAGTCATTTTTTTAAATGTTAAATTATATATTTATTATTATTTTTATTTAATCTTTTGAAAAAATGGATAGTATTTTATTTTCTTTATTTCAATATCGATAACGTTTTATTTTCTTTATTTCAATTTCCCAGCAGCAATGACACCAGTTTCGAGCGTTAGTTCCCAGAAATTCAGGCTTTTATTATAAATAAGATTCTTGACTAACAACATTTTTTGGATTTTACTTATTAATATTTAAGTGCCGAAATTTTAAAAATGCTATATTTTCTTCCAAAATGAAAATTTTATAACTAATTTACCAGAAACTAATTTTATAATTTCAAATTGTTTTGTCGAAATTTTGAATTGAAACACCTACTAAAAATAATACTAATTTCAGATCTATCTATTTCGCATTCTAACTGCGTCAATATACAAAACATTCATTGACTAAGGAAATTAAGAATTTATGCAGATAAATGACAGAGTAATGTAATACATTCGAATTTAGACGTTTTGTGGAATATCTAGAGAAATACCTGAAAGCCTGATAGATTCTTTCGAAACTTCGTGGATATAAAGATAATATTATACTACATAAACTTTAGCGAAGATTTTGTGCTAAAGGCAAAAAATAAAATAAATAAATAAATAAATAATTGACCGGTAACAAAATTATACACACTGCCTACCAATAAGTATTTGGACACTTTCGGATTTAGACATTTTGTCAAATACCTAGAAAAGTTCTTTTAGAATCATCTTGAAACTTTGGTAGAGGAAAGAATATGTTACACCTCATATATTTCAGCAAAATTTGTGTTCTGAAGAGGAAAAGTGGACCAGTAAAAAATTAAAGGAAAATCAGTATATTTTGGATCCCCCTGTAAAAAGCAATGCTTAAAATGCATTTTGACTGTACCATGTGATTAAGAGTAATTTTCTCATTATTGTCTAAATTTTTAAGGGGCTACCACATATATTCATGGAGATATAACGGTTTTTTAAAACACCGCGCAAAAAAAAAAAAAAAAAAAAAAAATCAGCTTTTTTAATTATAACACGTAGGGTATTATTAGAACCAGAGCAAAAACGTTTTCAGAAAATTTGGCATACTTTATTTTTCAGCGCATACTGCAATCGGAATGCAAAAATGTTAAATATCTTATTAAATATGAGCATATTTACTATAATTTTTATCTACGCGTGCGCTAGCTTTTAAAAAATTTCATTTGCATAATTTAGTAGCCAAATGTATTGAGCAACATATATGAAAACCCCAAACAAATATCGTGTAAATTTAAAGAGTTATGAGAGATAGAATGAACAGAATATCAGTTCTCTCAAAATAAAAGCTAAACGATAAGGGGTTTTATTCACATCTTTATTCTGATTCAATCAATGCCTAAGGGCAATACAGTGTTCGCTGATTGTAAATAAATATTTATAAAACCATAATCTTGCCCCCCTTTTTTTAGAAGAACTGAAATTATGTTCATTCTATTTCTCATAACTCTTTAAATTTACAATACAAGATATTTGTTTGGGGTTTTCATATAAGTTGCTCAATACATTTGGCTATTAAATTATGCAAATGAGATTTTTTAAAAGCTATGTGCTTTCGTAGATAAAAAATATTTTGTAAAAATGCTCATATTTCGTAATGTATTTAACTTTTTTGCATTCTGATTGCAGTATGCTGTGTCTAATGAAGTACGCCAAATTTTCTGAAAATGTCTTTGCTCTGGGTCTAATACCCTACGTGTTATAATTGAAAAAGCGGATTTTAAAACTGTTATATCTCCATGAATATATGTGGTCTCTTAAAAGTATTACAGATAATGAGAAAATTCCTCTTAATCCAATGCTACAGCAAACCACACGACTTCCATTATCCACTACTACTACATATATAACATACTCTAATATACTCTTTTTGGAACTATTATAGTCAGTAGACATAAAATTGATTAACCAAATTAGACACAGGGCATTCTGATATATATGTCGTAGAGACATGTAAAAGAGAGTTTACATAGCAAGTTAAAAACGTTAAAGCTTTTTTTTTTAAACTGGCCATTTCCGAGATCTATAACTGACTTGGCTAATCAGGACGTTTGTAATTTTTTCTGTGGTAACCAAGTAGTACAAGCTAAAGGACATTTAAATAGGGGTTTATATTATTATAATTCTGAAGAAAATCATTAGAGCCGTTTTTATGGGATCGCATTTTCGAGATATAAATTTAACCTATTTATAGAAGATATCTATCAATTTTCATGAACTAACGAAGTAATACGCACGAAAGTACAGTTAAAAATATGTTTACATAGAAAAGTTAAGGAAAAATATTTAGAGCCGTTTTTGAGATTCTTTTTCAGGACACTGTTTTTACTTAAATATATGAGGTATAACGTGTTTCTTACGCTACGTTTTCAATCTCCCACGTCCAGTTTTCACCAAAAGTTCGAAAATTCATTTATTCACTGGACTGGCTTAATTTTAAAATTTCGTCGTTCTATGCTTATTAGTTTTCAATATATGATAGTCAGTTTCCCTACACACATGCACATATATATATACATACACACATTCAAACTGACCAATTGCCAAAAAACACTTTTTTTTTTTCTTTTTTTTTTTTTAGTTAGGAGACCTTAAAACATGTAAACCAAGTGAAAACTCGGTATCAAAACTTTTGACAGAATACAATTTTTCCATGACCTATGGTAGTCAGGTAGATAATGGAAGTAAAAATATTTCTTCAGATGTGTTGTAGCTGTATCCTGTGATTATAAGACTTTTTTTTAATTATCTACATTCATTTGTCAATAAATAGTACTGAGAAATATAATGGTTTCTTTAAAAAATCTGAAAAGAAAATTTCATGCGTTTTTTATTTGTTTATAGTATGCAGTGCTTTCAAACCAATGGAAAGGCATTTTTAGAAAACTTAAAAAATAACATTAGACTCAACATACTGAAATTCGAATATAAAAATAATTAATACCTGAGGAAATATAAGCATTTTTACTAAACTCTGTGTAATTGCACATGGGTAAGCATTATCAATGTTTATTTTGCATAATTTATTAGTCAAATAGATATTGTTACTTTAAAAGGAAAAATTTCACAAAAATATCGTGAATAGAAATAGTTTACTTTCAGGTTCTCCCAAACTGAAATAAAATTATAAATGATTGTATTCATATTTTTATTTTGAACCAATTAACGCGAATACAGGGAGCCCTGCCCATCTAAAAACAATCTTCAGAAAAATTTAAAAAAAGAAAAAAAACTGCACAAAACTTCATATAAACCGAAGGCATTTGGAACAATAAAAAGTTTAAGGGAAAAAAAAATACTTGCTTCAAAACCTCATATTTTTTGCTTTTAAGCTACAGTTGTTCTGCAGATTTTATAATTTTTGTTCCAAATACTTTCAGATTGTATGTACAGTCGGTAACAAAAGTATCCGAACACTAACAAAAATTCCTATATAAAAAAGGTAGAGTTAATACTGTTTTGTTAAATAAATCCTTGTCGAATCATGTTCTTAGTCAGTCTAAGAACATGATTCGACAAGGATTTATTTAACAAAACAGTTGTAAGTGTACTTTTTTTTTTTTTTTAATAGGAATTTTTGCTAGTGTTCGGATACTTTTGTTACCGACTGTATGTAATAGACGTTCTAAAATAATTGATGCCGATTTTATTTTTTGAATCAATTAGAGATACTTGTTATTTTTAGAATTGTACATATTTAAACATATTTAATTGTAAATTAGTTTTGTTAAGATGATCTCTTTTTTTTTCTTTTTTTTTCAGTTCCTACTATTAGTTCACACTCTCCCTATATATATCTTGTACATATATATATCTCCCTATATATGTCTTTCAATCGATTTTTAACTAACTTCCGGACTAGCTAGAAATTTGAAACTTTCAGGATTGCTCAGAACACGGTGACAACATAATACTTCGAAGTCCGATTTTCGAATTTTTTATTAGTTTTCTTATATTTAATTAAAATATAAAAATAATCCATTAATTAACAACCATTAATTAATTAACATCCTAATAGCGTTAAAATAGTCATTAAAATATTAAGTATAATTTAATTGTTGCCAAAAAAAAATTTACTAGATCATTTTCTTTCGGCATAAAAATAATTACATTTAATTAAACGTGAACATTAAAAGATTATAAAAAGTTAAATTATGCATCTGATAAAAATTGACGTCATTATCACGTTAAAAATTTTATGCACATTCATAAGAGCTCTATGATTAATCAGAAAATTTAAAACATGGTATATAAAAAGTTTTTTTTTTTATCTTATAATTATTTTTCTTTCATTTTGCACGTGAGCTTCTTATTTCCTACTTCAAAATTTAAAAAAAAAAAAAAAAAAAAAAAAAAAAAAACTTTTTCGATAGTGTTTGTAAGTAGGAATTGACCTTAAATTTTTTTTCTTTTATATTACTTGTTTTAGGTTCAGTCCAGAAGAACGTGCCAAAAGAGATCAATTTGCTTATCTACCCTTCGGCCATGGGCCAAGAAACTGCATTGGCATGAGGTTTGCTTTGGTGGAGATTAAAGTTTGTTTAGCTTATGTACTAAGCAATTTCAGGATCAAAAAATGTTCAAAGACAAAGGTATGTTTTTAAAAATTATAATGTTGTGTTATAAGGTGAAGTAAAAAAGTAAAATTTCAATGTCATGTACAGTCTGTAACAAAAGTGTCCTAACACTAGCAAAAAAATCCTATGTGAAAAATGTTCACTTCATACGGTTTTGTTAAATAAATCCTTGTCGAATCCTGTTCTTAGTTAGTCTAAGAACAAGATTCAATAAGGATTTATTTAACAAACCGTATGAAGTGTACTTTTTTTACATAGGAATTTTTGCTAGTGTTCGGACACTTTTGTTACCGACTGTATTTATTGTATATACTAACGGTTACCAGTAAATACAATACTGGTAACAGCTACAGTTTTGTATCTGTATCCAGTGCAATTTTTACCAGCTCTCATAAAAATATATTAATTACGTAGAATTTTCATCTATAGTAATAAAAATTTTTAATAACTATATGTCAGTTAAAACACAAGCGCAAAATTAATAGGAACAATAGTTTTCTGCAATAGATCTTTTATTAATTGCCACATTTTTATTAGTTAATTGCCACTAAAGTAAAAATAATTTCACAAATAAAATGCTTTTAATATTTAATTGTACAACTATGTATATAACTGAATTGTAAACAGCATTAAATATATTTGAAAACATAGAAATATGCATATCTATTTAAATACAGGGTGTGCCATAAGTCTATAAGTCTGTAGACATTTTAAAAAATTTGTAACTATTGAACGAATTGATAGAATTGAACGCGAAAATTATTCTCGTGAAGGGAGACCTTTTTTTTTTTTTTTTTTTTTTTTTTTTTTTTTTTTTTTTGGCGAAGAAAAAAATATAGTTAAATTTGTCAATAATAGTTAGACAAATACTAGTTAAATTTTTCGCACGGATGTGAAAGAAAAATATGCAAATAAAAGTCCTATAAATTGCACAATTTTGCGATTAGAACAATTTATTTCTTATTTTGCCTCTTACTCGGACATACATGAAATTTTAATTACGATGCTGACTTGGTGGATACAGCATTATTGGTGAAGATGTTTTCCCTCAAGTAAGAACCGCCGACTGAAGCTGCGGTTAGCAGTGTTATAACTCGTTTGAAAACTGTAATTTGGGATATAAAATAGGATTTAAATGCCTGTAAATATTTGCATGTGAATAAGTACAGTTTTTTATGAAAATGAGATCTGATCACGAATAGCGCCCTCTATTGACAAAAAGCTTAATTATTATTTTTTCTTAAAAAAAAAAAAAAAAAAGTCTCCCTTCAAGAAAATGATTTTTTCGCAAACCGTGTTCAGTTCTATTAATTCTTTCAATAACTATGAATTTTTAAAATGTCTACAAACTACATGTGTGATTGATCTTCACATTCTTTCATTAAAATTTCTTCCTTAAGTTAACATTTATTTTAGTACTTTTTTAATGCATAGTGAAAAAATGTACTTAAAATTTTGTTTGTATCAATTGTATTTTAAGTTTTTCTTTTCTCTTCTTCTTCTTCTTCTTTTTTTTTTTTTACTAACTATTGAACAATTTATCTGTTTCTAAAAAAATCGTTCTTATTTTTATTTTCAAGGTGCCATTGGAATTTCATATTGGACATGGTTTAATACAACCTAAAGAAATTCTGTTAGAACTTGAAGAGAGAACAGATAAAGTTGCATTAGCATTGTAAAAATACTGTGATCTCCTGTTTTATACCTGTATATAAACAAGAATAATTTTTTATAAATATAGTGAATCAAAGACTGAAAAAAAAAAAAAATAATAATGATAAATAATAAAGTAAAATAAATTATATAAGTGCTGTATAAACTTAATTATTTTGTAATGTTTTAGTCAGAAATTGTTCTACAAATAAAAGTTTTACAAATAAAATTTTTACATGCATTTTAAGTTGAACGGCATACCACCTTGATGATAAGAAAAGTTACAAAAATGGTTCAAAATTGTTTAAGGGGATACTTCACCTGTAGTGGATGGCAGCCTTGTCCCATGTTAATCTATGGAGAAATTTATTTTCAAAATTATTTATTACATAATTTCTTTTTAATTAAATTTCGTTTTCCCATTTAGAAAATTTACAATCACTAAATTGATCCCTGTTTTTCAAAAATTAATTTTTTAAATCTTTAATATTTCATTTTAAAGCTCTAAAATACGAAAATTTGACTAAGTGCATTTTTTCCACTTTATAGCCTCAAAATGAAATATTAAAAAAACAATAAATTAATTTTTGAAAAATGGGAATCAATCTAATGATTATAAATTTTCTAAATGTGAAAATAAAAAATGTACATTAGATAATGAGTAATTCTGAAAACAAACATTTCTCCAAAGAATAACATGAGATAAGGCTACCGGTTGCCGTCAATGTTAGGTTCTTACTATCGCCGGAAGTCCGAGCAAATGTTATTCTATGGGGAGATTTTCTTTACAAATAACTTATTACCTAATACATATTTTAAAATTCTGTTTCCACATTCAGAAAATTTCCGACTGTTAAATTGATTTTTAAAAATGTATTTTTTAATTTTTAATAGCTTATTTTGAAATTGCAAAATGAAAAAAATTCACATAATGAAAATTCGTATTTTGCAGCTTCAAAAGAAAATATAAAAAATTAAAAAAATACATTTTTTAAAAAGGTCCGTCAATTTAACAGTTGGGAATTTTCTGAATGTGAAAACAGAATTTAAAAATATGTATTAGTTAATAAGTTATTTGTAAAGAAAAATTTCCCATTGAATAACATTAGCTTCAGCTTCCTGAGGCGGTGAGTGAAGAGGGCCCTTAAGGTGTACATATGTTATTTTAAACAATGTAAAATCCTTAAAAAAAATCGAATACTGAAATTTTTTTTCTGAATAAAAACAACAATAAGAAGAAGAAGAAGAAGAAACAAGCGCATTTAAATATATGCT
Source organism: Salticus scenicus (assembly GCA_963930645.1). Lineage (NCBI taxonomy): Eukaryota > Metazoa > Arthropoda > Arachnida > Araneae > Salticidae > Salticus > Salticus scenicus. The sequence continues at coordinate 219,010,329 of OZ005648.1, forward strand.
GTAAATGAGAAGAGAAACATATCACAGTGATACTGAATCCTTGTCAATTGATGGCTTTTAAATTTTGCAAGGTAAATCATGAATCATAGTTAGAAGTATTGATTGCTCAGTACATTTTTATTAAAAATAAAGTTCGACGTTTTACCTAACAAATTTGGTGAAACACCAAAAGGAATGTTGTGTAAGGTTTCACTATTTTAAGAATAAGCTCTAATAGGATGGGAAAATTAGCTCCAAACTTCTAAAAATATTAGTTGCAGGCAAATTGACATTTTTCTTTTAGTGAAAATGTTAGGTATATTTTTTTAAAAACAAAGTACTATTCGCTACAAAACGCTGCAATACGATTAATAGCATTGATACATACATTTGAACTCCCCCCCCCTTTTCTATTTATAGAAAAATAAGTAAATAAAATAAATAATAATAATAATAAATAATTAAAGGCTTTTTCTATTAGCTTGATTCGCACTAAAAAGTGTGAAAAGTTTAAAATGAAGTATTTCCACCTAAATTTCATGCTTTAGTTAATTCTAAAAAATCTAATTATCGTGTCGAAAAACTGTTTGCCGCCCAGGATTTAAAAAAAAAAAAAAAAAAAATAGCTCCTTTCATTTAGTACCAAATTCGTAACGATAAGACTGATATTTCTAATTAATTTCCCCCCCTTTTTCGTTTTTAACCCGCATTCGGCAGAAGGTTTATGACAGAGAATGCAAGCTAAAAAATAGCCTTTAATAATAATAAGAAAAATAAAACAAAAATAGGAAGAAAACAATTAAAAACATTACTCTACCAAACATATTTTACTCATGGAACAATATGTCTAAGATTCATAATTTTTTTCGAACTACTAAATATGCAGATTACAAAGTCTAAATGTCAGTTCCAATTCACATTAGTTTTTCCCCCTTATACTAGTATGTTTCATTAGCTACATTAAGTACATGTATGTATATATATATATATACAGGACATTTATGTATATATATATACAGATATACAACATACATACAAAATAATGTGACCGCCTTCGATATGACACGTTTCTTCAAATATCCTCAGAAATACTTGAAGAATTCTATAAATGTATGTGCGTGAAGTAGATCTTTGATCATTATTTTCCAATAACATTTTGGGGAAGGGAAAATTACAGGGGTCAACTACAAATGTACCAGTAAAAATAATATTTGTTATCAACCTGTACGTGAAAATAGTCTAAATAGCCTGTAACCATAGAATATTATTCTCTAAAATACGTACAACTTTTGTGTTTATTTGTGTAAGGCTATCGTCCATATTCATAGAGATTTAAATTTTATTTAACAAATCTTAAAAAATAAAATGGAATAAATTCATATTTTAATTATAACTCACGGATTTCCATTCCAACCAAAAATAATAATAATAATAATAATAAAAATTGCATAATTTAACAGACAAATGCTCTGAACTACTTATTAAAAATATTAAAATAGCTATCTTGAAAAATCAAAGCGATAGAAATAGCTTTTTTTTTTTTTTTTTTTTTTTAATGATTTGCTAAAAAAAGACGTAACATTGAAGGATCGTTTACACATACATATTGATATTTCACCAGTAATCTCCAAAGTCTAAGTAAGAACTTGATTCTTTGTTTTCTGTTTTTGCATATAACTTTTAAACAATTAAAGATATAAACATAAAATTTGAATGACATATTCTTTATCAAATAATTAATCGAACTTTATAATACTTTAATGACACACTATATTTTTTATTCGATTTTTTCTTAAAAGTACATTATTATTATTATTTTTTTTTTTTTAAGAAAAAGGAAATTTTAAACCGTTTTAGATAATAAACTAAATAAGAAAAGGTTTTAAACGTGCATTATAAAAAGCTGAAATTTTTATTTGTACTTTTTAGAGATAATTTAAGAAAAATTATTTTAAACCTTTTTTCTTTAATATTCTTCCTTTTAATATTCTTCTTTATATTTCTTATGTGAATAATTAGAAGAAGATAAAGGATAAAAGTATGAAATTTAGATAAGGTGTTTGGTGTAAAACAGATTGACATTTTTATTAGTTAACGATATACATAAATTAAAAATTAAAACTTATATTTAAAAATAAATAAATAAATAAATAAAAATAAAAGGTGAACAAAAGTTTCTTGTGTGCATTAGGTACATAGCTTGGCTGATCTGCCCCCTAAAGGTTTCTGAAGTTTCTTAGTCCATATTCGTCCGAGTTTTGGAGAAAACCACGGAAAACGCCTGAAGGATAGGCCTACAGTAGTGTCATGGCTTCGAATCCGGCACCACTCTTCTATTAACTTCAAACGCGGAATTGCTCAGCCGTTGATGGGGTTAGTGAATAAAGGAAGATAAAGCCGGTTGTACTTTAAAATTGAACTTTTTCCCTAATAACATAGATTTTTTTTTTTTTTTTTAATTTTATTTCTAAAATCATTAAATTTTTTAACTTACTTTAAACACAAGTTACAAAAAAAAAAAAAAAAAAAAAATCGTAGGGATAAAGAGTTAATATCAATCTAACCATTTTTGTGAAAAATGTATTATGGAATACGTTAGAATACATACATGACATATATACATATTTAGAATACATGAAATACATATTAAGCATTAATCGATGACAAAGTGTTTTTATACTAATTGTTAGAACAGTGAAATATGCTAATGATATTTTTAATTTTTATCATTTTTATTCAATTTGACAATAGTTAAATAAAATATTTGAAATAATAATATATTTTAAACATTAGAGATTGCAGCCATTTCTCTTGAATTGCAGCATTTAAATAATATAAAAACAGATTTCAGATTAAAATGTGAGATAACAAGTACTGATATAAACATATTATATTTCTGTATGACGGAAGCTACCGCCACACCCCTCCAATTTCCCGATTCAACATACTACTTATATTCATAAGAAAGGGCTGTTATTAATTTAAATTCCCAAATTAGACAATTTTTACCCACATCTTTTCTTAAAACCTATCGATATTCGTCAAGTTTTCAACTGGTTACTTCACACGATCTTTAAAATACACAATTTAAATTTGCTAAAATCATTTGTTTTTAAGTTATGTTGCACTGTAAATACAAGTGTTTAAAATTCAGACAAAACAAAAATGTATCTGAAATTTGGGTGTTCAATTTTAAGATGTAAAAAAGTGTTTTATTTATTTTAAAAACTTCAAGTATCTTAAAAGGCACATCTTTTCACACTCTTGAAGTGTCTGAAATTCAGCCACCGTTGATCCTGATTATTAATAAAAATAATGGCTCTCTTCTGTCAGGAACGATTTCGGTTTACACCGCTTCAAAACAGAGACTTTTGGTAGCCTTTTTTAACACTTTCCAACAAGGTTGAAAAGTGTTTATGACTTCGGTTTGTCTGTCTGTCTGTCTGTCCGCGCTCTAACTCCCGTAAATATTTATGGAATTTCTTGAAACTGATATATGTTATTCAAGTTCACTATCGGACGGTCCCTATTGAAAATGGAGTTTATACCTCTACTGGTTTGTGTACAGGGACACCCGAAAGTATTTCAAAGCATTGTGTTCTATGAGAGCTATTTCTATAAACCATATTTTCATACCTTACATCTTAATGCAATTGAAATATGTTATTCAAGTTCACTATCGGACGTTCCCTATTGAAAATGGAGTTTATACCTCTACTGGTTTGTGTACAGGGACACCCGAAAGTATTTCAAAGCATTGTGTTCTATGAGAGCTATTTCTATAAACCATATTTTCATACCTTACATCTTAATGAAATTGAAATATGTTATTCAAGTTCACTATCGGACGTTCCCTATTGAAAATGGAGTTTATACCTCTATTGGTTTGTGTATAGGTACACCCGAAAGTATTTCAAAGCATTGTCTTCTATAAGAGGTATTTCTATAAATCATATTTTAATACCTTTACTGTAGACATATCTTAATGAAATTGACATAGGTTATTCAAGTTCACTATTGGATGTTTCCTGTATAGAATGGAAGAAATACCACCATCGGGTTATACACAGGGATACTCAAAAGTATTCCAAAGCATTGCGTTCTATGAGAGATATTTCTATAAATCAAATTTTAATAACTTTACTTTCCACGAAGTTTTAGGAAATTGAAATATGTTATTCATGTGCACAAAAGAATGCTATGCATAGAATATACCATGATTAGCATTATATTTACAGGGTGGCACAAAAATATCCAGTTATATTAAGATCTATTAATAAAAAATGGCTAGAATTGTACTTTTGTCTACGTTAAGCGTTTTTAACACTTTCTAACATTTTTAACACTTTTCAACAAGGTTGAAAAGTGTTTATGACTTCGGTTTGTCTGTCTGTCTGTCCGCGCTCTAACTCCCGTAAATATTTATGGAATTTCTTGAAACTGATATATGTTATTCAAGTTCACTATTTGACGTTCCCTATTGAAAGTGGAGTTTATACCTCTACTGGTTTGGGTACAGAGACAGATTCCCGAAAATATTTCAAAGCATTGTGATCTATGAGAGGCATTTCTATAAACCATATTTTCATACCCTTACTGTACACAAATCTTAATGAAATTGAAATATGTTATTTAAGTTCACTATCGCGTGTTTCTTATTGAAAATGGAGTTTATACCTCAACTGGTTTGTGTTCAGGGACCCCCGAAAATATTTCAAAGCATTGTGTTCTATGAGAGGCATTTCTATAAACCATATTTTCATATCCTTACTGTATACAAATCTTAATGAAATTGAAATACGTTTTTCCAGTTCACTATTGGATGTTTCCTGTATAAAATGGATTAAATACCACCACTGGTTTATATACAGGGATACCCGAAAGTACTTCAAAGCATTGTGTTCTATGAGAGGTATTTCTATAAACCATATTTTCATACCTTTACTGTAGACATATCTTAATGAAATTGAAATATGTTATTCAAGTTCACTATCGGACGTTCCCTATTGAAAAAAGAGTTTATACCTGTACTAGTTTGTGTACAGTGACACCCGAAAGTATTTCAAAGCATTGTGTTCTATGAAAGGTATTTCTATAAACCATATTTTCATACCTTTACTGTAGACATATCTTAATGAAATTGAAATATGTTATTCAAGTTCACTATCGGACGTTCCCTATTGAAAAAAGAGTTTATACCTGTACTAGTTTGTGTACAGTGACACCCGAAAGTATTTCAAAGCATTGTGTTCTATGAAAGGTATTTCTATAAATCATATGTTCATACCTTTACTGTACACATATCTTAATGAAATTGAAATATGTTATTCAAGTTCACTATTGGATGTTTCCTGTATAAAATGGATTAAATACCATCACTTTTTTATATACACGGACACTCAAAAGTATTCTAAAGCATTTCGTTCTATGAGAGATATTTCTATAAATCAAATTTTAATAACTTTACTTTCCACGAAGTTTTAGGAAATTGAAATATGTTATTTATATGCCCAAAAGAATGCTTTGCATAGATTATAGCATGGTTATCATTAGATTTACAGGGTGACACAAAAATTATCAGTTATATTAAGAGCTATTAATAAAAAAATGTTAGAATTGTACTTTCGTTTACATTAAGCGTTTTTGTCACTTTCTAACATTTTTTAAGTGTGAATATGATTTCAATTTGTGTATCTGCTGATTGTTTTTCTGTCCGTCTGTCTGTTTTCTGCACTCTAATTCCCGTAAATATTTATGGGATTTCTTCAAACCGATGTATTTTGTTCAATTTCACTATCGGCTGTTCCCTATTAAAAATCGCGTGAATACCTCTTCTGGTTTCTTTACAGGGGCACTTGAAAATGTTCCAAAGCATTGTGTTCTATGAAATTTATTTTTATAAACCAAATTTTAATAATTTTATTTTCCACAAAGCTTAATGCAATTGAAATATGTTATTCGTGTGTGTGACTTCTATGTACTATAGTATGGTTAGCATTAGATTTAAAGGGCCACACAAAAAGGTTTATTTACATTAAAAGCTTTAATAAAAATTTACTTGAATTGCACTTTCGTTTACATGAGCGTTTTAACACTTTCTTATAGTGTTAGGGGGAATATGATTTCAATTTGTGCATCTCTCTCTCTCCGATTGTCTACCTTTCTTTCTGTTTGTCTCCGGCTCCTAGCATCTGTGAATATTTTGAGAATTTTTAAAAAATAATACACTCGAGTTCCCTATGGAAAGTTCCCTATTTAAAATTTCATTAATAGGTCCTGTACAACTAGTTTGTTTACAGGGACAGAACAACAACAATAAAAAAATAGCCAATGCATTACGTTTTAGGACAGAATTTTTTAAAAGTTAAATTTAAAAGACTTTCTACTGTAAAAATCATAAAAACATTGACATGTATTATTAGTATACTAAAATAATGTTTTGTATAGGATATAATATGATTAACTTTCAGATTTACAGGGCTACAGTAAAATCATATTTATCGAAATTTTTATTTTTTCGACTGAGTGAAAATAATGCCTGGACCGGGTGTCGAACCTCGGATCTTTGACTTACAAGGTCAAGGCTCTACCAATTGAGCTATCCAGGCCGCAACCGGTCAGCATTACTCACGCAGACAACCTCTAGGCACTCAGTTAAAAATTAAAAATTTCGATAAATATGATTTTCTTCCAATCAGTTGATTGTGTGATTTTAATAAAAATTGTATTTCTACAGTAAAATATTCAGAGAGATTAAAAGCTGCAATTATAATGTAACGCCTGCATTTTCTTTTGTGTTATGCCTTTTTAACACTTTCCAGAATGCCTAAGAGTAATTTTAAAACCAATTTGTCTATCTGTATATTTTTCAGTCCTTCTGTCTGTTGTGTGATAACGTAGGCAAAGAATATTAAGTTATTCCGTACAACAATTTCGTACAGTTGGAAAGTGTTACTAATCAATGCGTACTGCATGATTTTTCTTTCTTGTTTTTTTCCCCTTAGAAATGCTATGTATTTTTATTTATTTATTTTTTTATTAATCTGCATAAATGTTACATCATTAGAAAGATCTTTCAAAACTGAACATTTTTTGTGCTTGCACTTTTCCCTTAATCTCCATATATAAAAAGATTTCAACGAAAGTTTATAACTACCATTGCAATTCTAAAATACCCATGGAGGATAAAACTAAAATGTAATATAAAATTAAATCATAAAAATTATGGGCTAATAGTTATTACATCATTTTCTTGCAATCATGATAATGTTCTTATCTAATCTGATATAAACAAACAGTTCATTGTGATGTCATATTTATCAAATCAGTTAAAATAAATAAGGTTACAAATAAGGTACGTAAGGTTACTTCGTTACAAATATTGTACCTTTCATTTGGTACCTTATTTGTAACGAAGTTTTGATTAGATATTTTAGAATTAATTAAAATATGAAAATAATTTCAAAATTGGACATTTAAATTTATGATTGTTGCCAGAAAAATTTACCAGTTATTGTTATATATATATATATATATATATATATATATATACATATTTTGAGAAGGGGGGGGGGCATAAGATGAAATAATTTTTTCACGCGAAAAATAAAAAAAATATATTAAATTTGCACATGCATATAAAAATACTTTTTAAAACGCGTCGAAGAAGGAAGCTAAATAAGTACTGAGTTATTTTACGATAAATATGATATATAATATGATACGTTATATTAGACCTATCGTCCTGGGTCAGTAGGTATTTCCATTAAAACAAATAGTTTGTTCGTTCAGTGTAACTTGCACATTAGTCCCGTCAGGTACAACTTGCATATTAGTCCCGTCAGGTGCAACTTGCACATTAGTCCCCTTTAAATATAGTGTCCAGCGAAGCAGGCAAAGCATTCGTTGATTCACTACTTCAATTGATTTCACATTCCGTCATTTTTGACAGGGTTATATACTAGTAGTAAATATTTTGCATAAATAAATAAAAGGTTGCGTGTTATCCCTTTCCGGCGCAAGGTAATTCGGATCATTTAAATTACACTGCCACCGGAATTTACAGATTAAAATAAAAGAATTTGACGACGTTTTCTGCTATGTTATAAAAGTAAAATTTTGCTAAAAAATTTTCGGGATGAGTTTTTGCAGTTGAAAATTAAAATTAGGTGATGCTGTAGTGGCATCACCGCCCCTGAAAGGGTAATTCTGTTTTTCTGTTAAAAATAGATTTTAGAATCCGCTAGAGCAGAAGTGAAATATGGATAATGTTTACTAGAAAAAATTCCGTTTCCCTGGTTTAGAATCGAACCAAATACCAATGGGTTCAAAAGCTAACGTCTTCCTATTTCTTCTACCACGATAGGTGGTATGCTTTGCTTGCATACGTGTTCTAGTATTCGCTAAAGAAATCGCAGTTTTAGGTTTAAATCGGTACTTTTTAGAACAAAACTATCCATAATATATCTAAAGCTTAATATATATTATTGTCTGAAAATTTATGTGTAGAGGTTTCGAGTTCTTTTGTAAAATGCACAAAAAACATGTAAAAATGGATTTTAAACGATTTCTTTTTTAAAATGTAATTTTTATATTATACATTGAGGTATAAGAAAACATGAGGAAGATTTTTTTTTTTTTTTTTTAAGCAGTTATGCACAAATTGTTCAGCTGCAAATTCTCTTTTTTAGCTACAAGTTACTTGCTTCGTTTATCTTAATACTTTTTGTTTAATTTTATTATATGAGCGAGCTTTTTTTTTTTTTTTTTTTTTTTTTTTTAAACCAAATAAATTTTGCACCTACAGGTTGATTCAAAATTAGTGCGACCAATTTTAAAAGAATGTAACTATTATGGTATATTTTAATCGCTTTACTACCAGTTTTATTTTAAAAGTGAGACGTTTAAAATACCAATCTAGCTATTTTTATTAGTGGGAGTAAATTGTGGTTCCAAAATTAGATCCTCAAACCCGAAACAAAATTTTAAAGCTTTTGAAGGATGATTGCTCAAATTCTGTTATAAATAAAGCATTTAAAAATCAGAAAAGACATTTTTCTAGTGGATTACTATCTAAACTTCGAAAAGAAATAAAATTTGGTTGGAAATCAAAAGCTCCAGGGAAAAAATGTGGACGAAAGGAAGTCCTTGGTGAAAAAGAAAAAAAAAAGGAGCTGAAAAGACTTATCGCTGTAGAAAATCCTCTGCCTCAAAGAATTTTAGCAAAGAAACTACAGGTATCGCAATCTACAATTTGTCGTCAGATAAAGAAAATTGGCTATAAAAAAGTGAATAAACCAGTCTGTCATCAAATCTCTGCAAATACCGTAGAAAAACTAAGAAGACGTTCTTGGCCTCTGTATTTAATGTTACGTAAAGGTAGATACAAAACATGGATAGTATTAGATGAAGCACTGTTTTATCTGTCATCCACAAATGGCAAAACGAAGATACAATATATTTCACCCGAAAAGTGTCGCAAAGGCGCAACTGTTTTGCAAAAGGCAAGATGGCCGTCAGGTGTTATGGTACGTATGGGAATGCCCTCCCAAGGCTTAACAAAACCATTTTTTGTGGAACCAAAGGCTAAAATTGATGCTAAATACTATCAGAATAAAGTTTTGAAGCACATGATCAAAGAAAGTAAACGTCTTTACCCACAAGGAAACTTTGTTTTTCACCAAGATTCTGCACCAAGTCATACTGCAAAATCAACTATAAAATGGGTAAAAGATAAAAAAAATAAATTTTCTTCCTCCTGAGAAATGGCTACCATCATTCCCTGACTGTGCTCCTTGCGATTATTTTTTAAGCGGGTACTTAAAAAAAAAAAAAAACAATTAAGTAGACGTAAAGTAAGAACACTTCAAGGGCTTCAAAAAGCAATCAAAGAGAAGTTGGGAAAATACCCCTAAAAATGGTCGAAAAAGCTCTTTTGGCTTGGCCTAAAGATTTACGTAAAATGTGCTATGCTAAAGGAAACTATATTGAAAATTTCATGTAAATAACTTAATTCAATAAAAATTTCTGATGCTCTGAAATTGGTCACACTAATTTTGAATCAACCTGTAACTACTTTAAATAGCTTAATTACTTATTATACAAAATACAGTAGCCGTCGCTTATTAAAATCACATTCGTTCTGAGTTAAAGTGATTTTATTAAGCGGCTGATTTTTGCATCCGGCGAACGTTCTTCTCCTCAAGAAAAAAAATATTACTTTCCTGAATTTGGGAATAAATTTGAAAAAGTGACGAATAATGGAATTAATAAACAATATAAATTCATTTTCGAAAAATATAATTGATTAATTCGTTCTTCAAACTAAGTAAATTAAACACATCCCAAGTTTCGATGCACTTTTCTTTTAGGAAAATCATCATTACTTTACCGAATGTTCATGCTTTTTCTTTCAAATTTAATATCTTTCTGTTTAAACCTCTTGCTTCTTAGTTATTTCAAAATAAAAATTAGAAGATTTTTTTTTATTAATTAAAAATTTAAAAATTGTATATCACTTGCGAATCAAATCAAATTTGTTGCTTATTACCGAACTTTGAAGAATACGTTCCTTGAAATTGTTACTCAGACAAGTGCTGAGGTATGTTTAATTTGTAACTATGCTGCAAGTGTAAAATTTTCGACAAAGAGAGATAACGAAAGGATTGCTGTGTTTTATTTTCTTTTTCATAAAAAAAAAAAAAAATCTGGAGTGACTCCACTCGACTTTCCGAACATTGAGTAACTAACAGTTTTGTAGATAAAATAAAGAAAGAGGAATTGCTAAACAAACAAAAGAGAGAAAACCATAATAGAGTGTTTTTTTCTCCATATATCACACGAGGTTTTATTTAACGCTACTGAACTTTGAGCCCTTAGATCATAATGATAAAGAATTTTTCGTTTTGTCCCTGTAAAAATCTATAGATGCTAGATTCACCAAAATGCTTATAGTTAGTGCAACAGTGATTTATAATATTCATACAAATTTTCAGCTCAATTGAATAAGGCGTTTAGATGCTATCGCACTTTTAAAAATTTGGTCTCATAGGCCATAATGATAAAGAATTTTTCTTTGTGTCCCTGTAAAAAAACTGTAGTGCTAGATTCACCAAAATCTATACAGTTGGTGCAAATGCGACCTATAACATGTGTACAATTTTTTTGCTCAGATTAATAAGGCGTTTAGACGATATCACACTTTTAAAAATTTGGCCCCATTGGCCTTAATGATAAAGAATTTTTCTTTGTGTCCCTGTAAAAAAACTATAAGTGCTAGATTCTCCAAAATCTATACAGATTGAGTATCTGTGACCTATAATATGGGTATAAAATTTTTGCTCAATTGAATAAGGCGTTTAGATGCTATCGCACTTTTAAGATTTTGGTCCCATAGGCCATAATGATAAAGAATTTTTCTTTGTGTCCCTGTAAAAAAACTATAAGTGCTAGATTCACCAAAATCTATAGGGTTCGTACTATGGTGACTTACAATATACGTACCAACTTTCAGGTTAATCGAACAAAGCCTTTAGACGCTAGCGTGTTCACAGACATACACACATACACACATACACACACACATACATACATCATCGTAAAAATAGTGAAAACGGACTCAGGGGACCTCAAAACGTATAGAAACATCAAAATCTCGAATTCGGATTTTTGACATGATTACAATACTTTCCTCACTATAGTGTTCGGAAAGTAAAAAAAAAAAAAAATGTTTAGTGTGCATAAATGACACTTTTGCTGCTGAAATATTTTTTAATTTGAGTTTATTCACCGGCGATGCTGGTTTTATTAAGCGGCGATTTTAAGAAGAGTTTGTATTGATTTGATTCCAGTTCTCACAATTTGATCAGAATAAGCTGCTGATTTTATTAACCAATGAATTTATTAAGAGGCGGTCACTGTAATACTACATTTATTGAATGTGAAAAGAAGTTGAAATATGACATGCATGTTGCTTAATGTGGATTCCATGTGTAACATTTGTTAAGTAGTACGAATGTCTGAATTTATTTAGAAATTCAGACTTTCACAGTCTGAATTTCTAAATACCTAAATTGCAAAATGTCTTAATTTCTAAGTGTCTAAACTGTGAAATGTCTGAGTTTGTAAGTATCTGAATTGTAATATGTCTTAATTTCAGACATATCAACCTTATTTAGACACTTTTCTCAGCTAATTTGCAAAAAGACACTTATCTGTCTTAAAATCTGATGGGTGTGCTGCCTAAAACTTGTCATACTTAAGTGTTACAGACATTTTTGTGTCTGAATCGGTATTTCAGACACATTTCTGCCTGGACTTAAGACATTTTTATTTACAGTATGATAAAAGACATATTCACATTATCGTCAAAAACTTCATTTTTGTATTCAGCGGGCCTGAAAATGCGTAATACGAAAAAAAGAAGAAAAACATTGCTGAAATTTGTGATCTAAACCAATACTTTGTTTACCATATGGATATGAGAAAGCAACCATTATGTCACAGTCCAAAAAAATTATGTTCTTATTTTTTCTAAACCGAAATTCTTGTGTATCATACCATAGCCTCCTAAACTAGATGCCTGTCGCGTGGCTCAGAAACTTAGCAACTATTGAAGCGGTAGACAGCGCCACCTGCTACAGATTGTGCGACTTTTTTATTCAACAGTCACCAAAATTTTTTAAAAAGTGGGATATGGTATACATAAAATGCGAATAGAATCGAAGAAACGTCGATTATATATATCATATATCACTTCTTAAAATTATATGTGACAGTTGAATAAAAAAGTCGCGCAATCTGTATCAGGTGGCGCTGTCTACCGCTTCAACTGTTGCCAAGCTTTCGAACCATGCGGCAGGCATCTAGTTTAGGAGGCTATGATCATACATTCCACTAGAATAATCTTTCTTCTATTTTTTTTAACACACAAAATTTATTCACGAACAAGGACACTTAAATGAACGTTAAAACATTAAATTACACATTGAACAAACATTTAAAAATGTAATCTATAGATAATAAGGACCATTCCAAGCGAAAGGTCTTTCATCAAATCTTCTATACCATCTTTTCGCGACGGCCGCTGATAATCAACTGTTTATGTTTATGAACATCCAGTGCTTGACCACGCTTTCTCTGATGCCATTCGGCAAAGAGAGAAGTATTACGAGCTCGCGTTGCCATTCGGCAAACAGAAATATCTTTGAGCTCGCTACACATTATCGCTAAGCAGTTTTTCTGAACTTGATAACTTTAGTAAAATACTTCCATCAATTACATTTAATAAAGAAGACACATTTACTTAATTTTGTGTAGCCCTGTATATTGTCTATAAATTATATACATGCCTCATATTGTAGTTAAATTTAATACAGTAATTAAAACGTATAACTCAACTTGAAATGCATTTCCAACAATTTCTAACGCCTAATATATTCGAATTCTTTCATTCTCTGCAAACGAATGGTGAGTGATTCTCAAATTCAGTGCAACCCGGTAGTTATCAAACTGTATCTACTAGAAATTTCGTCGATAGATGTAAATTCCCTTCGATATCCCTGTACACGAACATTTTTTCCGATTTCAATAAAATATTTCAAATAACATCCTCGTATGACACAACTTCAGGAAACCGAGTTTGGAATTTCTGCAAACATTTGCTCTTGAGTTCTACTAAAAACAAACTCACACACAGTCCAACAGCTGTAAAGCATGCTTATTTTTTGATTCAGATGATCTCAAAAATATTAATATCTCAAAAATCACACATAAAAAAATTGGCTGAAACACTACTTTCTCTACCATTATTGTATGCGTAAGGGAAAGTAAAAACCTTGCTATACCTGTTACATCAATTTCATCGCTACAAGTACAAGGTGCAACATAAAATTCTAGAAGATGGAGTGAAAGGCTCTTCACCATCCTGGCTAGGGCGGAACACTTTTTACCAGACTTGTAAAACGAAAAATAAAATAAAAACTATTGGCTTATTTCTTATGAATTCTGGAGTTATTTAAGGAAATATGTTACCTCTCTTCGACCGATAACTAATTTTCCGCTTACTTTAACGTGTCTTTTGTGAAGGTGGCTGTAGTGTATTTCGTCATTGTATTCCTGATTTAATCTATTGGACTGTTGGTAAGTGACGTCACGTCCAATCAATGATCTGTTCATTCCTTTTTACGTTTATCTCTGCTAGAACAGATCGCAGTCTTAAAAATGTAGTCGTTCATGTTACTTGTATTTTTCATCTGTAATTGTCTTAGTCATCTATTAAATGTTATGTGTTTAAAAGGAAACGCCTCGTCATATCCTAGTTATGGCTTATAAATCTTCTCCTGTCTACAAAACATTAAAATGGCGACGAGAAGAAAAAAGCAAAAAGAAGTTTTGCTCTTCAACATTTTAATATTATCTACTTCAAGATGATTAAAAATGCAATCTGCAGTTCTTCATAAAGAAAATTGATATTTCGAAATGAATCATTATGTGATCGGAGACAGCAGCAGTTAATATCATTGTCTGGTGGCGGGCAGGTACGATTTAGGCGCCAGTGAGTGTAATTATCGTCTGCGATAATCTGCGACTTTTTATTTTTTCGGGAAAGAGAAAAAAAAAAGGTATTTACACATTTATTTTATTTTTTTTCTTTCTGTTCTTTTATTAGATTGCATGTTTTTATTCTTAGAACTAGTATATTTTCATTAAAAATGTTTCAAAATTTTAAAGAATTCAATGATTCGATTGAATGTTTTGATACTTATATTAGAAGACTAGAACAGAATTTTATTTTGTTTGATATTAAGGATGAAAAAAAAGTTAGTGCCTTAATAACTTTTATAGGCCCGAGATTATATAATTTACTTACTAATTTACTGTTCCCAGATCTCCCTGAATCAAAAACTTACACTGAATTAGTAGCTGTCTTAACAAAACATCTATGTAAAATTCCAAACAAAATCAGTGAACGCATTAAATTTAGAAAATGTTGTCAAGGAGATAACGAATCTGTGCAGGATTTTAGTGTTCGTTTAAAGAAACTTACAACACATTGCGCGTTTACAGGCGATTCGCTGTCAGAAAATTTGTTAGAACAATTTTTACGCGGATTAAAAAATGAAACAATCCAAAGCAAATTAATGTCTCAGGTTGAAGATTTAACATTTGAAAAAGCAGTAGAACAAGCCGTAACTATGCAAAGTACTGAAAACGACATGATAGAATTACAGAATAAAAATTTGAATTTGAATAAAGTTTCTGTTAGTGTTAGGAAACCAAAACAAAATTATTCTCAAAATAACTTAAGTAAACAAAATGTGAACAAAACTGCGAGTGCAAATAAAAGTAAAACTTATTGTTATCGTTGTGGAAATAGCTCTCATTTAGCAAATGTTTGTAAATTTATTAATGCAGTTTGCAATTTTTGTAAAAAACGCGGTCATTTGAGTAAGGTGTGTCGGAACGCACAAAACAATGTTACTCAAAAGAAAAATGTAAATGTTCTTGATACTGTAGACATTTTGTCATTACAATCTGAAGGCACTAAACCTATAAAAATTTGGGTTTTGATAGAAAATAGTGCTAAAGCAGAAATGGAGCTTGATACAGGATCGGCGATATCCGCTGTACCGATAAATCGTTTTCGGAGATTATTTCCAGAACATAAAATGTTTCCTGCTGATGTACAATTAAAGACAGCCACGGGAGAAATTTTTCAGCCCGAGGGATTTGTTAGAGTAAATGTAACTTACGAAAACAAAACTAGGAATGTTAAGTTATATTTAGTTAAAAAAGACAATTTTCCTTTATTGCTTGGTAGGGATTGGATAACTACATTTAATATATTCCCAAACAATTTACAAACTGTTCCGGTAAACAAAGTACAAATCTCGGATAATTTAAATAATTTACTGAATAAATTTCCGGATTTATTTACAAATAACGTAGGTGAAATTAAAAATGTTAAAGCTGAATTACATTTAGAGAAAGACTCATCACCAATATTTTGTAAATCGCGAACAGTTACGTATGCATTAAGGAATGCGGTAAATGAAGAATTGGAAAGATTAGAAAATGAAGGGATAATAAAATCTGTTAGTACTAGTAAATGGGCAACACCTATTGTTCCGGTGGTAAAACCTAATGGGAAAATTCGTTTATGCGGCGATTTTAAAGTCACGGTAAATAAATTTTTAAAGGTTGACAAATACCCGCTACCAAAAATTGAGGATATATTAGCAACTTTAGGGGGTGGATTACATTTTACAAAGATTGACTTAAATCAAGCATACTTGCATTTACCGGTAGAGGAAAATTCACAAGAATTACTTACAATTAACACTCCTAAAGGCTTATTTAAATTTACGCGATTACCATACGGAATTGCCAGTTCGCCAGCAATATGGCAGAGAACTATAGAACAAATTTTAAAAGGTATAGAGGGTATTTCAGTTTTTATTGACGATATATGTATCTCAGGGGAAACTGATGAAATACATTTAGAGCGATTAAAACAAGTGCTAGAAAGGTTACGGGAATATAATCTTAAAATAAATAAAGAAAAATCTTTTTTCATGAATGATGAAATTACATACTGCGGTTACAAAATTGATAAAAATGGCATACACAAAACGCAAGAAAAAATTTCTGCTATTTTAAATGCTCCAATACCTCAAAACGTAACTCAAGTAAAAGCATTCTTAGGCTTAGTATCTTACTATTCTAGATTTGTTCCTAAATTATCTACGATTGCTTATCCTCTAAATGAATTATTACGTAAAAATGTAAATTTTCAGTGGACTAAAAAATGTGAAAATTCATTTAATGCAATTAAACAGGAAATTACTTCCGAAAGGATTCTCACCCACTTTAATCCTAAATTACCCTTAATTTTAGCCACTGATGCTTCTCCTTATGGAATTTCGGCAGTACTTTCGCATACAATGCCAGATAACTCCGAAAAACCCATAGCTTTTGCTTCTAGAACTTTGTCTTCTGCAGAAAAACGGTATAGTCAGGTAGATAAAGAAGCGTTATCAATAATTTTTGGTGTAAAGAAATTTTTTCAATTTTTATATGGTAGGAGATTTACACTGTATACAGATAGTAAACCCCTAGTTTCCATATTTTCACCCGTAAAAAGTATTCCGGTACTTTCGGCAGCTAGAATGCAACGATATGCATTATACTTACAGACATTTAATTATGATATTAAATATAAAAAATCTGCAGAGCACGGAAATGCCGATGCTCTATCACGTCTTCCATTACGTAGTGAAGACTTACTGCTGCCGTCATCCGATTCGCTACAACCAGAAAAAGTGTCACCAACTTTGTCGCCAAGTTTATTTGGCAACCCTGATGAAACCGATTGTTTATTTATTCATCAAATAAATTCGTTACCCTTAACTACAAAGATATTATGTGCAAGTTCTAAGCGAGATCCAACATTGAAAGAAATGTACCGACATTTAATATCAGGCACACAGATGCCAAATTACTTACTTTTCGGACATAAACAACAAGATTTTTCTATACTAAATAATTGCATACTACAAGGGAATCGTGTTGTAATTCCTACTGTTCATAGACAAAAAGTGTTGGAAGATTTGCATTTTGGCCATTTTGGCATAGTAAAAATGAAAGCACTGGCACGTAGTTTTGTATGGTGGCCAGGTATTGATAAAGACATTGAGAATTTAGCAAATAACTGTTCTGTTTGTATTAAATTAAAACATAATCCTCCTAAAATAGAAAATCATCACTGGGAATGGCCTACAACACCTTGGAACAGAATACATGTAGACTTTTTTGGTCCAATGATGGGGAAAATGTTTTTAATCGTAGTAGATGCCCACAGTAAATGGACAGAAGTGTTCATTGTTCCTAATACTACTGCTGAGAACACTATAAACTGTCTTTCTTCGCTTTTTGCCAGATATGGCTATCCTGTGTCCCTTGTGTCTGATAATGGGCCACAATTCATTTCAGAACAATTCGAAAATTTTCTACAAAGTAAAGGCATAAAACATAGTTTAACTGCACCATATCATCCCTCTACAAATGGTCAAGCTGAAAGATATGTCCAAATAATTAAAAAAGGATTGAAATCCTTAAGTTCAGAACCCGGAAATCTCCAATTTAAGTTAAACGAATTTTTATTCCAATACCGAATAATGCCTCATATTACAACAGGGGAGAGTCCCGCATCATTATTTCTGAAAAGAAATATCAGATCAAAATTAGATTTGCTTCTACCAAATGTTAAAAATTATGTTGAAAACAAACAACATAAAAATGTTTTTAACAAGAAAAAGATAAGAGAATTCGAAATAAATGAAAAAGTTGCAGTACGCAGTTATACATCAGGAGATAAATGGAAAATAGGTAAAGTAATTGCCAGACTAGGTAAACTACATTATAAAATTCAAGTAGGTTCATGTGTATGGAAAAGACACGTTGATCAACTGAAAAGTGTAGGTTCCAGAGTACAAGTGGAGGAAGCTACAAGTCCTGGTGCAAATATTTCCATGGTTCCCGATAGCAATAGTCCACACCTACAAAGCAATGGAGAATCTAAGTCTGGTAGGAGGCCTGCCATGATACCAGATCCAGCGCCAACCGATCCTGTCAGTACACCAGATCCATTGCCAACCAATCCTTCCACTACATCAGATCCAGTTCCAACCGACAGTAGATCTGTGTCTACAAAGCCTGGTGAAATTGACTGTGATAAAAATATCAACAGTACTGTAAATAATGAACTAAAATCTGAACATTCAAAACTTAAAAATGCTAATTTGTCTTTTTCTGAACAGGTTGTAAGAAGATCATCTAGAGTAAGAAAACCTCCCATCAGGTATGGTATACGGAATTAAGGGGAGGAGAGTTGTAGTGTATTTCGTCATTGTATTCCTGATTTAATCTATTGGACTGTTGGTAAGTGACGTCACGTCCAATCAATGATCTGTTCATTCCTTTTTACGTTTATCTCTGCTAGAACAGATCGCAGTCTTAAAAATGTAGTCGTTCATGTTACTTGTATTTTTCATCTGTAATTGTCTTAGTCATCTATTAAATGTTATGTGTTTAAAAGGAAACGCCTCGTCATATCCTAGTTATGGCTTATAAATCTTCTCCTGCTCACAAAATACTATAGTGGCGAACACTGGTGTCTTTATCTTAAGAGTGTTATTAAATTTAAAAGTTTATTCTAAATTATACAGACAAAATTCACACCACACTACTTCTTTTTAAACAAAAAATCAATTTTAAAAATTTGTCTTCAAAATAGTACTTTCTCTACAAGTATACGGGTAAGAGAAAGTAAAATGATTTCCAACGGCATGCAGCTATTTTTCATGCCATGTATTTTACACATTCCATACAAGGGGTCACATACTAAAAAGGTAGGAAAAAAATTAATTTTTATACCGACATTGTGTAAAATAAAGTAAAACAGATAAATGGCGCACAGTCATCCAAAAGTCGTTCACAAAATGCTACATCTGCGTAAGTGAAATATTCAGTGAATTATTTGACCTTAAAGTTTTAAGCAATTGCCGCCAACAACTAAGAGACGATTATTAAATTTTGAAAACACGAACTTAACAAACGATCGCCGTGATAGCAAAGGCTCGGCATCTGTTAAGTGCAATCAATAGAAACTACTTTTATAAGGTGCTTATTATACTTAAAAAAAATTATTATCACCCAAAAAATGACGCTTCTCGTCTATATTTTTCACAATATTTGTGATGCTCTAACTCTGTCTCAGATTATACTGTAAGAAATCACGAGAAAATGAAAATATAATAAGAATATTACTTAAATATACTATAGGAGTATTATCTAGGCACTTCTATATGATGATTTTTGTAATAAACAATAAAACTGATTTTCAGATTCGATCAAGTGAAAAGAGGAAAATTTTTGGCTAGTATCTAAGTTAAACAACAATAAGTTTTTCGTTTTGTTCTTTTGCTCATAACTTTTAAACAAATTAACATGAATGTGAAATTAGAATGACTTTTTCAATATGAAATTTTAATTTTAATTTTACATTACTTTGAAATTGAAAATAGTTTGCAAACCGACGTTATTTTCCCTCAAAAACATGTTAGTGAAGAAAGGAAATGCATGAATTATTTTAGAAACGAAAACTAAATGAGAGGTAATATTAAGACTTTGGAAATAGACGACGATGCACACGCTTTAAAAATTAAATGAAATATTTTTTTCCCTCTTACCTATGTAGGGTAGGTGCTCCAGTGATTGGAATGCTCCAGTAATTGACATCTACCCAGATATAATTAATAAATAAGAAAAATAATAAAATCATACATTTTACTTTTAAGAATTTTAACATTTTATGTCAAACACTGGAGCATAGGATGCTAATAACTGGTAAAATGAATAACTAGCAGTGTCAAACACTGGAACATAGGGGGACAATTACTGATAAAATGAAAAACTGGCAGTGCCAATTATTGGAACATTGAGTGGGTGTCAAATAAAAAGTCATTAAAAAAAATAATTGTTATCAGATGTATATATTTTAACATATATGCGGTTCTGAATGTCTTTCATGCCATAATGTACTAACTTAAGATTTCTAAAAATATTATCTGATGACTAGAACATTAAAAACATCAGAGATTGCTCTAAAAGTGTCAATCACTGATGCACTTACCCTATATGGTAAAGAAAGTTCTTTCATTTTTTTAAAAAATTAAATTATTGAAACTGAGCTTTTGTTACATTTACATGCTTGTTGGTCCCCTGAATAAAAATAAATAAATAAAAATAAAAATAATGTTTTTTGCAATTCGTCTGTGTGACTGTTATCAGCATATCTCAAGAACAAACATTAGCAGGAAGTCCAAATTGTGTATTCTAAATGTGCAACACATAGGTATGCTACAATAAACTTTTCGTTGAGATCAAGAAAGCGATTCGTGTACAGGAAATCCAAGAGAATTCAAATACAATACGTTATGAGCTAAATTTCAGGTAAGTACAGTTTAACATCTATAGACTGCACTAAACAAAATAAAACAAACATATATTTTTATATGTATAAAAGCATGTTTCGTGTAGAGAACGGTATGAAAATCATTCGCCATCCGTTTACAGGATTACTCAAAAGAACTAGAATATAGTGGAGCTACACTTGAAACAGGATATGCTGTATGTTATATTAATATAAGATATTAAAGTATTTAAGTACACAATATACTATATATAATTAATATAGTGTACTATATTTAAGTACACAATATGGGGAGTACATAATGTTTAAAAGACACATAGGGTTACCAATAACTAAGCGAAAACATTCTTTTTTACTGAATGTAATTGGTGGAAGTGTTTTAATATAATATTTTACTATGTCTAAGAAAACTGCTCAAGAATTAAAATTAATTTCTTTCCGTATGGGTATACGGCAAATAAACTATTTTTTATGTTAAATTTTTAACCCTGGTTCTTTTGTACAATTACGCGTTTTAAAGTTTCCTGAATATTAATGTGAAGTTTTTAATGGTTAATTGTTATGTATGTCTGTTATCAGCGTAACTTAAATAAAAAAATAAGTGCAGGCAATTAAAATGTTCTATCCTGAAGATCTACTTGCAAAGTTTGGTTGAGAATGATAAGTTTCGGGAAGCGGTGCGACTGAAGTTGTGTGAATAATTTGCAATACACTTTTAAATTCAATAATAGTTTTGAATTCTACATATAAGTACTATATTCAAACAAAGGGTTGACGGGGTGGTGGTAGCTCCTTTAAAACACAACTATTTGTCAAGTAAAACTGTTTTAAACCTAGACTGAATTCTTTTTAATGTAGGATTATATACATTAATTTTAATCTTACCCCTTTATCTGTAATTTGTCTTTATATTATTGAAATGCAGGGTAAGAGGAAGTCGTGTGAGTGTCACACCAGGTTATTATTATAAATAATATATATATATATATATTTCATGTGACTAATGTTAAATATATGCATTATGCGAAGAGGAAATTTAGATGAGGTAGGTGTTTGTTAATATTTTATTCTGACGATGTTCATAATTTAGGAACTAGTAACTGGAAAGAAAATTGCAGAGCAATGGGATTTAACGTAAATGGAATATCAATCTTTACTCTATAATTCGCAGATGACCAAGTCATAATTGCAAAAGTGATCATAAAAAGTAAAAGTGATTTAGAGAAAATGACAATAA
This sequence comes from Salticus scenicus, assembly GCA_963930645.1. Lineage (NCBI taxonomy): Eukaryota > Metazoa > Arthropoda > Arachnida > Araneae > Salticidae > Salticus > Salticus scenicus. The sequence continues at coordinate 219,032,537 of OZ005648.1, forward strand.
AAATTAAGGAAGAATATGAAAAATAGGGACTATACATGAACGTCAATAAGACCAAATACCTATGTATAGGAGGAGACGAGACGGACCTAAGTCTAAATAATAACATCAAAATTAAAAGTTGTGATCATTATAGATACCTTGGCATAGACGTTAATAGAGAAGGAAGAGACTCACAGGAAATTAAGAATAGAATCTGTCAAGGAAGAAAAGCGGTAAAACTATTAAATTTGATTTGGTGGAGTGAGGAGTTGTCTAGGACGAGAAAGTATAATATATACAACTCCATTGTAAAAAGCATATTGTTGTATGGAGCAGAGGGGTGGAGAATTATGGAGACGGAAAAAAAGAAATTGGCTGCTGTTGAAATGGATGCCCTGAGAAGATCATGCAGGATATCAAGAATGGAGAGAGTGAGAAATGAGAGAATCAGAGAAATGAAATAAAGGAAAATAAAGGAAACCATATTAGATGAGGTTCAAAAAAAGCAATTAATCTGGATTGGTCATATTAAAAGAAAGAACGATGAAAGATTACCTAAAATCGCTTTTAACTATATACCAAATCAGAAAAGAAAACGAGGAAGACCAAGAAAGACTTGGATAGATAACATAAAAAAAGCGATGAGGGATAGGGGTCTGGAAGAAGAGTGGACCCATGACCGGAAGACCTGGTACAGACTTGTGGATTCTGTCGGAAGGCGACACCCGATGCCATAAACCGAACATACATACAACTGTATTTTTTTGAGATGTTTGTTATGAAAGCAATGAAAAGTGAATAAAGGAAGAAAAAGCTTGTTTTATTTGAAGATTTGCAGACATATGTATCTTTCAATAACTATTATGAATGCTACTTTTCTTTGAATTTTCTATTTTTAAAATTATTATGATTTTTTCTTTCTTTTCAAAAATGGATTTTTAAGATAAATTCCGACAATATTATTTCATAATTTATTACTTATGTCAAAATAAAGTATAATTTAAATAACTATTTGACAATAAACACGTTATACTAATTTCATGTTTATATATTCATACGTACAAAAATTATGGGCAAAATAAATGAATAAATATAGTAAGAGTACTAAGAAAATAAATAAATAAATAAATAAACCAAAAACCTCAGAATATTATTCAATTTAGAAATCGGCTTATTAAGTTCTCACAATATTGGTACAAATACAACTTTGCTAAGGAAATATATTTCTACTAGCAAATCCATGCGAAATATTCGCATTTTATTTCTTTTCTTATTTACCTTTAAAATTTGAAACTCATAAATGTTATACCAATTTCACCACCTAATTAAAATTTTAATTTACCAGAAGCCAAATTAATAATAGAACCAAATTAATATTGTACAATAGTGAAACCAAAATCATTCAAAGAAAGGTTTCCAAATAAAATTCATGGTTCACGACCCAATTTTCATACTTCCACAGGCAGTACAATTTTAATATAGGACTCCCACGACGCCTTTAAAATTTTTGTCGTCATGTTGGCGATGACTTTTTATTAATTTTGGTATATATATATATATATATGTAGAATCTTGGCTGGGCGTCTAGGGGTGGGGCAATGATGAGATGCAACTTAGAGAACTACACGTTTATTGAAGACACACAAAAACACAAAATATACAGAGATAATATTATGAAAGTAGAATTTCCATCAATAGCCATTTGCTGGTATCGAGGCCTAATACACATACCAAGCTCTCTTCATCATTAGAACTAACACAAAGTAACATATGAGCTCTTACTTGCTCTTACAATTCACATTAGTACCTACGCGTACTATTTCAAATATGTGAGATTGTCGTATAGAGCTTTCCATGGCTCTACCCAACTCTTAAGGGCACTACAAGCTCTAATTAGAAGAAAATGACCACATCAGCCTTCGCGCTGACGGTCTCAACAGCTCTTCATGGCAGGCAGATCCCGACTACCTTCCGTTCACTAGCGTCTGTGGATGCAATGTGGTACTATGGAGCCGAACCAATCAGAATTTAACTTACACTGAAAGTTTATAACACCATTGTTGATTGGTTATCAGTTCTTATAGCAACCTGTTAGAGAATTGGCGATAAAATGAGTAGCTTGCTTTTGCAAAATCTTTTTGACATTCATTCTGTGCATCTCGCCAGCGATTTGTTTACAGTTTACATCGTGGAATATTTACGTTACACATTCCTCCTGACACCTCTTTTGCGCACTTTGCAAAAAAAATAAATAAATAAATAAGAAAAAAAAAAGTTGAATTCATTTATCTTTATTAGAAGTATAATTATTTACTTTTCTTGCAATATTTTGGTATCATTTTAGACTAACTTAGAAAATATAATTAGTTTTGCATATTTTAAATAATAATCATATTTTTATCATTAAAATGTGTTGAATACTAATCAATTACATTCGCATTTAATATAAAATACTAATGTGATTTTAGATTGTTGTTCTTTCATGATTGAATTGAGTGCTTTTAAACTTTTGTGTTTAAATATGTAACTTTATTTAGTCCTTTAACAAGTCTGTCTCTAAAGATGTTAAAGTTATTATTATTATCTTAACGCTATTTTTTTTTTAAACTTCTTTTTGATGATGAAAATGAAAGTACTTAATATTTAAAATTATTGAGCGAAGAAAAAAAATATAATCTGCACATTACAGTAGGCTACTCAATAAATTGTAAAATGTTACTTTGACTCATTGTTTTTAACTTTTTAACATTTTTAGTTAGAATTCTCAGTTCGATTTTAAAAGACAAAAGCAAAACACATTTGTGGCGATAAATATTTCCCTTTGTAAAAATCCTTAAAACCTGCAGAAAAATGTTTACAAAGTTTTTTATGTAGCCATTGTGAAAATAACTTAGATTTTATCTAGTCTAAAAGTAGAATGTATGCACTTAGAATTATTTTGTAAATGACCATATAAAAACATTTAACATTGCATATAAATTGTAAAATTCAGAAAAATATTTTAAAAGTAAGCTTTAAATATTTACTTATTCTTTCTAAGATTTTATATTTTCTTTTTTGCTTTCTGTTAATGAACACAAGATCATGGTAAATACCTACATATATCATTTTGTCATGTGTTTTTAAACTTAAACAGTACATGGTAAGAAATTAAGTACTTAAAGTATTATTATACTATGGCATGTCTGTTATTTTTAGGGATGAAACGGATAAAAATTTTGCCGGATATCAGATATCCGGAGCTCTTTTGCCTGTCGGATACGGATATCCGGCATTAGTTTTGTTTTTTGTATGTTTCTTTTCTTTTTCATTATTTTAAAACAATAAAATATAACCCACCTTTTAAAAACATTTTAAATATAATTTATTTAAATATATTTATTTAATATTTTATTTATTTGTGCAATATTGCCATGGAGTAATAAAACTTTAAGCGTAACATACTTATTCCTACACTTGCAATTTGTGGTGAAAAGCATTGTCACAAAGAAATAGGTTTTGTTCAGAATTATAAAACTAAAATTTATTATTTACATATTTTTTGCAATATTAATATTAAAAAAAATGAAACAAAATACAGTAACCGCCGCTTAATAAAAATCACTGGTTAATAAAATCAGCCGCTTAATCTGATCAAATTGCCAGGATCGGAATAAAATCAATGCAAACCATCTTTGAAACTGCCTCTCAATAAAATCAGTATTGCCGGTTAATAAACTGAAAAATTCTCATCAGAAGCAAAATACCATTTATGCATGCTGAGTAAATTCTTATTTACACTCCGATTTTTTATTTTTTAAATAAAAAATAAATTAAATACAGAAATCCCTCTGTTATCTCTGTTTGTCGAAAATTTACAACATTAAATTTTACATTTATAGCAATTAAAACACGCCCCATCACATTGACTTAGGAACAATTTCAAGGAATATATTCTTCAAGGTGTAATAAGTTACTTTGTAATAAGTTACAAATTTGATTTAATTCGCCAGTGATTATTTTATTTTTAATTATTTAAAGACAATTTCTAATTCTTATTCTGAAATAACTAAGAAGTAAGATGTTTAAATGAAAATATTTTAAATTTTAAAGAAAGGCGTGAACTTTTAGCAAAGTAATGATGATTTTCCTCAAAGGAAAGCGCATCGTAGCTTGGGATGTGTTTAATTCTTTTATTTTGAAGAAACACTTCAATAATTATCTGTTAAAAATTAATTAGCATTGTTTATTAATTTCATTATTTGGTATCTTTTAAAATTTCTTTTCAAATTCAGGGAAGTAACACCTTTTTATTGTGTACAGGAACGTTAGCCGGATATAAAAATCAGCCGCTTAATAAAATCACTTTTGCTCAGAACGAATGTGATTTTAATAAGTGGCGGGTACTGTATTTTACTAATGAAATCATAGTTACAGGGTTATTTTCATAGGAAAACTAATATATTGTGGCCATCATAAATCTTTTTTCTATATTATTCTGTACTAGCAGGCTTTGCCCGCTTCGCTGGTCATTATATTGAAATGAAGTCTCAAAATACCATATCATTGATGATGATAATAATAATAATAAAATCATTGAAATCAGTCAAAATCTAAGTTAAAATTCTCGATACCTTCGATAGCGGTTTTTCCACTCGCCACACTTAACAAAATCCCTTTATAATGCATGTTGCATACACATACCTAACCCACATATTAAGAAATCGGGATTCTAAGATTATTTGAAGCAAAGTTATGTTTTAAAATGTGTTTTTTAGCCCCCCCCCCCTGCCCTCTCTTAAAGGAAAGGAGGGGGAGATTTTGCAAAATATCCTTATATTATGAGTTAGATACATATAACATACCCACACATGGAAAATCTCTCCTTCATAAGATAATTTACTGCAGAGTTACACATGAATACATGTCCCCCCCCCACCCCTTAAGGGGAGGTGGGGTGGAGTTTCACAAAATCACTTTGTAGTGTGTGTTGAATACGCATAAGCAGTCCACGCATCAAAAATTGCCATTCTTAGATAGTTTGGAACAGAGTTACGCATGGAAACATGTTTTTAATCCCCCTCTAACCCTCAAGGGGGTGATAGCACGGAATTCCAAATAATCCCTTTGTAGTTTGTTTGTGTTGAGTACACATAACCAATCAACCTATAAAAAAATCGCTTTTCTGAGATAATTTGGAGCAGAGTTACTCTTTAAAATGTGTTTTTGCCCCCCCCCCCACCTTTAAAGGGGGAAAAGGAAAATTTCACAAAATCGACTTATAGTGCGTGTTGGGAGTGCATAACCAGCTCGCAAGTAAAAAATCGTCTAAGATAGTTTGGAGCAGAGTTACGCATGAAAACATGATTTTGCCCCACCCCCAAGGGGGATAAGGTGGAATTTTACAAAATCCCTTAGTAGTGTGTGTCTTGAGTACGCATAACCAATCAACATATCAAGAAATCGCTATTCTGAGATAATTTGGAGCAGAGTTACTCTTAAAAGCGTTTTTTGCCCCCCTCCCCGCCTTTGAAGGAGGGGAGGGGAAATTTTTGTAAGATCCCTTTATAATGTGTGTTGGGAATGCATAAACAACTCATATGTAAAATATAAGCTTACTGAGATAATTTGAAGAAAAGTTATGCTTGGAAACATGCTTTTTGCAACACCACACCCCTAAGAGGGGAATAGGACGGAATTTTACAAAATCTCTTTTTAGTATGTGTCTTGAGTACGCATAACCAATTGACATATCAAAAAATCGCTATCCTGAGATAATTTGGACCACAGTTACTCCTATAAGCGTGTTTTTGCCTTCCTCCGCCCTTAAAGGACGGGGGGTGAAATTTTGTGATATCCCTTTACTGTGCGTGTCAGGAAAGCATAAACAACCCACATATACAAATTAATCTTGCTGAGATAATTTGAAGCAAAGTTATACTTGGAAACGGGTTTATATTGCCTCCCACCCCACCCCCAAGGGGAAAAGGAGGAACTTTCGCAAAACCCCATTGCAATAGGTGTAACCCCCCCCCTCCCCCCCCCCCCCCCAAAAAAAAAAAAAAAAAAAAAATCGCAAAATACCAAACATGAGGTTTTGGAAATATTCTGAAGAAGACTCTTGGCGATTTTCTATATCTTTGTGCTGTTATTGGTACAGTTTTCCTCAAAAACCCGTATTTTGCTATTTCTTTTTTTTGCACTCAAGTCTAGTCTCTCTCTCTGCAATTTCTTCACCGTGAAGCAATTTGGAGTCAAATTATGCTTATAAGGGGTTTTTTGCCTTCTGCCCCTCCCCAGGGGGCAGTGGGGATATTTCGCAAAATCCCGCCATAATGGGCATCAGTGTCCTAAAACCAACATGCTCACCAAAATTTGCAAGTCTATCTCCCATAGAATCGCCACGGCTGTGTTGAGTCAGTGAATCAGTGATTTTACTCTTTTATTCCACACCCAACCCCCAAAGGGGTAAAAGGGGGGGTCTTTCACAAAATCCCGTTACAATGGGTGTTGGACACACATAAATAAGCCACACACTAAAATTTGTGACCTCAGCTCTTAGATTTCCACGGATAAATTTAGCGCTAAAAGGAGGGATCGAATTTGCCCCCTCGTAACTCCCCCCCAAAATCGAAAATCGGAAAAAATCAAAAATGAATTTTTGCAAATACCTTCAAGAAGACGCTTGGCTTTTTTTTTTTTTTTTTCAATCTGAGCTATTATTGCTAGAATTTTACTCAAAAATCCATGCATTGCTAATTTTGCCTCCGAAAATTCTTTTTACCCCCTCTCCCCCCTTAAAATCCAAAATCGCAGAAAATGATTCTTTTGTACTTAAGTCTAGTCTCCCCATCTGCAATTTTTTCACAATGAAGTAATTTGGAGCCGAATTATGCTTATAAAGGTGTTTTTTACTTCCTGCCCCCCCCCCGAAAATCTCACTTTTACCCCTTACCCCCCTTAAAAATCCAAAATCGCAGAAAATAATTTTTTTGTATTCAAGTCTAGTCTCCCCATCTGCAATTTCTTCACCGTGAAGTAATTTGGAGCCGAGTTATGCTTATAAAGGTGGTTTTTGCCTTCTGCCCCCCGGGGGTATTTCGCAAAATCCCGTCTTAGTGAGCGCCACGGTCCTAAAATCAACCTACTCACCAAAAATTGTGACTATCTCCCATAGGATCGCCACAGCCGTGTTGAGTCAGTGAGTGAATCAGTGAGTTTACTCTTTTATATATATAGATAACAGCATCACTTACAGTTTAAATTGTACAAAAATTTGTCCATAGCTTCTACCAATAAATATTTTACGTATGGAGTTTGGTGCAATTTTAATCAACAGATGCTGAGATATAGGCTTATGAAAAATCATCGGGTAAAATGCAGTGCTGTAATGCTACCTGTTGCTGATATACACTCAAAATAAAATCACGATAGTGCTTCATAATGGCCGACTCTCTCACATACCAAGTTTTGTGCAATTATACATGATACAATATGATATGAGATACAGCTTTCACGTATTGGGGGAAATTTAAGTATAGCAGCGCTACCTATCGGCCAACATGCACCAAAATTGAATCAGCATAACTTCTCATAATACCCTTCCAACATAAAGTTTCGTGTAATTATGCGCATTAGAGCACAACTTATAGCCTTCCCTAAAATTGCAGAAAGTACTGTATAACAACACCACCTGTTGAGTCGGCACCAAAACTTGATAGACACTAATATATGCCAAGGTGCATGTACATATAGATTTACATGAAATTCTGTGCAGTAGTTCCTGAGATATAGCCTTCTTATAGGTTGCAGAAATCGCAGTGCGCCAGAACCTGTTGGTGAAATTACATATAAATTTATATGTAATTTAATTTTTTATTTTAATTCCAGAACTACTGCGTAGTTGTGGAGATATAGTTAAACAGAATTTTTCTCTCTCACACACACAGACATTTTTAAAAAGTGATCAAGACAGGTTCTGGACCTCTTAAAATGTGTAAATGCATCGAAAACCAGAAGTTGAAAATTTTAATGAATCCAATACTTTCTTTTGAGACATTCATAAGAAAACATAAAAGAAAGAAGAAAAAGAAAACAAAGCTTCAAACTAGTGTGTTATGGCCATCACAAAACTTTCTTCTATATCACTATATATAACTGCTACATGCTGTTTAACATGCACGGAAGAAATTTAATCATAGCTTCTCTCAATACAGAGTTTAGTGCAATTTTAATCAAAAGGTTGAGATGTAGCCATGCGGAGAATCACAGAAGGTGAGGAAAAGCGCCACCTGTAGGTCAATATACACCCAAATTAAGCCAGCTCTCATTCTCATATTATTTATCTTGCATATCAAGTTAAGTGCAGTTAAATGTTATAGATATTGAGATTTAGTCTTCCTATAGACAGAGTAAATTGCAGCATAATATTGTCATCTATCGCCCAATATGCACCAAAATTGAATCAACATGATGTTTTATAAAAATGGCCCTCTCACATACAAAATTTTGTGTAATTATACACAAATAGATCTCAATGAACTTCCCTATTCACAGGAAAATTTGAAGTATAGCAGCATCACCTATTGGCCGATGTGCACAGAAATTAAACATGTTTCATGATAGCCCTATGGCATACTTAGTTTTTTTTTTTTTTATATTATTACACACAATAGAAGCTGAGATAGTCTTCAATTAAATGAGAGAAATCACAGTATAGCAGTGCCAACTGTTGAGTGACTTGCATCAAAAACTGATGTGCACTTTTTTCCCCTGTGTATAAATTTATATGAAATTCTGTGCATTAGTTCTTGAACTAGAGCTGCTACATAAAATTTTTACCAGCCAGACATTTTCTAAAAATGGTCAAATTGTGTACTAATCCCCTCAAAATGTGTAAATACACTGAAAATTGTAAGTAAAAACGTTTTACACATCCATTATGTCCTATTTAATATAGAAGAAAGTAATAATTCAAAACAAATTTATATATTTTTTTCTTTGTATACATTTTATATTCTGTACAGATAAGAAAGAAATTCTTAGATTATTTATTAAAATTTTGTAAATTTCAAACCATAAGTTTTCAACATAAGGCATCGAGGGGGGGGGGGGGGGTTAGACCACCCCTTCCAAAAATGCAGTCTTTGTCATACTAACACCCAACCAATTCCAAATTTAAAAATTCGTAAATATAGGATTGTAACTTTTCGTGATAGACACCATGGGTCACCCTTCCAACAGTGCTTTCTTTGTCGTACCAATACCTAACCACAGTGGCAGATCTAGAACTTAACTTTATTTATTCATTTATTTATTTATTTTTTTATTTATTTATTTATTTATTTATTTATTTTTTGGGGGGGGGGGGGGCTAAGATTTTTCAAAGTATTATTCCAGATCAAAGAAAAGTTTACAATTGTAATAGTCAGTTGTGAATGTTAGTACTTTTGCCCCCCCCCCCCCCTTCTTTAAATCCGCCACTGTAAACATCCCCAAATTAAAATTTCGTTAAGTTTGGACCATAAGTTTTCGAGATAAGACACCGTGTGCGTACGTGTTTGTGTGTGTGTGGGGGGGGGGGGAGAGACTCTCCCTCCTTTTAACAGTGCAGTGTTTATCATCCCAACCAACCCCAAATTAAAAAATTTTTAAAATTCTGACCATATTTTTTTCGAGATCAGGCACCATGGGAAGGTACGGCCCTTCCTCCTTTTAACAGTATGTATTCTTTGTCATACTAACACCCAACCCACCCGAAATTTAAAATTTCGAACCATAACCTTTCGACACAAGGCATCAAGGGGGGTGGGGTCAGACCACCCCTTCCAACAGTGCAGTCGTTGTCATACTAACACCGAACCAATGCCAAGTTTAAGATTTCGTAAAGATTGGGTTACATTAGGTATTATTAACTTTCAGTCAGAGCATAATTAAAACATAAGCTTAACAGTTATTGTTTGTTTTACACTCAACAGATAATTTTCTTTAAAGTTTAAGAACAATATCAATAAAAGATTATAAAGAACATAATTAGGCCTTTGACGGTTGATTTTCAACCTGACACCTGGAGTCTCATTCATAGCTTTATTGTGTAGGGGTTTAGTTGTTTTCCCAGGTGCCGGCCCCTTCCCTACACTAGGCTATGAATTCTTCGACCATAATAAAATGGATAGGTTATTCATCTTTTATAGATTATTGACTTTAAAAATGAGGTCTTTTATCATGTAAACAAAATATATGATAATGATATTCTTACATGTACAGTAACTTGTCATAAATCCTTATTAAAAGGTTTAAGTTATAATAGCTGATAGTATTACAAAAAACTTAAAAAAAAAAAGTTTACAAAAAACTATCTTTATAAATAAATAAAAATATGTTTTTGCCTAATAAAATCAAATAAAATTTCATGAAATTCTCTTTAAAATGAGGGTCAGAAACTTTTTTATCTCATAAAACATAAGAATGTGTTTATTTAAGCTTTAAAAAAATCTGATTTTTCAAAAAATCAAATGAAATAAAACATTTTTAAGAGTATTTTATCGTTTATTTCAAAAGAAAGAATGATTATCAAATGTTTAATTGAAATCTGAAGCTGATTGGTTAAAAAATTAAAAAAAAAAAAAGTTGATTTTACAAATATAATTTTTTAAAGCATGTGTGGCACAAAATAGTCTACCATTAGCCTTTAACTAATTCAATACATATTATAAATTATATTATTAACAGGACTTTGCACAGTACTTTAACTTTTTAATGCATAATTTGCTGCAAATTAACATTTATAGATATTGCATTAAAAATTAAATAAATAAAATACAAGTGGTAGATGATAAATTTGTCATTAAGCTTACTTTTATTTGTTCATACACTGTATTTTAATATAACAATGAGAATTCATAATCTAAACCTAGGTTTTTTTTTTTTTTAATTATTATTATTTATTAATTTAACAGCATCCAGCTTCAACTATGCTACGCAGATATGTAAAATTAATATTTACAAGAAGATTGTTAAAGACATTTGACAAAATTGTTACATTATTATTGTTTTTGCATTTTTCAAAATAAAAAAAGCCTTAATAAAATCAATTATAAAACTAATCTTTCTTTTTTTTTAATTAACAAAGGATATATACAAAATTAAACAGTTAAATATTTAGAATTAAACATGTACAAGTAACAAGCAACATATTATTATTATTATTATTAAACGTTTTACAATATCTAGTATGTTTTAAATTTACCTTTTTCTTACTCAAAAGTAAAAATTAAACATAAAATTTAATTTATCAGGAGATAGCATATTTACTAATGTTATAACGTTCAAATAAAAATTATTCCTTTTTTTACTGTTTACCAAACATTAATATATAAATATGCAATAGATAACTTAATATTGGATCGAACTATCTTACAAAAAAAAAGGCACAGATTACAATAGAGAAAATGATAATGATACTAAGAAAAAACCAAAGGCATAAGGACAAAATCGCTTAATGTGGTCATGTCATAAACATAAACATAGAAGAAATATATCGCCAACGCCAAGGTGCGCCAAGAAGCCCATTTTCGCTAACATGATGGTAATCATTTGTCTTAACCAATCAAAGATGCTGTCATAAAAGAATATAGAGAAGAAATGCAAGAAAGATTTTGATTGGTTCGGCTCCATAGTACCACATTGCATGCACAGACGCTAGTCTTCCGTTCGTCCACTAGCGCGTCTTTCTCAAATCGGCTCTCTACGAAACGGGCGAGTTTATTATACGTGCAGGTGGTAACGGAGAAAATGCTAGGAGCTGGGAGGAGGAGGGGCGTAACCCTCGACATCGATGTCGAGGGTTACGGGAGGGGCCGCAATGAGTTTGTTTCGCTTTCGCTTTCGCGGTTAGTTTGGTTGCAGGTTGCAGCTCGTTGCTGATTTGATTACGTCTAGGCAGTTTAAAAAAGTCTGCAATAAAAGTATTTTTAAGTAATTTTGGAATGATATATTATAAGCAATTCAAACATAATTAGAATTGGAATTATTGAAATTTTACAATATTAAAGAGCTGCCTTCTAACAGATTTTTGACATCTAATCTTCAATTCCAATTCAAATAAGTTTTAAAATGATATTTATGAAATTTTGTTAAATAGAAGCTGAGATACAAAAGTAATGTAAACATTGTTATAAAAAGATTTGTGTTTGATTTTACCGTGGTTTTCTCTGAAAGTTGAATAATTCCAATCTGAATAACGTTTAAAAAATCTTAGAACAAAATGTAACCTGAATATCGGAATTCAAAAATCTGCAAAATGTAAAAGAATGAAGACGTTCTTGGTTTTCCATGTTTTTCTCCAAAATATTCGTAAGAAATGTTAGTGGCATATGATTTATCTGGTTTTAAAAACCTAATAATACCAATTTTCAATACATTATTTTCACATTTTAGTACCTTAGCCCCCCCCTCCCCTATCTTGCTCCTCCTAATATGTTTTACACTTTTGAAAATATCCACTTTTTTAAGCAGTTAGTTAATCATTCTTTCAAATTAGTGACCTCCGGAATATTCGACTATAGTAAACTCGTACTTGGGGGTGTGTACAATATGTTGCTTCAAACAAATCTCATTGCTGCAAATACTACCATACAAATTGTACATAGATCAGAAAATTTTCTAATACAACAAACTCATAATCACAATTGCCTATGACAACCATCCCCCCCCCCCCTCTGGTGAACACCACCAGCCTGTTCGCACCCCATAAAAAATTTGACCATACAAACTAACACTTGTTGGCAGATTCAACCTGGTATATTGAATTCAAAACTGAGGTCAATTACTATGTGAAATACAGATATGATTAGTAAAAGTAAATTCTTTATTATAGCTATAATTTCAATTATTTAAAAATAAATAGAAACACATACTTTTTTTTTGGTATATGATGTCAATTTCAGAAAATATTCTTTTACATTCATTTTCACATGAAAATATATATTGCCTCAAAAACATGATGTCATTCCCCACAGGTTTGATAAAATCCTAAGATATGATAAATTATTAAGAATTTATCAAATCGTAATCTTTAATAATTATCATTTTAAGATATGAAAAAATCTTAAAATGATGCCAATTTCACAATGTTTTTTCATATTCATTTTCTACATGTGAAAATATACATATTGTCTTTACCATGACATCAATTTCACAGGTTTTGGAAAACATAAAATAATTCAAAAGCAAAATTCAAAATCAGGTTTTCATGTACAAAGAAACTTTTCTGTTTGTGCTTCATAGCTGCCATGCAGTTTGGTAAATCACACACATGGCAAGAACTAAGAATAGTGCTATCTCAGGACTAAACCATTCAAGATCTTCTCTCACCAAGGCCATAGCTAGAAAAAAAAAATGTCAGAGGAGGGTTCAGACTTTAGAACATCATAAGGAGTGTTAAAAATAAAGGATAACTCCATAATTTTCGACAATCTGTAGAATTTAAAAGGTGCCCCCCCCCTCATCCCCTTGGGTATGGCCTTGTCCTTAACAAAATTCATAAAGAAGAAATCTGTAATAATTAAAAAAAATTATAATAAAAAATTGTAAATTCATTTGGTTTGAATCTATTAATATATACATTCAATTAGACAGTTTATTACAGATCCATGAAATAAACTTTCTAGATTGTGAAATATCAGTCCTCAAACAGAAAAAATACCGAATCAGATTTTGTAATGACACACATGTATACAAAATTTTGTTGATCTCAGCCCCCCCCCCCTTTCTATACAATAATATGACAAAACAAACTGACTTGAATACACACAGATAATTTTAATGTAAGTAGCAAGCCTATAAGCCAGGGAAGGGAGGGGTATTTCTGAAGATTTGTGAAAATTTTGAGTTATATGTCATTTTTAATACTCAATATTCTGTACTGAAGCTTCACCCCCCCCCTAATATTTTTTCTAGCTTCAGCCTGGCTTGCTAGTTTATATTATAATAAGTTTAAAATGTTCTTAAATTCTTATTAATCTGGTGTCCACTTACACTGATTCAGAGTTTTGAAATTCTATGCTTTAAATAATAAATATGCTTTAATTAATAATTATCTTTAAAATATGTACTTACGAAAAAAAAAATTAAATTTTCATATACATTCCTTATTTATTTAAAAAATTCTTATATTAAAATAAAATTACAGTATATACGAGACGTTTATTTATAAGTTTTTAAGTGTAAATATTATCAGGATCATTATTTGAAAAGATTATCCACAATATTTTATTGAAGTTTCAATAATAAATCAGTTAATCTTGTAATTTTCTAAATATTTACGTGATTAAAAAGTAACAACGTTTGTTGCTGTCATTAAAAAAAAAAAAAAAAAAAAAAAAAATCCAAAGTGCAGCAAGCTGTAGCAAAGATTCAGAATTAAAGAAGTTTTAGTTTTATTATCAAAGCAAATTAAGCTATCTCTCTAGACAGCACGGATTAAAAATTCTTAATCCGCGACATGCATACATCAACCGGATTTCCACATTCCACAACCACAGTTAGTTTCCGAGTTAGCTGTATAAGACATGCAAGTCAATCCATCATACACCCCCGTGTGAAAATAATAGACAAGTCTCACGCATGCCCAAGGAGGCCTAATAGCATTCTTTCATAGAGAGCCGATTTGAGAAAGACGCGCTAGTCGTTCGTCCTCCCGTCGAAAGATGGGCATCAGAGGCAGCGCCATCTGTAGACTGTACAGGGAATGCGTCCCACAAAGCTTTCCACATAACTTCCCACAGCGCTCTGCTATCCTGATGTACGGTGACCTCACCGTCGAACCAGCCTGGGATACTAAAGGATATCTGCAAAATACAATTAAAAGAAAAAAAAAAAAAAACGAAAAAGAGAAACAGACATTAAAAAAATTATGTACATTAATATTTACAGTTAACTTTTTCTTTAAAGTTCATTAGTCTCGATTATTGGATTTCAGTTTAGTTTGTGGACCATAATTTCATATGGTCTGCAGAAGTACTAGTGTGAATAGGTCCTTCGTGATCACCTATCTTCTCGACTTCATATCTGTCTTTGGTCTTTACTCGCACAACTTTATAAGGACCTAAGAATTTTGGTCTGAGTTTCATGCCAGTTCCAAACTGAGTTCGCTGGAGGGCAACTAGATCATTAATTTTATACACATGGGCTTTCTTTCTCTTCTTGTTGTATCATCGGCGATTTTCTTCTTGAATCTTAAGGATGTTTTTTCTTGCTTCTTCACGAATGGTGTTAAGGTTATCGAGCATAGAATTTATCCTTTCCTCTTCGAGGAGTTCCAGTACTCTCTTATCTTCCTTCCTTCTCATTGTTACACCAGTGAGTAATTCAAAAGAAGTTCTTTTGGTACTTCTTGATACGGCGGAATTTATTGTTCTCTGGACAGCCTCAACAAACTTGTACCACTTGTTCGGGTCATCTATAGATAACTTGGATAACACAGGTAATATTGTTCGATGAAGTCTCTCAATTTGACCGTTTCCTCTTGGGATTCCAGTTGTGATGGTGTCATGTTCGATTCCCTCTGATTCACAGTAATCTGTAAAGTCCTTCGATGTGAACGCAGGTCTACGATCAGATATTATTCTTGCGGGGTTACCAAAAATAGCAGCTTGTTGTTTTAATTTTTGCAAGGCGTCTGCTGAAGAAATTGATTTCACAGGATATAGCCACGAAAATTTGCTAAAACCGTCTATAACGGTAAAAATGTGATTATAGTTTTTATTAGTGGTCGGTAATGGACCCACAAAATCGATATGATAAGTAGATAATGGTATATCTCCTTTCGGGATAGGGTTCAAAAAACCTTCTCCTTTTCCCTGTTTCTTATTTACGAGTATACATTCTACACAACTTTTTACAACGTTATCTACGCATTTTTTCATATTAGAAAAGTAATAGTCGCGTTTGACTAACTCTTCAGTTTTATTAACCGAAAAATGTCCTAAGGCATGACATTTCTTTACGACCTCAATTTGCATGGTCTCTGGGACAATTAGTACATCCCTATCATTTAACACTTTATATAAAATATTATTTTTTAACACATATTCGTCATTTTGGTTCTGTTGTAAAAGAGATTTCATGGTTTGGATAAACTCGTCATTTTCTTGAGCAGTAGCAATATGATGAGTGAGAGTATCAGTAGTTACAACCATTACAGGGTGTCGGCTAAGTGCGTCTACATGCTGCATTCGTTTACCAGGGCGATGTTCTACTTCATAATCGAATTCCTGTAGCAGGAAAGACCACCTGGCTACCTTAGGTGTCAATTCACGTTTTTCTAAAGTCTTAGTGAACGCTTGACAGTCAGCATAAATTTTTAATTTACTGCCTAATAAATAGTTCCTAAAATTTTTAAGGGCTTCTACTATCGCTAACATTTCTAACTCATAACTACAGTATTTTTCTTCTTGTACCGAGGTCTTTTTACTCATATAATGGATTGGATAGTACTGTCCATCGTGGTCTTGTTGTAATAAGATAGCACTGAATCCTAATTTAGATGCATCTGTATGAACTTCTAATTTATGACCTTGTTTAAAAAGATATAACACAGGTGTATTCGATAAAATGTCTTTCAGCTTTTGAAAAGCCAATTTCTGCTCTTTCTCGAATTTAAATGGAGTGGAAGCACGTAATAAGACACTGAGTGGTCTTGCTATGTTGGCATATGAACGAATAAATTTTCTGAAGTAACCCGTTAAACCTAAGAAACTCTGAACTTCCCTAGCATTACGGGGTTCTGGGAAATTTTGGACTGCAAGAGTTTTTTCGACCGAGGGTTTAATCGTCCCATTCTCAATTATGTGACCTAAGAAATCGATCTTTCGTTTCAAAAACTGACATTTCTTTAAATTTAACTCTAGACCAAATTTTGATGCCGTTTCTAACACACATTTTAATTTATCTAATCCTTCATTCTCATCTTTAGATGGAATAATTATATCATCTAAATAAATAATTACAGTACCATCTTTTAAAAGGTCTTTAAACACATAATTTACATATCTTTGAAATACTAAGGGACTATTACATAATCCATAGGGAACTTTAAGAAACTCGTACTGGGCATTATCGGTCACAAAAGCTGTATATTTCCTACTTTTTTCCTCTACATCAACTTGTAAAAACGAATTATTTAAATCTAGTGTCGAAAAAACTTTACCCTCCCCTAATCTATCAAATAAATCCTCAATATTTGGCAACGGGTATTTATCTTTAATAATTTTCTTATTGAAAACACGATAATCACAGCATAACCTTATTCCTCCATCTTTTTTCCTCCCCACCACTATTGACGAAGCGTAATTTGACGTACTTTCTCTAATTATACCATCTTTTAACCACTGGTCAATTTGTTTATCCACCTCTGATTTCTCTACAAATGATAATCTGCGAGAACGTAAACATACTGGTGTATCATCAGATAAAATAATGGACATTTTAAAATTAGTACTTTTTGTTTTAACTGGCTTATAATTTTTTATTAACTCGCTTAATCTCTCTTTTAACGACTTATCTAAATTATGACTGACATCGAATTTTGTTTCTTCTGAATAGTTGCACATATTTGAAAAAAAAAGAATCAATTTCATTTTCCCTTCGATCAAATAAAGAAAAAGTACAGCCACCTGTTTCATCGAGATCGCTTTCCCCCGAAATCAGAAAACAATCTCCCCCCCCCCCCCTCTACGTCGCTGGAACTCGAAACATCTGTCTCCTCTTTATTTTGTTGTTTCAAAATATGAAAGATATTACCAGGCAGAATTACGTCACATGACAAATTGTTGCAAAAAGCACCGATTACATTTATTGAATCATGATTAGGTAAAGATATTTTAAATTCGGTCAGATTTGCATCTTTCTTTTCATTAAAGCAGCTAACTAGAGTGGTTTAAGAAATAACATTTTTAGTATTATTAAATTACCTCAGTAGCACAGAACATTATTTCTGTATTACGCAGATGTCACACATATTTTAATTTTTATTATATATATTTCGATAAAATAATTTTACAGGTAATTATAATTAAGATAATCTTCTTACCTGTATTCATCAATCGAGCATCCGATCTTTATATTCTTGTTTAGACTGCTAAATCATTGTAATACTCTTCTATAAAGAAATATGCATTAGATTTGAAATAACTCAGCATATAACTAATTGACGACATTACTTTGTGCCTTTTAAATATTTAATGAAAGTATTAAAGAAAGAAAAAGAACATAAAAATAAATTTGAATTACGGAGCTAATAAACGCTCCGAACATTAAAGAATCTACATTACTACTACAGATGAAAAATCTACATGTACACTGATGCAGGTGCAAGCAGTTTCGTAGGCATGCGCAGATGCCTTATTTATTTGACTTCACAGTTCGAATCGAAAGTAGAATGTTTTAATAGTCTGTGAAAAATATATATTGGGCAGATAATTATTATATTTTACAACACTCCACCTTGCACAATATATATTAAGTTTTGATAAGTTGCAGTTTATCTCTGTGTTTAACGAATGCCGCTTTAGGTAGTGCTTTAGTAAGCACATCGGCAGTCATATCCTTGCTTGAGATATATTTCAATTTAATAATTCCTTGTTCGCACAACTGTTTAATTAAATGATATTTAACATCAATATGCTTCGTGCGACTTTGGTACTTATCAGATTCAGTGAGTTTAATGCAGGCCTGGTTGTCTTCATAAATAACGATTGGTTGATTTTGTTCCATGTCGAGATCTTTCAGTAGTTTTAATATTGATATTGTTTCCTTAGCTGCATTTCCAGCCGAGATATACTCATCTTCAGCTGTTGAGAGTGCTATACAGTTCTGTTTTTTGGATTTCCAGTTAATCGGGTTTTTCCCAACAAAGTATATGTTACCACTTGTAGATTTTCTATCAAGTGTGTCATTTACCCAGTCAGCGTCAGCAAAAACTTTTAAAATAGGTTCTTGATCAACATTATATTTTAATTTATAGTCTTTAGTAGTGTTTAAGTATTTAATTACCCTTATTGCGGCTTCCCAATCCTTTTCTCTAGGTTGTTCATTTCTACGACTAAGTATATTAACTGCTGCCGAGATGTCCGGTCTGTTTAACGTTGCTATATACAACAAAGCTCCTACAGCTTGCCGATATTTGGTGTTATTTGGTAGAATATTTTCAATTTTATCATCTTTCTGGTATCCTGGATCAAGTGGTGTGTTAACTGGTTTGGAATCTTGCAAATTAAATTTGTTTACAAGTTCATTTATT
Source organism: Salticus scenicus (assembly GCA_963930645.1). Lineage (NCBI taxonomy): Eukaryota > Metazoa > Arthropoda > Arachnida > Araneae > Salticidae > Salticus > Salticus scenicus. The sequence continues at coordinate 219,051,795 of OZ005648.1, forward strand.
TTATTTTTCTGATGTATAGCTAATGTTCCATTATCACCTCTTTCTATTTGTATTCCTAAGTATTTGTTTACTTGACCTAGATTTGTGATTTCGAATTCGTTTTCAAGTTCCTTTATTACTTCGTATAATTCATTTTTGTTTCCTGCCAACAATATGTCATCGACATATATAAGTAAGTAAACTGTATTATCGTCCTTTGTCCTTTTGTATAAACACTTGTCTGATTCACAGGCAGTAAAATTTAATTTGATTAGTGTATCATTGATTTTGGTATTCCAAGACCTGGCTGCTTGTTTGAGGCCATATATGGCTTTTTGTAATTTGCAGACCTTTTTCTCTTGTCCTGGTATTATGAAGCCTTCTGGCTGGCTCATAAAAATGTCTTCTTCTAGTTCTCCATGTAGGAAAGCGGTTTTCACGTCAACGTGAGTTAACTGCAAATTTTTGTACAATGCATTTATCAAAAAGGTTCTGATTGTTGTATGAGAAGCTACTGGGGCAAAAGTCTCATCATAATCAGTTCCATACTTTTGACTAAAACCTCTTGCCATGAGACGTGCTTTGTATTTTTCAATTTTGCCTGAGTCATTGTATTTTGCTTTAAAAGCCCATTTAGAGCCAACAATGTGTGTATTAGGTGGAGGATCAACATGATCCCACGTTTCATTTTTATTTAATGATTTTATTTCTTCTTCCGCTGCTTCTAACCATTTTTCTTTCTCAGTAGGATTTTTCATGTTTACTATATCGTCAAATGTTTTCGGTTCAATATAACTTGTATTAGTTGACAGAAAAACAAAACGTTCAGGTGGTACCCCTTTGTTTATTCTATCTGACCTCTCCTTTGGGTTTGTGTATTCTGTATTTCATTGTGTTCTTCTGTTACATCATTTTCATTGTTTAGAATAACAGGAATTTTAGATTCTTCATTAAATGCATTTTGGTCAATGTTTCGAGAATGTTCGTGAGTTTCATGCTCTTCGAGAAATTTCACAGTTCTGCAGATTTTTATGTTATTATTTACATAAATTCTATATCCTTTACTTTTTAGATCATAACCCATGAAAATTCCTCGCTTCGCTTTATTGTCCAACTTTTTACTTTCTCTTACCCATAAGGTAGAGCAAGTATTGTTTTGGGGTCAAATTTTCGAACGCGAGATGTTGTTATATTTACACGTTTTAAGGTCCCCTGAATACGAAAATCATGTTTTTAGCAAATGGTCTGTGTGTATGTCTGTGTGTCTGTCTGTCTGTGTGTATGTCTGTGTGTCTGTCTGTGTGTCTGTCTGTTATCAGCATATCTCAAAAACAAATTATGGCAGAAAGTTCAAACTTGGTATTCTAAATGTGTATCATATAGGGATGCTACAGTAAGCTTTTCGTTAAGATCAAGCAAGTGGTTCTCGTACAGGGACAATCAAGAGAATTCTAATACATTACGTCTATGGGGGAAATTGCAGGAAAGTAGAGTTTAACGTCTATAGACTGAACTAAACCAAATGAAACGAATATATATTTTTTGTAATAGAGATGGTTAACTGGGAAAATTTTTTTGTGTATGTAGGAGCCTCGCCTCCCCCCCTGGGGGGAAGTCCCCCTCGAGGGGAGTAAATTTTCATGATGGGTATCTTTCAAAAGAGCTCGCCAATACCTTTAAAACGAATGGTTGAACCACCGATCTGCGATAATTTAAAACAAAGTTATCGATTTTTTTTACTTTTAACGAAAAAAAAAAAAAAAATTTAGGAAAAAAAAAATCGTTTTTTTTTCCCCCTTCTTTTTAATGATGAGAATAAAATGGACTTTTTTTTGGATATTTGGTGTTATACCACTTCTCTAATATGGAAATCGTCTGCATTATCATAAGAGATATTTTTTTAAAATAATAATTTTAATAAATAATTTTTTAAAAACAGAATTATTTTTTAATAACCGAATTAAATTCTGTGTAAATGTAGGTGCATTAATGAAACGGGGGATTGAGGGGGGCGGTAGCCCCCCTCACACAGAACTAATTACCATATAAAACTCTTCAGAAGCCTAATATGAATTGTTTAACACAGGTTTACATAACAGTACTCGTTATCTTACCTTTTAATCTGCAACCTGTATTTATAGCGTTAAATTTCAGGGTAAGAGAAAGTCGTGTGAGTGACACACCAGATTATTTAATATTTGATTATTTACCTTCAAACAGTAGCATTGTCTTTCACACCCCTCTATGTTGTATTGTTCGTATTGACGTGCAATAATACATTCTTATCTAATTGTTAAAAGTATACACAAAGTGCATTTTGAGTTTAATTTGTTACACTTTACTTGAGGGAATAAATTTCTTGTGTACTCACCACGGAGTAATATTTAATAGGAGAAGAAGGTAACGCTGAAATTTTGTGATGTTGTTTTATAATGTTTACAGAGGGCGCCAGCGTGCAATCCTTCCTTCTCTCCAGCTTCCGCAATGTTATTCAATGGGGAAATGTCTCGTTTTAATTATTTTTTTTTTAAATAATATCAAGCTGAAAAAATTTCGATTGAAAGCAAATTTCATTAAATAGAGTATTCTAACCAACATGTTTTTTTTTAAGAGCCATTTTATACTAATTTTACTTTGAAAGAAAGCTTTTAAAAAATGACGATTCTTATGAATCGAAGCTAACTAAAACAGACAATTGGGAGGAAGGAGAATGGATGAAATTTTGTAAAGAAAAAAAATAAACTTACTTTAGGTGCAGAAAACACGAACTCGGACTTTATTTTTCTCCTAGGGCTTTTTTTTGTTTTTCTTATCACTATCATAGCCTGTTTTACAACTAGGAACGAAGCATTTATTTGAAACATCTGAATTATGCAGTTTTAAGAACTTACAAAGAAATTAAATTGCCTAAAATAAAAAAATTTAAATGTACTCCAGCAAAATTCTATTGAAAACAACAGTATATCCGCGCCGAGGTAGGGAGGAATGACAAGTGGCGCCCTCAATATTTACCAAAAATTTAGATCACAGTTTCGTAGCTTTCTCCCATTGGACCTTCAACTCCTATTAATATTACTCCGTGGTACTCACACACACACATATTCATTTATAAAAATGATTATCAGCATCTAAGAAGAACCTTGATCTATTTATCTTTAACTTTCGATTGTTTTTGAAAGAGAAAATTTTAATCTGATTTATGATTAGGGTTTTGTTTTGCAATTTTGTCTGTAAAGGTTAAAGAAATAAACGAATAATGGAGAATTATACAAAATGTTTAAGTAAAAAATATGTATAGAATCGAAAGTAAAAATACTTATCCATGAATCCTACACTTATCCTACCTTCTTACCGAATATTTTGGCAAAAAAAAAAAAAAAAATCCATAAACCAAAAACACTTTTTTTTTTTTTTAACAGATTTTTATTAGCACGTTTCCCTGTCACATTATAAATATTTTTAAATACAATTGCCACTTTAAAATTAATTTCTACTCCAGTATTAATTATTACTTCATTTAAAAGCAATTAAAATAAATAATAATAAGCAGGGATGAGATTTTACAGCTTTATTTGTAGGTTGTGATTTTCTTTTTGCAAAAATGTACAAGAAACAAAGTTTCTGCTTTGTAAATCAAAGTTCGTATTTTCTGATATGAAGTTCTGTTTACATCAACTAATTAAATTAAGGTTTCACATATATCCATGTTACTTAAAACATTTTTTTAATGTTAAAAGCCAGTTTTTTAAAAATTCGGCATGTTTGGATAGTTGACATTTTTTATTTTGCTAAAATTTTCAGGATATGGAGACACGTATTTTGTTATATACTAGCATGAAATTACTAGCATGTCACTAAGTTACATTGTTCAATATAATAGAATGAGATTGTATTCCATTTTTACTTTCTCTTACCCATAAGGTAGAGAAAGTATTGTTTTTGGGTCAAATTTTCGAACGCGAGATTTTGTTATATTTACAAGTTTTCAGGTCCCCTGAATGCGAAAATCATGTTTTTAGCAAATGGTCTGTGTGTATGTCTGCGTGTCTGTCTGTCTGTGTGTCTGTCTGTTATCAGCATTGTAATGTTTTTAATCTTATAAATATATAGTTTTTTTTTTTTTTTATTTATTTAGAGAAATCATTTGGTTGAAAAGTTATATTATGCCGTATCGTAAATCAGATAACAACAACAAACCAATAAATTAATACACCAGGCACTTTCGATTACGAAATATTTAGTTGATTTTATTTACTTTTTTTTTGTTGATTCTGGACATCAAATAGAAGATATCAAAACCAAAACAAATTATCTCTTACAAAAGATTGTCTAATTATACGATATTTTAATCACATTAAAGAAATTGTAAATGATATGCATTATTGAGCTAATACAAAAGAAATCTTTTTTACGTTCCATTCTTTCCAGATGTATCATTTTTCAGAACTTATTCTTCTGAAGTACGTACGTTGCATGCCGACCCGAACGAGAAGAGCCCCCGCTTCGGGGAATCCCCTAATCTTTTTACTAACGCCGAACAGGGTTGCCGGAGAAAACAAACGCGCCAAATGGCAGAATTAAAAAAAAAAAGCTAAATGTAGCCAACTAGGCATCTTAAAGATTTAACTTATGAAAGTTTTAAACAAAAGAAGGCTGATAATTAGCCAAAAATAAAGGACAGTGACTGATTAAACTGAAACAGGAAGTGACATATTATCTATATTTTAGTTTTCTCATTGGCTAAAGTTAAAAAAGAACCGTTCGCTTTCAAATAATGGAAATGACGTATGATGGGTGACACTGAATATAATTGGCTGAAATTTAAAGATACATTTTTTATTATTTTATAATATTGCTTTACTTTCTTTCTTTCTTTTTTTTTTTTAATAAAGAAAGTTTCTAGAAGGAATGGAACAATCTGGAAAGTTTGGGTTTGAAAAAAAGAACAAGAATTTCATTGATTTTGAGAACAATGAAAATGAATTAAAGATACATTGATATTTAAAATATCATTTTGAATAAAGCCACATAAACAAAAACAAAATGATTTCTTTTTCTCAAGAACTGGAAATAAACATGGTATAATTTTAAAATGACAAAAAAATAATGATATGAAGTGGGGGAAACACCACAAGCATATCTCAAAAACAAATTATGGCAGAAAGTTCAAACTTGGTATTCTAAATGTGTATCATATAGGGTTGCTACAGTAAGCTTTTCGTTAAGATCAAGCAAGTGGTTCGTGTACAGGGACAATCAAGAGAATTCTAATACATTACGTCTATGGGGGAAATTGCAGGAAAGTAGAGTTTAACGTCTATAGACTGAACTAAACCAAATGAAACGAATATATATTTTTTGTAATAGAGATAGTTAACTGGGAAAAATTTTTTGTGTATGTAGGAGCCTCGCCTCCCCCCGTAGGGGAGAAGTCCCCCCTCGAGGGGAGTAAATTCTCATGATGGGTATCTTTCAAAAGAGCTCGCCAATACCTTTAAAACGAATGGTTGAACCACCGATCTGCGATAATTTAAAACAAAGTTATCGATTTTTTTTACTTTTAACGAAAAAAAAAAAAAACTTAGAAAAAAAAATCTTTTTTTTTCCCCTTCTTTTTAATGATGAGAATAAAATGGACTTTTTTTTTGATATTTGGTGTTATACCACCTCTCTAATATGGAAATCGTCTGCATTATCATAAGAGATATTTTTTTTTAAATAATAATTTTAATAAATAATTTTTTAAAAACAGAATTATTTTTTAATAACCGAATTAAATTCTATGTAAATGTAGGTGCATTAATAAAACGGGGGGTTGAGGGGGGCGGTAGCCCCCCTCACACAGAACTAATTACCATATAAAACTCTTCAGAAGCCTAATATGAATTGTTTAACACAGGTTTACATAACAGTACTCGTTATCTTACCTTTTAATCTGCAACCTGTATTTATAGTGTTAAATTTCAGGGTAAGAGAAAGTCGTGTGAGTGACACACCAGATTATTTCTATCAGTTTTGTTCACATAAACATAAGCTTTGCAGCAAAATGTTCTTAATTTTGAGAGGTCTGGTTCCATACCAGTCCAAAGCTCATATGGTGTCTTTTCACGGGCACTTGTTGGTAGTCTGTTTTGTAAATAGTTTGCTGTCATTAAAGCTTCTCCCCAAAAATTTTTATTTAATTGACTTTCATTTAACATGCATCTGGTCATTTCGACTAAAGTACAGTTTTTCCTTTCCGCTACGCCGTTCTGTTGAGAACAATGGGGCACAATCAGTTGGTGTTGTATACCCTCACTTTGAAGAAATTTTTCAAACTCTTTATTCATATATTCACCACCATTGTCAGAATGTAAAATTTTAATTTTTCTTCCAAATATATTGGAAGTGAGTGCATGGTAATTTTTGAAAGCTTCTAAAGCTTCATATTTATTTTTCAACAGATATATATAAGTGTAGCGGCTGTAGTCGTCGATGAAAGTGAGAAAATAACTTTTTCCACCAACCGTAGGTGTCTGGAATGGCCCACAGAGGTCAGAATGTATTATATCTAATGTTTGTTTTGTCTTGTGTGTAGCTACTTTGGGGTATGAATCATTTTCTAATTTTGACATAATGGAAATTTCACAATTATCATCGTGTTTACAATTGTTCAGTTTAATTCCCGTTGCCATGTCTTTACTGACGAGTTCTTTTATTTGTGTGATATTTTTGTGTCCTAATCTACTGTGCCATAGTTTAACACAATTTTTATTATCGCAAGTTTGTGTCATGTTTATTTTTTCTTCTATGTTATCATTTGTTTTAACTTCATACAAATTGTCAGCTACTGTCGCAAAATATATATTCTTCGTTTTTAAACTTAATTTCACAAGTGTTCTCTTTAAATATTGCCTGACAACCATTCTCGGTTGCCTTTTTTATTGAAATTAAATTTGTGGCAATTTCAGGAATGAAGAGAGTATCTTTGAGTATAATGTGTTTGATTTCGTTTTTAGAATTTTTTACTTTTACTTTTACATCTCCACAACCTTGTGAGATTACTGATTGACCATTGGCTAACATAACTTGTGTTTTATCATTGTTTTTAAGTGGTATGAACCTATTCATACTGTTGCATACATGGCTTGAACTCCCGCTATCTACGATGAACGAGTTTCTGTTTGAATTTCCTACCACAAAAGTTAGATTTTTCATTTTTATTTTCCGTTTCTCGTATAATATTTGATCTTTGTTTGTTTTTATATTTATTGCGGTTGTAGAAGTTACTTTGATAGTTATTTGGATTTTTATAGTCATTATTCTCTTTGTGTTTATATTCGTTGCTTTCTCTATTTTTTAAATGCCAACAATCGCTTTTATTATGCGAACTCTTTTTGCAATAATTGCAAAACTTTCGTGGTGGTGTTTTATTTTTAATGTGCATTTTATATGCGCTTTCATTATTTGTTTGATTGTTTTCTGATCTTTTTAGATCTTCGTCTAATAACTTTCCCCTAATGAATTCTGGGGTCAAGTCTTCCTGATCTCTAGATTCAATTGCAGTAATCAAGGTATCGAAACTTGGAGGAAGTGAGCATATCATAGCATAAGAACTGACAGGTGCTCATCATTTATCACTTCACCTATAGCGGTCAGTCTATCACGGATCTGATATATGCACGTTAGATGTTGAGATAGGTTTTCACCCTCTGCTAGTTTAGCAGAATATAACTTTCTTAATAAAAATAATTTGCTTGATAAATTCGAACGCTCGTGAATTCTTTTCAAAGTGTCCCACGTTTGCCTAGCTGACGCGAGATTTTTAATGTGTACGATTTGATCGTCTTCTATCGATAAATTAATAATCGCTTTGGCTTTGCGATCCTTTATTGTCCACTCATTAGTGACAGGATTGGGAGGTTCGTCTGTTATCAATTCAAACAAATTTTCCTTACATAACATCATTTCTATTTTGAACCTCCATAAATCGTAATTCGTGGCATTCAATTTGTCGATGATTGAAACATCTTTTGCAAAAGCCATTTTAACTTTATTATTTAATCACTGCAAATATTTTGATTATATAATATTTCTTTTCTTATTATACTTAATTACAATTCAATTGAGTTTTTTTTTTTTTTCTTTCTTTTTGTTTCTAGAACACATATATTTTTCAAACCAAAACTTTTGGTTTCAGTTCTATTTTGAACGGATGCTTTTTTTTTTTTTTAATCGAAATTTATTTCAATTCATTTATTATTTTTGTATTTTTAATATATTCCATTTCATATTATCTTAAAATAGAATACTATACTTGTATTTATATAAATGAATTTATTTTTATAGAAAGTGTGACATCACTTTTTTGTTCTCGTGCTCATAATCTATTATTAAATTACCTCAGTAGCACAGAACATTATTTCTGTATTACGCAGATGTCACACATATTTTAATTTTTATTATATATATTTCGATAAAATAATTTTACAGGTAATTATAATTAAGATAATCTTCTTACCTGTATTCATCAATCGAGCATCCGATCTTTATATTCTTGTTTAAACTGCTAAATCATTGTAATACTCTTCTATAAAGAAATATGCATTAGATTTGAAATAACTCAGCATATAACTAATTGACGACATCACTTTGTGCCTTTTAAATATTTAATGAAAGTATTAAAGGAAGAAAAAGAACATAAAAATAAATTTGAATTACGGAGCTAATAAACGCTCCGAACATTAAAGAATCTACATTACTACTACAGATGAAAAATCTACATGTACACTGATGCAGGTGCAAGCGGTTTCGTAGGCATGCGCAGATGCCTTATTTATTTGACTTCACAGTTCGAATCGAAAGTAGAATGTTTTAATAGTCTGTGAAAAATATATATTGGGCAGATAATTATTATATTTTACAACATTTAGTCTGTGGAATGCTGTTTTTATTTACAACTAGAATCGAAGAACCTGTATCTTTTAACCCTTTAAGTGGAATATCCTCCACTAAAATATCAACATATTCGAGCTCATTAACAATTAGGTTAATCGGACTTCTTTCGGATTGAACTACTGAATTCGTTGGAAGATTTTCACGGAATTCTTTTTTCTCTGGAATACGTTTAGGACAGACTCTAGCGAAATGAAATGTTTTCCCTTTTGCACCACAAATGTAACACATTCTTTCATGCTTTTCGTGAGTTTGATTAGATACCGAATTACGTATTATGGGATCTTTATTATTATACTGTGTCTTTCTAAAAGGAGTTTTGTTTACAAACCGCTTATTCTCTGAACTTTCGTTTCGCGTATTATTAGTAGTTTCAATTAGCGATTTACCTCTGGAAGAATAGAATAAATCACACTCTCGACCTAATTCATTTGGTTTAAACCAATTTTGACCTTCTCGAACACTGATATGTTCCCTAGTTCTAGAATCCAACGTTTCATATAATTTATCAGAAACTATAAGATCACACAATTGTTTAACATCGTTAACCCCTCTCAATCTACAATAGTAATCAAAAGAAGCACTTAGACGGGAAGCAAACTGGACATGGGATTCTGACGGATTCCGCAGCGCATTTTTTAAATTACTTATACATTCACGCGGCGTTGGTTGAAATTGTCTTAAAATTAATTCCTTAACTTTTTCATAATCATTAATTTCTTCGGTGGTTACGTACGCAAGAACCTGATTACATTTATCTCCCAATAAATTAATCACTATTTCCGATTTAAATTTAGACGTTACATTTTTAGAAACGAATGCTTTTTCAAGGGATTGAAAAAATAAGTGCAAAGCTTCCGGTTTCTCGGGTACTGAAATGGTTAAAGTTCGAATACTTCTAATTAAATTTTCTAATGATTGTGAAGTAGTTTCCGAATTTGATTGCTCAACATTATTACTAGAATTATTTGCTGCAGCCTGTAACTTTAAATTTTGAAGCTCGATTTCTTTTTCTAACTGGGATAATTTAATTCTTTCTGTCTCAATTTTGGTTTGTTCTTCTAAAGATTTCAACTTTTGCTCTTCTACTAACATTTTAATAACGCCTCTAACAAATTCTAAATCATTTTTGTAAATATCAGAACTCTCAATTAAAGTTTTGATTTCAACTACCTTAGCTTCTGCCGGAACAGCTAGGCCTAATTCTTCAGCAATTGTTTTTAAATCGGCTTTTCTAATACCTTGTAACACGTTTTGGGCCATTATAACTCCAAATAATTATTTATACCAGAAAATATTTCAATATTTCTACCAAATTAATATCATACTTAAATAGAAACAAAATAATATGAGAACATTTTTCTTAAAAGTGCTTCTGTGGTTTTTGTTCTCAAACCAAAATTATCATGATTTTTAAATAACCACATTCAGAACAATTTGTATTATAATACAACAGAATATTTAGAACATCTTATATATTTCTCAGTTATTATTATACACACATAATATCACCATTATTGTTCTCTATTTAATAATTGTTATCACTTTCGTTTTAAAATAATATTGTTAAAATAATATTGCAAACAATAATAAGCAAAATACTAAAAGATTATTCAGAATATTTTTTTCAATCATACTTATTACTTCTATTCATTCTTCTCAAGTGATATTTTTGGTATAAAATATCAGCCTTCCACTCCAAATTTTCTGAAATGATATTTCATGGTTGATGAATAAATTTCTAAATTAAATATATATATATCTTTTCTATAAAATGCTGACTGTTTCTATTAATTTAATGGTTTTTGCAAACTATTATCTCATCGTTAGGCTTATGTGTTATGTCTGTGTCATTTCTATTCTGCGTAAGTACTTTAACTTGTTTTTACTAATCATTGGTACTCAAATTAAATTATCACCGTGACAATAATTTTATTCGAAATAAATCTCATTTAAAATTTAATTATATGTTGGTATTTTCATCCATCTTTTGTTTGCTGAGTGTTACAAAGGTATTAAATTATTCAAATTATTCACATACACACAGATGCAATGTATTTTGATAGAAATTAAAAAAGCATCCGTATACATTCATCCGCACATATAACGAGCAGTAATCATGTTTAAATCTTAGAAGAAATTTAAAAGTCCCCCCCCCCCCCCAAAATTAGAGATTGCCTAAAAGCTGTTCGTTTGCTTCCATTATCTGTTTTTCTCCAACGAAAGAGGGGTCATACTCAAATAAAAATGAGAATGATGGACTTTTATAGTCCTATTTAATTGTTTTTCTTACTTGCAGCTTTTAACAAAAGCAGTTAAGGGCCCTCTTCACTCACCGCCGCCGGAAGCCGAAGCTAATGTTATTCTATGGGAAATTTTTCTTTACAAATAACTTATTAACTAATACATATTTTTAAATTCTGTTTTCACATTCTGAAAATTCCCAGCTGTTAAATTGACGGACCTTTTTTAAAAAATTATTTTTTTAATTTTTTATATTTTATTTTGAAGGTGCAAAATACGAATTTTCAATATGTGAAATTTTTTCATTTTGCAATTTCAAAATAAAATATTAAAAATTGAAAAAATACATTTTTAAAAAAGGTGCGTCAATTTAACAATTGGGAATTTTCTGAATGTGAAAACAGAATTTAAAAAAATGTATTAGTTAATAAGTTATTTGTAAAGAAAATTTTTCCATAGAATAACATTGGCTCGGGCTTCCGGTGACGATAAGTGAAGAGGGCCGTTAATCCCCTTGATTAGAGAAGGTGACCGTGCTCTGTGGGACGATACCCCCCTGATCTTGAAATGGGGAGGGAATAAGCTGCCAGGTGTAAATGTGTTCGCAAATCGCAGTGTTCGGAAATCGCACGTTCGGAAGTAGCATGTAACCGAGATCACAGTCATCATTCCCTAATCGATCAAGGGGATTAGCTACTTCTGTTAAAAGCTGTCAGTAAAAAAAGAACGATTAAGTGGGACTGTGAAAGTCCATCTTTCTCATTTTCATTTGAGTATGCCCTCTCTTTCGTTCAAGATAGCGAAAGCGAACGAACAGCTTTTAGGCAATCACTAATTTTTGAAGATCTTTTAAATCTCTGCTAAGATTTAAACTTAATTATGTTGTGTGCGTGGATAAATGTATATGGATGCTTTTAATTTGTATGAAAATACATTGTATGTGTGTGTATATATATATATATATATATATATTTTTTTTTTTTGTGTGTGTGTATGTTAAAATTTTTGACATCATAATAGTGAAATTAGATATTTCAATTATAAAACTATTGTTAAAAAAATAAATATACCAGGGTAAAGAGTAAAGACCCCTCCTTGTGTTTATTTCTATGACTGACATACACTGATTCACAAGGGTTGGGGGGGGGGGGGGTCAGATGTTTTCTTAATCCCTTTAATGTTGACTATATACATACAAGAAAAAAAAATTGTGACATATTTATTGCTTTTATAAATAATCTCTCGGAAGAAAATAGTGTTATTTTCATATGTATATTGTATAACAGGTCCTCATATACACTCCTTCTCAGATTTATAAGGACACTTTATGTTTTGAAATAACTAATGCAAAAATAATTGTGAACAAGGTTATACTAAGTGCACTTAATATATCTAGAATTTTAAAACCAAAACTGCTATAATATTTTTAATATGAAACAAAATTAATAAAAAATAATGCAAAATATTTTTTTCTCCACGTTTTTAGATGTTCATAATTATAGGAACAATCAAGATGTTTTCGTTTTATTTAACTTACTAGCGGATTAATTACAGTTGACATGCGAATTTGTTAATTACTGGGCTAGATTAATTCATATATAAGCCTTTAATTTTTCTTGGACGGACATTACTGATAATTCCTCGAAAAAAAAAAACGAACGTTCATGTAGTGAAGTATGATAAATGTGTTTTTTAAGTGGAAGGATAATTTCAATCCGCCGAATTTCTAATGAAATTCGAAGATCTAAAACTGCTGAAGGCAATGTGATCAAACGTTGAACTGCTGGTTCGATAGGAGAGAGATCTGATGCAAAATCAGAGTTGTTTTATGAAGGTCGAAGACTCATAATTCCTCTTACTGTTCTACTCATAATGACTGCTGCTGAATTTGCTCATAATTTTTAACGAAAGGTTGGGATCCACATTTATGCATGTTTAAAATAATCAATAATATGTTAAAATGAATAAAAAACCTGTAATAATCAATAAGCATTTAATGGGGGGAAAGAACGTCTGTGTTAAAGTTGAATAAAGACAATATTAAATGGTAAAATGTTGCATTTTCGGATGAAAAACATTTTATTCTTGATTAATTAAATGGTTTTAACAGTTACTGGCACGATCTGAAGATAGCGAAAGACAGAGCAGATTTTTTAAAGGCAGATATGAATCGGGCATTTTAAAGGTGGATCTATGGTGCTCTGGGGAGCTTTTTCTACTGAAAGCAGAATGAATTTAATAATTTTTTTCCATTATTATGAACATCAAGAGAATATCCGCAAATTTTAAACGTGGAATTCTCAGATTTTTGTTAGATTTTGGGGGCTAGTAATATTTTTTTTCAACAAGACTTAAATTTTTGCTCTACTTCTCGAGCAATAGGAAATAGTTTGAAGAAAGAAACTTCTGTATTATTGCCTTTTCCATGGCCTAAAAGTGGAAAAAAAACCTTAACGTATCATATTAGAAAAGTGCATGCAAGTGAAAAGCAATCTTAAATAGTTTAAATGTATTCAGAATATCATCTATGATGTATGAAATGGTACTAAAACTGAATATTAAAAAAAAAAAAAAAATGTATATATATATATATATATATATATACCAGAGAGAATGTCTTACTGTTTCACCTTAAAAAGAGACCCCATAAAATATTAATTTAAAGAATAACTGAAAAAATTTACTAAGATTCGAGCTATGTCCTTATAATTGAGAACACCTGAAAAATCATCTTTTTGAGCGTATTTAAAGTTTTTTAAGATAGAAAAACGATAAAACTTTTTAAATATAGTCTATTAATAAAATTCAAATTAATAAAAAATATATTTGTTTAAATAATAGCGTTCAGTGTTTAGTTAATATAGAAAAACGCGGGTGTCTTTATAATTATGAGAACCAGTGTATAACATGTTTTGTATACATGTGTGTGTTGCATGTTAATATTTATTTATTTATGCATTATTTTTATTTACATCAAGTTAATTTTTATTTATTTACATCAAGTACTGACTTATCATTACAATAATCATCCCAGCAAAACCACAGATGACGGCCAACACGAGGCCAAGTGCTGGTTGCCAGCAGTAGCTGCAGCTGGGCCGTCGGTGGCAAAAGTTACGGTGCCGCAGGGAATATGTTACGCCGGCCGTCAGTAGGCCATATTCAATCGATCCACTGTTGGCAGCCTGCAGTAAGTTAAAAATAAGTTAGTGGGCCAGTGAATGGATCGCTGCTGGCAGCTAGCAGTAGGATGAAAATAGGTAATGGGCCACTGTCGGTAACCGACATTAGGTTGGAAATTGTTAGTGGGCCAGTGTTGGACTACCTGGTGGCAAACATAATTTTTCTATGTTATTGCTGGCAGCCTGCAGTGGGCCAGCTGTGGCAAACATAAAAAATTATATTACTGCCGGCAGTCTTCATTGGTCCTTTATATTTTCCCATTAAAGGCCCGCTTCACTCACCGTCGCCGGAAGCCGAAGCCAATGTTATTCTATGGGAAATTTTCTTTGCAAATAACTTATTAACTAATACATATTTTTAAATTCTGTTTTCATATTCTGAAAATTCCCAACTGTTAAATTGACGGACCTTTTTTAAAAAATTATTTTTTTATATTTTATTTTGAAGCTGCAAAATACGATTTTTCAATACGTGAAATTTTTCATTTTGCAAATTAAAAATAAAATATTAAAAATTAAAAAAATACATTTTCAAAAAAGGTCCATCAATTTAACAGTTGGGAATTTTCTGAATGTGAAAACAGAATTTAAAAATATGTATTAGTTATTAAGTTATTTGTAAAGAAAATTTCCCATAGAATAACATTGCCTTGGACTTCCGGAGACGGTAAGTGAAGAGGGCCGTTAATAGGCCAGCAGTGATTTAGTTATACCTAGTATATTTATTTTTTTGGTGATACCTTTAATTTTATTAGTGCTTTTTTCTTTTTCTTTCTTTCTTTTCTTTTTTTTTTTTTTTTTTTTCTCTCTCTCTCTCTCTCTTTTTTCTGATGAAGTAGCAGCCAGTTTTTTCTACGCATCCAATATTTAATTTGATTTTGTACATATTCATTTTTAAATACTATTTACAAGTATTTGATTCATACACTATGGTTGTAAATTCAGGATTTCTAGTGCAGCATATAGGAAATATTCAGTTGATCCATTTTCCTTATGATAAAAGTTTAATTTGTTGCTTTCAGTGCAAATGTTTCTCTATATAACATTTTTTGGAATAAAGGAGATTATGTTTTTTTTTTTTTTTTTTTTTTTTTTTTTTTAAGTGTTCAAATTTCAATATGTTTAACTTTGTTACGCTATTTGATATAAATAAATGTAACTTTACATGTGAAAATTATAGAATATTGAAACAAAAATTGTTATAAAGAGAACATTGTAAAAAACATCATAAACTAAAAATAAATAAATAAATAAATAATTAAAAAATGCAGCAATTGTTTCCGGTTGAAATAGCACGAAGACCCTTCATCAGGCGAAACAAAGTGGGCACGAGTGCAGCAAAAGTAATTTGCTGCAATCGTGCTTTTTGTTAAACTCACGAAAGGATGTGTTATTATTTCAACCTAAAAAAACTGATGCATTTTTTTCTTTTTCTTCTTTTTTTTTTTTTTGGGGGGGGGGGGAGGGCAATGTTTATGTTTATTTACAAATTTTACTACAGTACAAAATCTTAAATCCGGAATCGTCCGGACCATGGCCTTTCCGGATTTCGGACTTTTCCGGATTTTAGGTCACTTTCTGATTTACGGCATTAAAAAAACGGACATTTCCATTCCGAACGCCCTTTTAGTTAATAACTAGCTTACGCCGCCCGAGGGTGCGATTTCTTAAGAAATTGGAGTATACTCTCAAGTAACATGTACAATACTTTGAATAAACACCATAAAATTTTGCAAACAAAACGCAGGCAGCTACGCTTGCGCTTTGTTTGCCGCACTCGTGCCTACTTCGTTTGCCTGATGAAGGATCATGTTTTATTTCCATCCGAAACGATTGTCGCGAGCTCTTACATTTTATGGTGTTTACTCTTATTACTTTTAAACACCAATTCTGTGGTGCTTTTTTATTATAACTCTTAAGTGTCCAGAAAATCTTGAATATTTTTCTTTTCCCCTACATCAAATGGTACCCAACTGATAATTTTTTTCCCTTATTTTTAAAACAGCAGGCAGATGATCAAGTCAGAAAAATCCCAGAAATATACTGACATATATGCAGTACAGACACACAGACCACTTGCCAAAAAAACACTTTTTTGACTCAGGAGACCTTAAAATATGTAAATTAGGTGAAAACTCGATGTCGAAATTTTTGATCGAATACAATGCTTCCATTATCTACAGTACTCTGATTATGGTTACTAATACTACTACTACTACTAATAATAATAATAACTAGTAGGCTACGCCCACTTGGCTGGTCACTATGTTTAAATGAATTTTCAAAATAATTGGACCAGTATTTATGTTTTACATCACATTATTAAAAGAAAAAAAAAAAGAGAAAACTAAAATTATTTTATTAAAATTGCTCTAAACCTCGCTTCGGGTACCCGCTACCTACGGCAACTCTTTTTCCATCCGCATAGTAGTGTGAGCACCAGAACACAGACAGACGCATAGATACTTCTCTTTATTTATATAGATTAGTTGACACAAATCCTGGCATAATTTCAGATAGAAATTGTTATTTTATTGAAGTATTTGTACTTTAAATAATTTAATCTATACGCTGTTAATAAATAAATATCCTCCTTTATAGTTCCTTAAAAAATAGAGGTCCCATAATCCCGCTCTTCATTGTAATTTCTAGTCAATTTTGTCCTTTTATTACTTCTGGTGTGAAACTTTTTTTCTTTTACACACTTAAC